>CM031579.1:2800607-3165529 GCA_018467065.1 Ephestia elutella
TACGTACTTCACAGCATATTTGAGTTCATCATATGTATGTACTGTCTGTATATTATATAAAATCTGAGAAACCATGTGACCAAAATGAAAGGAACATTAGAAGCTGTCAGTAGACGGGTGTTAGTAGATATTTAATTTATCCGTATTGTTTGTAATAATTTATTATATTATGGTAGTTTAGTTTGTGTATATTTGTACAGTCAGTGAATTTCTCATCAATTTCTATTGTCTATGCTTTGCTCAGTGGTGGGAATTTTTACTTATTTAACATACTTGAAGTTATTAATGCTTGTTAACTTGATAAGAGAGAGTTACAATAAAAAACTCTTTATTCTAAAAAAACCATAACAACAGACATAGTTTTATAAATAAAATAGACAGACACAAAGGTTTATCGCTAAAGTGATCTTCTCAAAATATAAAAAAATATTCGAAAATATTAAGTACAAATTACCGCCACATGGCAAAGCATTGCAAACATAAACAATAGTATATCCAAAAAAGTAGGAAGCGCGCGCCCCCCTTCTAGAATTACAATAACGAGCTGGCTGCTCTAACCATCTACACACCAAAAAATTGTGTGAAAGAAGTACGTCAATCTGGTTTCTTGTATGTAAAAACGCCATTGACTGACTTTTGCATCTCCCACGGCCTCCCCGCCCGCTCGTAGCACGGATACATTGCCATATTCCAATTCTATCGCCGCCGCGCATGCCTTCCTACTTCTATGGCTCCATCCATTTGTTTTATGTAGATATCCCTTATTTATTTGTAGTAGGAATAAAGTCTGTGTCCAATTAATGTATAATAGTTTTTTGTTAACACACCCACCTTTGTTTTTTTATGTATTGTATATGTATATGCGATTTTGATATGGTTTTAACAGGCTTACGGGTTCATGTAATACTGTTTTTTACGCTTTAGGAATGTCTTGATTTAATTGTCAAAGGAAATTTATATTTTAAATGCATTTTTCTCAAATTTCTCAAACAAATAAGTGGCAGCTTTATTATATTAAATTTAGATCAAAAATGTTCTTTTGTTTAATGCTTTTCTTTAATTTTATCATCAAAATTACTTAATGTAAAGAATTTTTATGTATAAGTATTGTAAAATTGTTTTTATTTTTTGTGAAAATATTTGGCCTGTGCAACTTTTTAATTCATATATAGGGTTATCGTAATATTTTAAATATATTTTATAATGCCAGAAGCATTTTATGGGAGTTTAATAAAATATTTTTAATTGAATTGATATTATTTCCCTCGAGATAAAGTCTTTTAGTATATTTATGATTATCTTTTGTTGTTATATTTATTATAGTCATGTTGATTTTTAATATATGTGTGTATCCTCGTGTAGTTGGTATAAAATAGGAGTGCGATTTTTTAATAACTTTTACAGTTACCTATTCTTAGCACGTTTTAATTGTAAAAATAAAATTTTAACGTTGAAATCCTAGGTACAGAGAACATTTTTTGGGTAAGGTACTTTTTATCCCGAAATTCCCAAGGGAGCGAAACCCCGGGACAACTTAGTTTAGATACGGAATGTTTATTTTATCATACAGAATCTATCGGCATAAAAATCGAAATATAATCAAATATATCGAATTTTTCTATTTAAGGCAACGATTAAAAGTCGAGCGTTGAAATGAGATAGTGGCTCATATCTCCTTTATAAGTTAAGTCCTATTTCAAATATTCCATTTAAAAAAAAAAGGGAAAACGAAAAATCCTTCGGTTTATCAGAAGTTTCTTTGATATCGATAAAAAATCGCACTCCAGTAAATATAGGCGATTGTGTGACAATATTGTAAGACTTCGTAGTATATTGCTGGTCAATCAGCTGACTTAGATCACATTCCTAGCAAAAATACACTTTCAACATCCCATTTCTTTTGCTACGTGTTGCATAGTCCGGACAAATTACGTAGAAGCTATTTATATGAAATTGTACACTGAAACTCGCCTACGTAATTTGAACGGGTTTTATTTTTAGCGGAATCAATACGTAATGCAGCCAAAGCAAAGTGTCGTCATTAATATAATAATGCATTGAAATATTTACAATAACTAACGTCTTCATAATCAAATTATCTGAGGCTTTAGAGAATATAAATCTCTTGTAAAATTAGACGTTAGTCACTGGGAATAGAGTTCGATATCAATAACTGAACCGAAATGATCCATAGACATGTCAGAGTATGAGTACTTGCAGCCAATCATATTGATGCTTCCATTGTGTGCTCTTGTCCGACGCATTTACCTCATGCACACATACGTGTAATAGTGTGTTTACATGAACTTAGTATACTCCGTCAATGTAAAATACCGTATTTTAAAATATCTTCATTAAACAAGTCACAAAGTTTTACAGAATAGATTTTAATATAAGGCTTGATACATTGCCTATTCTATTAGGTACTCAATGGGAAATTATTTCAATATTATGTTTGTTTGTTTGTAAACTCTTTATTGCACATACACATAAGAAAAATACAAAACATAGTGAAACAAAAAGAGAGGCGTACAATGGCGGACTTACCCCAAAAAGGGATTTCTTCCAGTCAACCAAGTGTTTGAAAGGAATATTTGAATGAAATAAGAAGGGTAACGTAAGGCAAAAATCAGAAAAAGAATAGAAGAACAAAAAATACATAACATAAAACATAAACTACATAAAGTTATATCCAAAATATACATACACCAAAGTATACATAAATACATACAAAAAATATATACTATACATGTTGTTGTATGATGTTTTTAAATAAAGTTAATAATCTCAAAGCTCAAACCTTATGGGTGTATAGATAGGCTATTTTTAACCAGGCAACGCATATTTGTTATAGACGTACTAAGTTCAAGTAAATACCCATTGGTTCCTGTTGTATATAAAATAAAACTACTTATTTTTTTCGGTTCTTGTCGTTTGTTTGGACAAGTTGACCAAAGTTTTAAACTATTAAAAATATTAGCGAAATTTAAATTGCATGTTACGCTCAATGTTAGGTTAATTGGTGCTAAAACCCAAGACAAATATTTAGATATCGTTGTGTAAAGAAAATAGATTGTAATGAATCGAAATAAATTTATTGATTTTAAATACTTGTGTTTTGCTGTTTTACCCAGAGAGTTACCAAGTCCCTGATTGCAATCACACTAGCTGTTGCCCGCGGCTCCGCCTGCGGCAAAAAGTATCTAGAAATTTTTATCGGTGAAATTTTCTATTTATCAAAATCGGATCAGCGGATAACCGTTTAGCTGTGAAATCGGGACTTCAACATTACGGAACATTTTATGTACAAAATCAGATTAAACAGGAACAGAAGTGCGGAATTATCCTAACTAATATTATAAATGCGAACATAATTTTGTTTGTTTATTTATTTATTTATTTGTTTGTTACCTCTACATGCTTGATCCATTGAACCAATCTTCCTGAAATTTCACATACACTTAGAAGTACTGAAAAGGGCATAGGGTACTTTTCATCCTGGGAAAAAGCACTGTTTCCGTGGGAAATTCACAAAAAATTGTTTTTTAATAATATCATTTCACATTTTTTTTTAAATTTATGTTACTGATTTTTAATTGGTAGGTACATAAGTATTTCCTTTTTCGACGGGATTTGTAAATGAAAAGTCTGGATGTACCTAAAAGTGCATTTATTCACATTAAAATATTAACACATTATCATAGTGTTATGATTTGCATGTCAACAACGTGATTATCTAAAAAATAAATTATTTATAAGCATTACATGTAAATAAACTTACTAATACTGTTACATTTTTAGTTCTCGTTAGTGGAGATTACTGAATTATTTTGGTTTTAAGTTGTTTAGTCACTCCACGATAAAATATGAAACAGTAAGACACTAAACTCCGTTTGTTCCTACTTGTCCTATTATGTAAACAATCTTACCATGTCTTTTTTATTATTTTACAACAATATAAATTAAAACAGACTTTTTAGGAAATTACTTTCGTGGTTAATAAATGTTTTACTTAAGAATGTTTAGGTTTGAACTAATCTTTGATTTATTTTAAACAAAATTCAACAAAAAGTACTGTGAAGATTGTTTACATAATAGGCCAAGTTAGAAAAAACGCAGTTTACATCAGACTGGATGGAAGGCTTTTTGTCAAACAAGGTATCTACGTGGCAACATTGACTGCAACCGGTAGCGGATTTAGGAGGGGGGGGGGGGCACCTGACTGCTATTTTTTTGAACCTACTATGAAAGGAGATTCCATAACAATACATATTTTGATAACATTAGAGTTGGTTAAATAACAGAATTGTTGATTTTTGCCCATCTGCAAAATTCCCCTTTTTGATTCTATCACTGTCTATGATTCGTCTAAAGGCGTGCTGCCTTGTGCCCCCCCAGAAAAAATCCTGGATCCGCTCTTGACTGCAACATATTCGCTTTTTCTCGGTCAGAACAATTTACAAAGCGAGAAACACGATGGCTTATTAAATTTAGTCAGTAGAAGTGATAGGCGATGAGCTAGCGACCTGTCACTATACCTAAATCTCCATTCCATCAGAGAGCCCACTATTCAGCTAAGCGTGGCCTTCGAGTCTCACGACTCTTGGCTCTGTCTACCCCGTAAAGGATAATTGAGATGGTAGGTATAATATGTTACGCGTCAATGTCGCCCAGTGTATACACAATATCTATGTAGTATGTATCAAGTATGTAGAGTAGGTATACATAGTACATATCGGCTGCAAACTCTAATCTATAAAATATTTTGTCTAAAATAATGGAATTGTTTATAAGTCACGCTAAGAAACGATTTTTAAATGGCGGATTAGTCCCGAAATTTTTAATACTCCCAATAATAATCAATTTAAAAAGAGTATATAATAAAAATTTTTTTTTTACGTTACAAATAATGAAGGTATGTTCAATCAACGGCATCTAACGCATGTGCATGAAAGGTAACTTACAATTAAGTCGATTGTACATATCCGCCATTACCATCGTTTTATGCTTAGTTTACATGCTTAAAACGTTCAACGAATCGGCCGTACAGTAGGCCACATCGCAAATAATACCACTTTTATGGTGGATCGTATTTCAGGTGGTATACTTTTCTATGTGGCCCACTGTATATTGCTTAATTTTGTCTTGTATTAAAACATAGCTCACATTAATACTAAGCAATGAATTAAAAAAAATCGCTCAAACTTAAAACTAGTGATGAGACTTATGCTTCATAAAAAAAAATTACTGACACTATTTAGACAAAGAAATTTTTTTTACAATATACTTTAATATAATTTACACCAATGCTGAACACAAATATTTCTGGCATCTAATTTAAAACTGCCTAAATATAATTTTATATATTAAATTTATCATATTCAGCATTCGACAAGCTTCGCAACGTAATACTTTAACATTCCAATATATTATTGGACCCTTTACCTATAATATCGCTTATACCCTTCATGGCTCCTTAATATCCATAAGCTGCCAAATCACACACATTTTTTTATGAGACTTGAGAAATAAAGTTTTTTTTTTTATTCTTTTTTTTAAATCATATTACAAGTCTAGTTTTCACGCATTCCAAAGTCCCTAGTTCTACAAAGATAATTATTATTATTTTTAATGAATTCCTACAAATAATAATTTAATAAAAGTTAACACGACTGCCCTACAATTGGAATTCTCAGCTTTCGACGATATTTTCATGACGTATAGTCATAAAATGTACGATTTAGTGCATATGCATTTTATCTGTCTAATTTATGGCTATTTAATAGGTGGTTTTTGCCAAATACTATGTAAGCTCTATATAGTATTTGCTTTTAGTTATCTTTCGAGTCCCGTATTTAAAAAAGAAAAAAACGGAACTAATATAGCTGATCACTTTTTTTTTAGATAAAACAATTACACTTCTAAAAATAAGTAAGTACTTACCTAATGATAATCTTTACTTTTTTACATTATGTTTATGAATTTATTTTAGGCATGTATGTGTCATATCGGTCATACCATAATCAAATATCCAAGGTGGATATTCCTGACTTTAGAATGATATATTTGGGGCAGTGTGTATTGTTTTTGGCAATAATTATTATTTAAAACAACCTTGTGACTTTTAAAACTTACCTAAATGTAAATAATATGAAATGTTAAAGAAATCTTATCACAAACGGAAAAAATACAATAAATTTTCATACATATTATATAAAGTTAATGGTTTCTTAATTATTCTAAAATTGATTTATCTAAAAGCACATATCATATCAGTATTGTGACATCACTTTACATGCCAGCACCGTTTCAAATTCAAGCGAAAGCACCAATTTTATGGTATGAATATTTATATACTTTTCACTGTTAAATAAATATTAGTACTAGCTTTCGCCCGCATGAATTTCCCACGGGAACAGTGCTTTCAATGATAAATTTATAGATACCTTACCCATGAATTTATAGATACCTTACCCATAGGCACAGATTAAATAATAGTCGCTACATATATAAAGGTATGGAATATTTTAAAACTGCTCTTAAAATTAGGCTGTTTATGGAATTTTAAATGGAAATAATTTGCATATGTATATTATTACTTAGTTCTAGTGTTTTCTAGCAACTTTACCCGGGCAGAATACGCCGCGCTCCACTGAGAACCTGATGGTAAATTCCGCGCGGAAGAAGTCACAGATAAATGCTAGTAATAGATATAAAAATGTACTCATTTTATCCTACCGACACTGTAACATAGTTCACCATACAACAATATAAAATCCATTCAACAATAAAAAATAACCTTAATAATTATAGACTAAACATTCAAAAAATAATAGTTAATTTTTTAAGTAAAATTAAAATATCGAAATAAATAATATCTAATACAAACCTGCTTTGGTAAATAATACAACCACATAATCTCACAAAATCAAAATTTGTTCTACGTTATTTCTTAATAAGTATTATAAAATAAATCATCTTTTAATTCAATACCTAAATGTACCATTCAGTTTTAAATATGTAATGAACATTGTAGTATAATAATAACTAAAGAAAAATTCAATTAACACTATCACAGATGATATATCTCATTTATTAACTCTTATTATTCATTTTTACTCCTTTAAATCTGAGATAGAATTGAAAATAAACGTGGAATTAAAAAATATGTTAGTATAAATTGATACATATACCATCCATATCGATATATATTATAATATAATCAATACAGTATAGTCTGTACACTTAGATCTTCGAAACTACGCGACGATTCTTCATCGATCGATTGGATTTTGACGCGATTTTCACTATTATTTAGATAATTTATTCCGGATGATTGTTATGTATAATATACACATGTGCGATGCAAGGGCGGGTCGATAGTTATTAAGTATATTTTGCCTTTCTAAATGATTCAGCATTCTAAAATTATTTCCGTTGTTATAAAGAAATGAAATATTCATTAAGGTTAGACTTTAGCTTGTATCACTAAATAATAGTATTTTATGCATTAATTCGATATTATTATTTTCATTGGCCATTTACATGTTGTTACTTGAATGGCAGAATAATTTGTGACAAATGAATAGTCTGCATAAAATGGTATAATTACATGGATTCACATTTATGATAAATTTCCACATAACAATAAATAATAAGTATCATGAATTTTAGGATTTCACCTATTTTTAATTAAAAGCTATGCTCTCGAGATCTTTAAACTTAAAAATCCATTAATTCATTAAAAGTTACCATTTTGATGCACCGTTTGCGCTTATGTAACAAACCAAATTAGATATTTATCCTTAAATACTATTTCACTTAAAATTACTATTTTGATGTACTTACTCACAAATTAACTTTATATGACAATTTTCGCTATTTACGCTTGAAACGAACCGACAAACTATTTACACAGATTTCATTTAAAATAACTGCCTTTTAGATTGTGGCTTAGGTTGCGTGGACTCTACTGTCTAAATCACGTAAAATGACCATTTTGCTGCACTTTACGTTCATTAATTGGAATGACCATATTGATGCATTTAATTATTCACTGCGACGCGAAGTGAAACGAGAGGACGCCATTTCTTGCGGTCTTGTATCTCTCGCCAGTCGTCAAATCCGTAGATTATTTATTTACTATCAATTAATTATTGGTTATTTAATCACTTGATTCAGATTATTTATTTACTATCAATTAATTTATTGGTTATTTATTCACTTGATTCACTATTTACGCCTGAAACGAACCGAAAAACCACCTGAACAGATTCCATCATAAAGTCTTGACCGCCTCCCAGATATTGGCGAGCTGTTGGAACAGCGCGCTCAGGATTATGTTCTACAACTGGTAGCCGGTGTTCAGCTGCTGTGTGGTCTCTGCTTCGGGCTGCTGGATGAGGGGAGGCGAGAGGGGGTCCGCGTGGGGGGTGAGCGTCGAGGGGGGCACACCTGTGGAAAAATTTACGAGGTTTACGTAAAGTTAGAAAAAAATCCCTAGAATTATAAAATTTGGCAAGAAGAATCTTTATTATTTGTGCAGGAATAAATCTAGATTAAAAGGCAATGTAATATCTCCTCTAGTAAATAGTTAGATAACTTTAGTTACCCATAATTTTTGTAAGGAATCAAAAGTGTAGTCAGAATCTACAAGGCATTATGATCATTATGGCTAGGAAATAAGGTCTTCGAGGTATGACTGCACTTATGACGCTTGACTGTCCGTCGTGTTATCTATTCTTTTATATAAACGGTAAGTGAAAGAGATAGGTAGGTCCGCCATTGTACGCCTCTCTTTTTGTGTCGCTTTTTTTTATTTTTCTTGTCGGTATGTATGTGCAATAATGAGTATACAAACAAACAAACTATGTAACTGTAGAGTTATCTGTATCTGTGCCAATGTCAGCTGTCACTGTCATAGGTTAGCCGCCAATACTAGGAGCGGATCAGTCAGGTTGTTGGTTAAATCCGGGATTGAATTCGATTAAGTTTGTAACTGGAAATACGGAATAAAACAATGGTTTCAATAATACAAAGTGTATGTTATTAGACACCTACAACTAACCTTCGTTCTCATCCTCTTCCGCGAGCCATTTCTGTATCTCTGTCTGGTACATCCGGCGCTGCAACACCTCCTTGGTGCGAGGTCTGGACCCGATGAACGTCACTTCTACCTGTAATCACATATTTACAGATAGATACAGAGAAACCCCCTGAGATTGGATTCTGTGAGACGCCAACCAAACATAAGCTATTTTATTTACAAATCAACCCTAAAGGGACAGGAATACGGGATGAAAGTTTGTATGATAAATCGTTTTTGCCGTTGCAATCACCGCTACCTAATTTTGTTTCTATATCTACGCTTTTTTGTGCAATAAAGTTATCTCAAACGAGCTGCGCCGCAAGGCTTTGCTCCCGTGGAAATTTCGAGATAAAAAGCTCCCGGTGTTTTATTCCATGTTTATTCTACCCGTGTACCAAATTTCATCGAGATCCGTCCAATAGATTTAGCGTGATTGAGTTACAAACATGCCTACATCCTCACACACATCAAAATTTTCAACATTTATATTAGTTTAGTAGGATATAGAACCACTCACCCCTGGTGGTAGATAAGGTCGGAGCTCATCAGCAAGATTCCCACTAGCGCCCAGCCTCTGGGCTTCTTCCCAGCTCGTATGAACTTCTTCGTGAAGCAGCTTCTCCTCTGACAACGAGAATATATATATTCTTTGAAGACGTTGGTTGTACTAAAGAGAACCAATTTCTCGCTAGTACCACCGGCGGTAATGATGGTACTAAGTTATGAGAGCCTTTCCCGCTAGTACCACCGGATGTTATAGTGGTACTAGAAGAAGTTTCCCACTAGTACCACTGGTGGTACAGTTCGGTGGTACTAGTGGGACCGAAGCAAATATTTCTTGAACGAATTTACAAGAATGACATCAAATGGAACTTTGGCGATCTGTATAATTCGACTGGGTTTATATAAGACTATTGAATTATTTATATCCGTATAAATTAGAGTGGGAAATAAAATGATGACATCTCAGTTACAGTGCGACCATCATCTTTCGTTGCGTGAGTGAAGGCGCCACCTACGTTTTAAATAGGAAATTTTAAAAGTTCAGACATTAGTTCGCTTTCATACCACGCCCAAAGATCATGGTCGCGCTGTATATTTCCTATTTAATAAACTCACCGTCTCTCTTGGTAGTACTGCGCTTGTACTGTATCCTGAAACGGAACGCCTCCAGCACGCTCGCCACCACGATGGTCAGCACCACCATCGTGAATAGGTAGAATACCTGGAAATTCATAAGGAATTAAATTAGAAATGCCTTCTTTTTGTCGAGTCTAAATGCTATCTCTACACTTTTCCTTTCGCCTCTATAAATAGTCATAATCACGAACCAGTTGTTGACAATCGTGAGCTCGAACAGCTTCACGCCGCTCGTCACAATGTTCTCAAAGTTGTTCAGGTAATAGTACCAACTGTAGCAAGTTGTAGTACCCCAGCGTAGTTTCATAATGTGTTCGATAGATGGCGCCATCCATCAATTTAAAACGCGCTATTTTGAATCCGGAAAAATGATTGATCGGTGTGTTATTGATGTGTAAACTTGTAGCTTTTTGCGATTTGTAGTGAACTAGCAAGCCTTATAAGCTCTCACCATGAAGTAGATCCTGCTGAACTGCCCCGCGACTGTGGCGAAGGCGTTCATCAGTATGAACCAGTTGTTGACGACCGTCAGCTCGAACAGCGTCACGCCGCTCGTCACAATGTTCTCGAAGTTGTTCAGGTAGTAGTACCCTAACGCCGTGGAGCTGTTCAGGGAGTACTTGTAGAAATCTTCCACGGTTGTGTTACTGGAATTTAACAAGAGAATATATCAAGACCTAGGGGAGGTCGGTAGCGCAGTGGTTCGCGCGCTCGGCCTGCGATAGTGGCGGTTAAGCAACTATCATAATGGTTGGTTTCAGGATGGGTGACCAAAAAATGTATTAAGTATCGCTCCTGCGTGCTTCGGAAGGTACGGTAAGCCATTGCTCCTAGCTGATCTGCATTGGGCCCGCATAATCGGTCATGGCTCATTCTTCTTATCCAATTATCCATCCATAATAAATCATGTAGTAAGGACAATAAAATGGCGTCGAAAAAAGCCTTTTAAGAAAGGTGAGTTAGTCTTCTAACCATATAATTCAAAGTGCATTTAATTATTTAAAAAATAAGAAGGAACTTACACGCAGCAGTTCTTCAGGTCATAAGAAGAGAACAGCTCCATGCCGATGACAGCGAAGAAGAAGTACATGACCAGCATCACGCAGCCGGCAGAAGACATGAGTGGGGTCAGCAGCACGAGGGTGCCGAACACGTCGCGGTAACGCTTCTTCAGTTTGTACAGCCGCATGAGTCTAGAAAAAAAGGTATTAGTTATTTTTCTGATTATTATTTACTTACTTTCTAGTGACAACCCACAACCGCACGGGACGTGGCGCTTTACTAGGAGATAAAAGCAAGGAAGAAGAAGATACAAAACATATACTTAATCATGAGCAGTAATAATTACGAAATTACAAAAATCTAATCTGAATCACAGAATTAATATAAGTACTACGTACAGATAGGAAACTCCCTGCCCCTCCCGCAATATGGCACCCTCCACGCACCCCCTGCACTTCTCCCCCGTTCTTGTATGTATTGGGACGCTATGACTATGAAAACGCACACATTGACGTGACGTGACGTGTTTCATTTGTAGTAATAGTAGGTATATTTGACACGCCGTTTCTATGAAGCGCCGGCCCTGTGACATAGGCATTGCAGTACTACAACTGCTTAGCAAGTTCCAGCCGCTCTCTCGGGTGGCTGCCAGGATGCTATCTATCTCACCTCAGTGGTGGCCTGAATGTGACCACAATGAACAGTTTAGGCGCGATGCTGAGCAGCACGGCGCAACATCCAGAAATAGCAGGGTCACGCTCAGGTCGAACACGTTCCAGCCGCTCTCCAGGTAGGCTGCCAGGCCTAGCGCCATTATGCGGAAAGGAAACTGCTTCCAGCAGGAACACTGTAAGGAAGGCGAGTTTCACACCAGGTAAATTCATTGGATACGTGAAAAAAAATGTAACGCTGTTAATTCTGCAGACTGGCTCTCGATAGCTCAAAGTAATAAATAGTGGGAGGAGATCGGGCTTTTGGCCAGCCTTTGGAATCCAGGCTAAACTATAATAAAAATAAATGACGTAAATGGTTTTTCAGTTTTTGTATCAACTGGTATTCATGTACCCAGTTCATAAAGATAAAAATAAAAGGCAATACTGACTTTGACTTTGACCATAACAGTGAAGGTGCAAAGATTGCCAGATTGAAGTGGGACTGGGCGGCCATTTTTGTTGTACGGTCAGAAAGGTGGGCGAGATTGGCTACCTTCTGATTACCGGGCGGCCGCAGAGGACAGGGTAGACCTAGAAGGTGATAACGGGACCACATAGACAAATTCTTACCTGATTGGCCACAACTTTCAATAGAGAGAGACGAATGGAAGAAAAAGTGTAGGAAAAAATACTTTTAGAACAATAAATGGCATATTATGGCTTCTAAAAGATATACTCACACGTGAGGAACAGCCAGGTGTCCCAAGAAGCGCACAGCAGCCTGGCGCTGGCCTGCAGGTCGCCAGCTGCTTCGCAGACTCTCAGCACCATCGATATACCGTTACCGATTATGAGGGCATCTGGAAAATATAACATAATATAAGAAAAAAATATGTCAATAAGGTTCAAAATCGCATGAACCCAAAAAGCCGATTAACTTCCGACAGAGTCTTCATACATACATATAAGATACTCGAAGTAAGGCCACCTCACGGCCGCGGCCGCAGCCCTGCCCACTGGCTCCAAGGCTGACGCGGCGTACCACGGAGGCAGGCCTGAAAACAATGATAAATTATATATTAGCTGTGCTGTGGGGCTCTGATCTCACTGGAATTCTCATCGCAACGATTCGGCGACGACCTTGGCTGTGGGGCTGTAACAGCCATCACGCCGGACTGTCACACCGGAGGCCCCGGTTTCGATTCCCGGTCGGGTCAAGATGAAAAGTGATCTTTTTCAAATTGACCTGGGTCTTACTTGCATATTTATTATAAAATATAGTATCGCTAAGTTTGTATTCCATAACACAAGTCTTGAACTTTAGGGCTAACTCAATCTATATAATTTTTCCGTATATATTTATTTATCTCTTCTCATCCTTCAGCCAACCCCAAAGGATGGCTGGAGGAGATGATCTCACCCGCCATTGCCATTAGTTCAAATGTGAAACAATGTGTCTTTTTATTTATCGGCAAAAGATATTTTATACTTATTTGTTAATAAAAAATATCACCATTTAAAAATGTAAATCAAGAGATATGAAGTTCAATTTGAACAAAATAAATTACCTGTTGCGGACACCAGCGGAGCGCGAACACTTCGTACAGATTCGCGAACTCGGTCCGGTCAGTCCCTGAGGCTCGCTGCTGCCGGACTTGGTTGAGCTGCTTTGAACATCAGGTACACGTCGAGACCACCTGCAGAGTAAAAGCATCCGTATCAGAATCAAATAGAGTCGTGATCCTAAACTTAGTCACAACTCGCGTCGTAGGTAGCGAATTTTAGGGTATCAGCAGGCGGGGCGTTACAGCGCGGGGGAGATCCCCAGCCCCGCCCCTCCCCGCGCGGTGGCGCAATCTATGAATATTAGAAATGCGACCTGTCTGTTTCATTTTCACGCACAATAAAATTTGCCCAAAAAAATATGCACTTAATATTATAAATGCGAAAGTCTGTCACACTTTCACGGCTAAACCGCTGGACCGATTTTGATGAAATTTGGTACGGATATAGTAGAAGATCCAGGTTCAAATATAAGCTACTTTTTTCAAAAATCAACCTCAAGGAAGCTGAAATGGGGGTCAAAGTTAGTAATTAAAAAACATTTATTCCAACAACAGCTAGTACGAGTATAAACGTACTGTATAATGGAATATACTTTTATTTTTTATATACAAAACTTCTTAACAAAAAATCATATTAATGGCGGACTTAAAGCCGCATTTTATACATACTGTAATGTGGCGCGTAGTGCCTCATAAGCATCCCACAAAGTGTCTCGTTTAGCCGCACTTGTTCTCGGCGCTCTCGAGACACACCAGCAGCCTGAAGGCGTGGCGCGCCGCCCGTCTTCACCAGTGCAAGAGTAGGAGCGCGGCATTTTCTCTCTTTCTATTCGAGTGAATGTTTCATATACGACGGCTAACATCTGGAAATCAATTATATTTTTCCACTCTTTGCAAATAAAATATTAATCGAAACCTGTAACTGTTTAGTTTACTAGTGTGTATACGACTACTGCCACTAGATGGCGGTGGTCATAAAAGTCATGTCAGATGCCTTTAGGCGACTTGAATAAAATCTGACACCAGTGTTAGTAATAACACACTCGATAGAAAGAGATTATTTGAACGACCCACCATATACCTAGAACAAAACAACACTGCTAGTTGAAATACTTTGAATATGAGACTTACTAGCTGCGCCCTGTGGCTTCGCTCCCGTGGGAATTTCGGGATAAAAAATACCCTATGTGCTTTTTCAGGTTTCATTCTACCCGTGTACCAAATTTCACATCAATCAGTTCTTGCGTAACAACGAGTACCGCGGATCGTGTATAGATGGTAAGATGGTACATGATCCGTAATGGTACATAGGTGGAATGAAAACTGAAATAACAAGGCACTATTCATTTACCCCGTAATTCTCACGGGAGCAGAGCCGCAAATTAGTAAGTAAATAAACAATATCCAAAATGGTATATATAGGTAATCGGGTGATTATTTGAAGATGCGCATTTTGGCCTAATAAAAGAGATCGCGAAAAATTTTGCTCATAGAACGTTCTTTATATGTTAAAGGCGTTCTTTGATTCTATCCATACAATATTCTTCGGGAGGGCCACTAAAAACTCTTTTAGTTTTTCAGTTTTCAGCTATTATTTTTATGCAAACGGTAATGATGAATTTAAACAAATGGTAATTATGTTCAAAAATGGTAAAGAGAAAAATATGAAATGGTAAGTAGATTTCAGGAAAAAACAAAAGAAAATAATTGAAAATCAGGTTTATTGGTTTTAGGTGTCGCATAATTAGTATACCTAATTTCAATTTCAAATTTACCCTCCAAATGACCAACGAACTGAACCTTGCTCGAAATGTCGATCCCCAGAATTCCAATACTTGGCTTGGCATTAAGGGCAGTGCCTTCCAAAATGGCTCTATCGCAAAAGGGGTTTCTTTGGCAGAGAACTCACAGAGACTTGTGTCTTGTTGGGGTTGTATTGGACTAGGTTAAGACTCATTCCGAGACTCGCTCAAGAGACACGTTAACAGTCAAAAAGCAATCCTGTTTCGACACTCCTCCAAGTAGCTTCACGAGAGAGATTAGCACGTCCATGATATAAGTAAATCTCCAGTAGCTGTCATCTTGCATAACAATGCATGTTGCTAGATTTACAACATGTCATTGATATGCAGGAATGAACATAGTGTAGGGGTGACAGAGGAACTTGGGGGACGCCAGCTTTCACAGTGTTTGGATTCAGAGCATGATCCGGTCTATAGCGATGCCTTTATGCTACGTTCCCGGAGAAAGCTGTCCAGCCTTGCGCAAAATCCACTCGGGAAACCCATACGAAGGTAATTTGGAGAGACACGCCTTGTGCCATACCCGATTAAAAGCTTCGCCACGTTCAAACTAAAGCCACACAGCCTCGCCTTTACATTCCAATTGCCTCAGCCCAACGATGTGTTAGATAAACAAGAAGATAACCAGCTGAACGGCTGCGACGGAATCCATATTGGCGATCACTTAGCAGCTGGTGATCCTCAAGATACCCTAGAAGCTGCTGATTCAATAATGGTTGCCCATTATTTCTGCATAGTATGGAGGTAATGGCAAAAAGGCCTGTAGTTCGACGGATCTGAGCGGATCTCCTTTTTAGGGATCTGGTGCACAAGGGCCGATCTTCCAAGATTTCGGAACAATACCACCAGAAGGAGTTGGAGAGCCAAAACAACCGCGTCAAAACCAATACCAGCTCAGGGGGCTCATGTTTTTAGCACGACAGCTGGGGATGCCATCAGGCCCGCACGACTTGTTAATGTTCAGGAAACGGAGTGCTTTGCGCACAGTACTTTGCACTGAAGCGGACGTCAGGCATAGAAAAGCACTACACTTTGGGATTAATGGAGGGGTGTTTCCCTGGTCATCAAGGGTTGAGTTCGCCGTGCGAAAAGAGAGGTCAGTAGGTCGGTTTTGTCTTTCGGGGAAGTAGGAAAAGAGTCGATAACCCTGCGTAGAGGTGGGAGCGATGGCCGACAGAAGTTACCCTGGACAGCTTCAGCGAGAGACCAAAAACGCATGACTTCCAAAGGGATGACGGGATAGGCTCTCGCCAACTCTGCCGATGAACTAAGCCTTAGCAGCAGCCATTTGGCTTTTTGTAGGAACTGGAGGCAGAGTTATATTTTTTCATTCGTATTTGGATCAGCGGCAGCCCGCTCTGCAGCCCAGGCTTGGTAAGAGTCCTGTTTCTGGCTAGATGCCGAACGCCAAGGCCCCCAAACCAGAATGAATGAATGAATGAATGTTTATTTGCAGTAAAAGTGTTACAAGAAAATACAGTTGTTAAATAATATGTGTGAATCTCACTTTTAACCTATCTAGGCATGCAAAATCTTTAAATCTATATCTAATATAGCAATTATAATGATGAATTAATAATAACAAATAGAGACCCAGAGCTTGGACCCTCCACCGATAGGCATTGCAGAATTTGAAATGGATAATTCCATCCCCTGCAGTATCCACATCGGCGACAGCGTCAGCATAGGCCCTGGGATCATCCAGCGAAAAACAAACCATCCTAATCTGCCGATCTGTTGTGCCATATGCAGCGAGGAACCAGTAACTGGTAAGTGTGACATGCGTAATAGGCACGATACTCACTTTCCAGTAGTGCTCAGTGATGTGAGGCTTGCAGGAGGAGGTCCAACAAGGATGGGAACTGGTCGTTTCCACGTCTGGTACCCGCATGGGCGTGGAAACAAACTGCGTTAAGTTGTAGGCCAAAGCGAAGTATGCGTACAGATCTTTCCGCGTGGTCGGTTCTATTTCGATCCAAGCCAGTCGATGTAGTGGGCGTTGAAATCACCCTAGAACCACAATTTCGGCGGAAGGGACCTGTGCGAGAAGAGGGTGTCAGCTACAGTCTGAATGTGCTCGATCAGCCGGTCCGGTCTCGAGGTCCCCGCTGTGGGATCTGTACAGGCATGCATAAAAAAGAATGCGGTCAACGCATTCTACTCGCAGCCAGATGATAGACAGATCCCTACCATCAAGATTCACTAGGCAATGACAGCAAAATACCCTCGACCAACGTACACGCACACTCCCGGCTTAGTGCACAAAGTTGTGTTCCAGATTATAACCCGGGTATAATAGATACAAAGTGTCAGCTGGGAAGGATATTTTTTGTCTCAGAGAAAAAGAGCACGAGTCAGACCTTGTCGTCTCGAGGTGATGGTGGACGACGTTATGATTGGAATGGAGTCCCCTAATAATATTAGTGAAGTTTATAGTGAAAGCGTAGAAGGGGATACTGCCTGTACTTTATCGCTAGAGAAATGAGCGGCACTGTGCCCTCAAGGGGGATTCTCCGGTACTGGTACCCTCCTGGGGTAGTTGTTATTATAGTTCCGCTGGGTGCATATTAGTCGTCATAATAACTCAAAACGTATAAAAATAACATAGTACAGTACTCAGCAAATAAAATTAAAAAATAATTTCTCATCACCATTCATATTAGCTTAATTACCGTACCGCACCATATTCGTAAACAGTGAATGGTATAATATATGGTAAATAGCAAAATGGTAATTAGAAATTTAGATGTTTGTTCATTTTGATCACGTTTCGTACTACTTATCTGTTTTGAAACCTACAAATACTTAAAACAAACCGTTAAATGTCTATAATAAGAACCTTATTAATGCAATGTTATACATCTACTTACCACTAAACACACAAACTGTAAAGAGAACGTAAAAAAAATAAAATCGAATTCGGAGTCTTTGACCACAAAATTTTCGACACTGAAGCATTATTTGGCATGTTTGCTCCGATCGATCGACGAGCGATGCTGCAGTCTTGCCCGACCAAAGTATTAAGGGTAAGCGCAAGTTAATTAGAAGCAAAGAAATTTAGGTGACAACGTTCTCGAACGGTAGTGAGTGTGTAACGCTGGGACATTTTTAAACCTCATTTTTAACTATTGTAAAACTAATCTTTTGAGTATTTTTTATTTTAACGTGGACTTTACAACAACATTCTATTTTAAAGAATTAATTGCGTAAAGTACGTTCTTTATGATACAACTAGAGAAATAAAATATTTTGTGTTCAAAATCCGGGAAAAAGGGACACGGAATGGTAATGTGAATTTCGAAAGATAATTGGAAAAATATAACAAAATCTATTTAATTTAACATTAGTTTAATAACTGCCTCCGTTAAAATAGATAAGGGTCTACCTCAAAGTTAGCCAAAAAGTAAAAAATAAATGGAAATTTAAATAGTTCTTTTTAGCCTGGAAATAAGCGATTTGCACGTATTCAAATAATCACCCAATCAACTTACCAAATTCATCCAAGACGTTGAAGAGAACAGTGATGATGTAGAGGATGAAGAACAACGCGTGACACCATTTGGACTTCGCGTACGAGGCATCATTGGTCACATCTGGGAAACCGTAAGAGATGTAAGAGATGTGAAAATGTAAGTTCTGTTGTTATTTATTCAATTATAATTCGGTCAAATTCATTCTTTAGCATTTACATAGATAGATCACCACTTTATTGCACCATTTATAGAAAACTAGCTTTTGTCCGCGGCTTCGCCCGCGTGAATTTCCCACGGGAAGTGCTTTTTCCCGGGATAAAAAGTAGCCTATGTGCTATTCCAGGTCATTATCTACCTCTGTACCAAATTTCATCGAAATCCGTCCAGTAGATTTTGCGTGATTGAGTAACAAACATCCTCACAAACTCACATCCAAACTTTCGCATTTATAATATTAGTATGGATAACATACAAAGTAGTAACACAAAGTTTACATAATATACTTACTAATACATCTATAGGTTAAAATAGGATAATTGTACTCTCTTTCCCATAAGGGGGAAAGGCTTGATACTGTGTCTGTATTTTATAATTCAATGGTCTGTATTTATTTGTACTCCAGCGCAACTGCCGAAGGGGTCTGTGGGGTCCGTCTTACAAATACGGTACCATTACGGTACCTAGGCAAAGGCATTTACACCGTATGGTTTTAGTTGTTTCGAGTCCCACATAGGTAGGTCTGTCAAACTTCCCATGGCTATGGAAGAGACGAGGGTCTTTCTTTTTACACGTTAAAAAAAGAAAAAATAAGATGTTTGCACCATGAAGCTAATATTTTCCGAACTATGATTTGCACTCACTTGGCAGTTGTAAGCAGGACAAACATACTGACAAAAGAATCGCTGATCGTCCGGAAGTGTCCGTTGTCAATGTGCTCGGAGAACAGGTAGTAGCCGAGCAGTGAGTATGTGGCCACGAAGAACATTAGTAAACCTGAGATACAAAATAAATAAATGTATACGGACAAATCACACAGATTGAGTTGGCCCTAAAGTAAGTTCGAGACTTGTGTTATGGGATACAAACTCAACGATACTATATTTTATAACAAATACATATATAGATAAACATCCAAGACCCAGGTCGATCTGAAAAAGATCATTTTCTATCTTGACCGACCGGGAATCGAAAAAGGGACCTGGTGAAAATCGTTTTTTTATAACAATAAATAATTAAACAATAAAATTTAAATTATGACAAAAGCAGAACCCATATATCCTTACCTAACATATCAATAATAGGCGGAAGACTCTGCAGTATCTGTCTGATAAACCGCCTGACGCCCCCAAACTGCCGCGTGTCCACTAGGAAGATGGGGCGGAGCGCCCGCGTCACCCTGAAGTGGGAGGACTGCCGGCAGAGGACCACTACTGCTTCCAGCAGCATTATTAGCAGAGTTATACCCTGGAAATAATAGGATATTGCGATGACATTTTATGGCATAATATAATTTCGCATATTTTTATTTCCTAAATTTCGTGAAACATCATCATCATTCACAGCGTTCCGTGACCCACTGCTGGGTCTCCTTCCATCTACGCCAACCTTCTCTGGCCCATCCTACTCCAGTTGTTGCCAGCTATATTTTTAAGATCGTCCCGTCTAACTGCCGGATGCCCTACGCTCTTAGTTTCGGGGTACCACTCGAGTAAATAGTCAGCTGCTCTCGACCAATAATTTATTCGGAGGCTGTCATCTGACGAATGATGGACGGACGGACAGTGAATATTATTGTGGGAATCAGAGAGAGAAAAATCTTTTTTCTAACTTTTGCGAATAGTTCTGTCACCTCACCTTGATCATAGTCCTTTTATGTTTGAGTATTGTGCTCCATCCTATCCATTTTAATCATGTAGTTCCACTCCTATGACAGATAATGCTAACAATTCTATCGTGCCGTGTGCCCAAACTGGAAGCTGAAATTTAAAAAAGTATTAGTAACAATAACTTTAATTTGACAGGTTGGCTGCGGCATAGAGGTCTTCGTGATACCCAACGATATGATGATATATCGATAGCTACCTACTCCATTTTACACACTATAAACATCAAAGATCCAGCTAATCTGAAAAGATCATTTTGTTTTTGACCTGACCGGGGATAGAACCCAGTGGTTCCTCTGAACAAGGGTTTTCTTTACCACTGCTGCGTATCACGAGTAAATGAATGTCGTTGTAAATCTATACTAATTGAATAAAGCATTATAAACTAAATATTGTTTCTTTTATAACAGGGCGGCTAACGAGCAGCAATCACCTGATGTTAAGCGATCACTGCTGCCCATGGAGAACTGCAAATACCAGAAGTTACCTCAAAAGCAGGCACAGCCGGCACCTTAGTAAAGGCCAGCAGTATCAGCACCAACGACGCCAGTAAGTCCAGCCCGTGGTACCAGGCTTGTGCACCCTGAGGTACGCAGGAGCTCCTCTGGGCTTGACGGATGGGAGTCAAACTTCTCATTGTTTTGGCCTTCCTGGAAAGTTATTCAGGTTTATTATGACATGGATCTGATCTGATAATTACACAGACACAAGTCATATTTTTTTTCCAATTTCATTGATGATTGATATCTTTCTACGTTGAACCAACGATTTTTCTACCGGTGAATATTTCTTCTATTTTCTACCTCACCTCACTCATTACTCTCTTTATTTCATACACGCTCGCCGGTTACGGGCGCTTTTAATATCGTCCGGTTATGGGTCCTACTAATATCGCCCGATTATGGGTGCTTATAAATCATAATTTACCTCTAAATATATAGCAGCCTCATGGTAGTTCATCTCCCAATGCTCGTCCTCTGACATGTGGAGCCCTGTGTGGAGCGAGGAGCGGCTGCCCATGTCCAGGGTGCCCGTGTCGCCACCGCGCCATCGCCGGTTCTGGCATCTGTAATTATGAGTACAGATTTTATGACAAATGAAAGCAAGAAAGTGCAGTTTCATGCATCAGAAAGGTTCAATTCAATTTTCTATTTGCATAAATGTGGTTATATTGGATGTTTCACTTATGTATATAGACATAAAGCTCCAAATCTTATAATAATCTTAATTTTTTACAAGATTAGTTATCATTGAGTATAGCCGGCTTATATATAAAAAGTTAACAACCGACAAAAAGTAACAACCATATATTTTGTATATATCTCTCTTTGGCATGAACCAAAGGCATGAACCGTGCATGAACCTCACCGCACTCACTTTTACATTTATAATATTAGTAAGATAGGATTATTACCAGGCAGTTCAATATCAGTTTTCTCCATCAGAACAATAATAGATAAAACAACAGCGAAGGCTACGTGTACAAAGTAGAAGCACACATACAGTTATATGCGCATACGCATTGTAACGGTCGACTGACGGCCCCTGATTGGTGAAATCTCGTTCGCATTAATTTACTTTACTCAGTTATGGGAAGTAATTAGTTAAAACGATTGTAGTTTAAGCTTATTATATACAAAATTTGGTACTATTCTTTTATATCTGACTAGCTTTTGCCCGCGGCTTCGCCCGCGTGAATTTCCCACGGGAACAGTGCTTTTTCCCGGGATGAAAGGTACCCTATGTCCGTCTCAGTACCTCTAAATATGTGTATGCAAAATTTCAGGAAGTTTGGTTCAGTAGATAAAGCGTGAAGAGGTAACAAACAAACAACGCATCAGTGACCTTCTTAGGGTCGTTGGTGTCTATGGACTGCGGTGATTGCTTACCATCAGGCAACCCGCATGCTCGTTTACCTACTATTCTATAATAAAAAAAAAATAACTTACGCATTTATAATACCTATTAGTTAGGATTTTAAAAAATCTTTTAAAAACAATTTTATTTATTTATTAATTTAGCCAAAAACAATACAATATGAACGCCATGGCGCCTAAAACCATGTCATGGTTTGTCTAGGCGTTGCAATTCAAAAATTATATTTAAAAAACTACTTGCTTTTCCCTCAGGTTCTAATCAGCGTATTAGGATGAAACCTGTGCCATTTTTTAAGTTAGACTTTCAGCAATACAACTGAAAATCCCATCACATTTCAGTTAGTTTTTGTGTGATGCGCATAATAACAGTCAGACAGACAGACAACAGATAATTAAAAAAAAATAACTTTAATTAGCTTTATAAAACCCCTCGCACATTTTTTTTAAATATCCTTTGTACAGACAACGACCCGTTAGATACAGTTTTATTATAAATGTTATTATAAGACCAAATGTACACTTAGTTGGCAAACAAATAAACAAGGAAATATTATAACTCGGTAAAGACTAGCTGTTATGAGGCCATGAGGCATTACTGCGAGCGATAGAGACAAGGTTAGGGAAGATGTTTGGCCACTTTACACGACACGACAACTTTATGAAATACCTGATCAAAGGAAAAGCTTTGGAAGCCCTTCTTCTCGGGGGAAAGGAAAGCCAAGAATTGCAGGATAGAACAAATAAAAAGAGAAGAAAGGGTTGTGTCCTATAGGGAGGTTAAATCGATGGCGGAAGATAGATGCAAATGGAGCATGCTCCACTGACACAAATATGGTTTTTAAATACATGATATTGACCTACCTATGAATCTGGTGAAGAGGCGTAAGATCCAGGAAACACTTCGGATAACACTCAACACTTTGTCCAAATTAATTAAATTCATTTATTTTTTATTCTACAGCACGGCCACCGTTCGCGAGATACTGAAAGTTCATCAGTCAAAAAAGTAGGTTTAGATAACAGCGATAGGTACGGTCAGTATAAAAATGGCTTCTTAGTTTACGGATAATTAAATTATTTTTCTTACGGATATACAAATTATTAGATTTTGCAATAATAAATAAAATATTGAGGCTCATTAAGTAATTTTATTAAAATAAATAACGGTGTCGGTATAATAGTTATTATTAAGAAGAAGACTGTCTGTTAAGCTTTCAAGACTAAACTACTGGACCGATTTTGATGAAGACTCGGGGTCAAACATAGGTAAAATTGCAAAAATCAACCCCCTTTGGGCTGAAATGGGGGTCAAAGTTTGTATGAAAAACACATAAGATAGGTATAGTTTTTGCCGCGGGCGGAGACGCGGGCAACAGCTAGTATTAAATAAATTATGAAAGTAACTTTTTTTGCTATCGGTACATATCAATGTTTATCAAAACACAAATATTTGCATGCTCTGCGCGCGCGCTGATTCTGATTCATGCTCGCTAGTGAAAACACCTTTCAGGTGTGTTCTTCATTCGGCCCAGTGATATCGTACCCAGAGGCGGAAGATATTTTTCATTTCTCATACTCGGAAAATAGTATATTATTGATCCAAGTATCGGGTTGAACATGCTTCTGGGAAGCGTGAGGGATCACGCGGGAGAAAATGTTTCATACAAATTCATTCGTACGCTAGGGAGGGAATAAATTTTAAAAATAGAACAAAATAAAATCCTTTAGGAATCGGCTACTGTCATTTTAGAAAAAAATATTCTAAAGAATTATTTTTTTCTAAGTTTACTTTCTACATGTAGTCAGAGACACTTGCTGGACGAAAAACACTAAAATACCGTGTCACATACATAGATTCAAATACTTTTATGTAAGATAGGAAATATATATCTTCCTCCTTTAGTCGTATTCCCTATGACTTGTGTTCTAATACGTGGAATGAAACACAGACCGTTTTTGTACTTAATAATGTTAGTTCACTTTTTAAACGCGACGATTGTTTTTTCTGCATAGGTATCCCGTTTGTTTTATTTAAAATGGCTATTTTCATCTTCAGTTCCGATAACAATAGGAATAGTTCACGGAACTGCATCTGCGTTTGTTGGTTATATTTCAAGGTGATTTTATACCGGGTATTCCGTTCTAGAGATAAGATACCAGAATCTTGAGTGGAGTGAATGAAATACGACGCTGCTTGGGTAAATAATAGGAAGCCAGTTTTATGGACGGTATTAAGTATGGTGTGATTCATACGTACTGAGATGGTACTAAGTGATTGGTGCCTATGCACTATTCTATAACGTAAGTGCAGTCAACTACGGGAAATTTGCCACAGAAACCTGTATTGCAATTAATTTGGGTACGCAGATTTCGGCTTATACAAAATTTCATATGCTCTTCATAAAATGAAATGTCATGAATGTACGGTGAAACATATTATTTTTTTTATTGTTATACTACTTACATTGTTATATTACTTTTTTGTTAAAAGTACAGTAGTTCTTGTAGTAAAGAAACGGCCAAGCCACTTTTGAGTTTTGACTAAGGCCTAAAGGCATTTTTCTTTGCCCAAGGACTTATATTAATTCTGTGCCTAAGTTGTTAGAGTTTGTAAAGTTCGGGCTAGGGCGTGTAGAGTTAGAGTTTTTGGCTCTACATGTATGAGATCTGATCAAATCTGATAACCTTTTGATAATGCGAGCCATATGGTCTCGTCTCGGCAATGTTTTAAATGAAAATATTTTTGGTAGGATTTATAATATTACCTAGTTGGATGAAAACTGCGACAAAATGACATTGAGATTGTCGTAATGAGAAAATTAGCTTCACAGCAGCGTGGGAAACTGTTATAAAAACATTGACAGAATTTCATACTTTAGTGAATAATCTGATTTTTATAGTTAGAATAGCAAGCTATTGTACAACAACATTGTTTGTAGAGATTTCTTTTATATCCGTACGGTAGGTATAGACAAGTCGCACCTCAGTGTGTCACACACACCTCAAAAAAAGATTGAGGCATACAACTGAGGTAGAGTTTATAGTATTTGGTTGTTAGTAGAATCATTACCATGGTCAGCAATTTCAAAAATATTCTAAAATAACTTTAAAAATTACGTAGTTATGCGGTAACGGTAGATCCATTTAAAAACAAACAGCATTTCCACATTTTTGCGCCAGTTGAAAAAACCTGAAATTGGTTTAAATAGAAATAGCAAAAAATTAATGTTATTATGCCACTTATGATACGCTCGATGGTTAATTGTAACTTAAACTCACAAGGTCGCTTCTGCATTTAATTAAATGTACATCGAACAATTATACCTAATTACGATAAGTTAGAATGACTCAAAAAATAAAAAACCTCTGCCCGAGAAGATTCAAGTTTAATTTTGTACTTTATATATTACTAACTTTGCCCGCTTCTACGCTCGCGTAAATTTCCCACGGGAACAGTGCTTTTTCCCGGGATGAAAGGTACCCTATGTCCTTCTCCGTACTTCCAGCTATGTGTATGCGAAATTTCAGGAAGATTGGTTCAGTAGATAAAGCGTGAAGAGTTAACATACAAATAAACTCACTTTCGCATTTATAATATTAGTTAGGATAGATTGTAACTAGCTTTTGCCCGCTGCTTCGCCCGCGTAAATTACACCAAAACCTCATCATGACTTCCCGTTCATTTGTGATAAAAGCTTGTATCATTGTAAAAACGTCTGTCGGCGAAGGCTTGCTGAAGCGCGTGAAACCGTATGAAAATCCATTCAGTAGTTTTGAGTTTATCGCGAACAGACAGATAGACAGAATAGGACATTATTTATTTTAAACAACATGTAAGGTTAAGCTTACCGTAAGCCTGTTTCTAATTATGTTGTGACAATTATATAGGATCTCATGGTTAGATATTTGTGAGTTGTGACTCTTTCTACGCAAAAGAACTAGGAACTCTACGGATTTCAATGAAAAGTATGCGGATAGTTTGAAAGAATAACTAAGGGCACTCTTTATCCCAAAACACACTAGGTATAACAAGCTTATTATTAAAAATAAAAACACGACTGACAACCCACATAGCCTATGTCACTTGGAAGAATGCAAGGAATCTAAAAATACTCCTCTCACATCAAAATCTGAAAGAGTTGCTCAGAACTTAAGTAGGAACCTTTATTCCACCACAAGTTCTGAACATACATACTTACATACATGAACCCTGAAAACATACCACTCCTTTTTTGGTCAGTCGTATAAATAAAACAACTCACATGATTTGAACTTGTACCATTGCTCCCTCACTGATAAATACACTCTATCGTACACACTGTTCACGCCATACATATTTCTTATTTTTATTATTCACATTTATTTTAAAATCTTTCATATTTTACATCTCAACTCATATCAACGCTATCAAGATTTGCTTGTCCGCTAGTACAGAGGTTGTCAACAATTGGAATGACATTTAGGTAGTTTGTATGATAGTAGGTTTATTATAGATAAGGTTGATATTTATTTTTATACTTTTTGAGCATCTCAGATGCAATTAGAATTAGATTTTAATTTCTATATGAGCTATTTATGTGAGCCAAAAATGTTAAATAAAATTTTGTGTTGCCTTAAATCCTTTAACGCACACCTTAACTTTTTTTTTAATTTACCATATTTTTAAGTGAATATATATTCTATAATGTTATTAATAACAACATGTATTAATAAAATTTTCTGAAGAGATTATTATTTATCTGTACGTAGAAAATTGAAGAAAAACTATGGCCAGTAAACTGGCCACCGACCGTTCTGCATTAGTAAGGATCCCAGTATAATCACTGGCCTGTAAACTGGACACCTCTACAAAAACTGGTTATTTTTGATGTAAATTAGTAATAAAATCATTATGTATTTCGGAATCAGCCTTTAAACAGCCAAAAACATAACATAATACGTATATCATTTCTAACAAAAATTTAGTATTTCTTCTTTCTTAGGTTACGTCTTTATTCAATGGTGAGTTTATTTCGACTTTCATTTATACGCTACTTAATTATTTATATAGCGTGGTGGGTTTCTCAATTTTTATTGCATCAACTTATAAGATTATCAGGAATACTCTCAGGAGTCAGATTTAGGTGAAGACTACAGAGGTGGTGGTGGGTGCGTGGTGCTGTTAGGGGGGAGGTGACAGCTGTGGTGGAAGTGCTGGTGGAGGCATTGGAGGAGATAGAGATCCTTGTGAGGGTTCTGAAGAAGACAATTATTGATGACTATAACGACGGATGCTACAGCTGGTAATCAAGTACAACATCGTCAAAACAGTCACAGCGTCGGAATCTTCACCATTATCAGAATGGATGGCTTGGTCATCAGTAATGGCCATAATTTCTCAATCTTGGTCCTTCTTTCAGCATCCTTAGACCCTGGTAACTAAGTTCAAAACGCATAACAAAACAGGTATGTAAAGTCAATAGCTCAGTATTATTATGAGTATCACTGTTTACCACCAAATCCACATAATTCGATATGAAAAATACCACAAAAATTACTATAATAGTTTATAACTACCGAACCCGTATATTTATGCTTATTGTGTTTTTATATATCATAAAAATAGATTATATACTTTGTGTAAAATGATATAGTTTATATGTATTAATCAAAATATATACTTGTGAGATTACCTCAAACTCACATATGTAATTTCTAGATTAAGTTTTTTCAACACACCAGTCTGTTTTTAATTACAAAAATAACATGTCTATTATACAGTACTTAATTATATTTGCCCATAATAATAAAGTATATACTATAACACAATCATTTTACTCATCTTTGGGCGCAAACATTTTTTTTTATTGGACTACACTCCGAAAATATTTGACCCCTGCTTGCGATGACCGCAAATACTAGTGCTAGTATGCACAGCCAGTTGACTGGCCACCGTAAAAAATGGCGCGAAATTTTTATTGTGTGCGACGTTCTTGAACATGCGCTGCGCTGGCTATTAACAGGCCAGCGTGTTCATTGGCTATCGTTTACAACAATAAGGTTCGACATTGATATAAAAATCTTTGAATTTTCGACCTTAAAGTAACTGTCCAGTTTACTGGCCACTTTGTATGGGCCGTCCTATAAAGGGTAAGTACCTGTCTAATAAAATGTAAGTACAGTATAGATAACATTATTTAAAAATATTTTAAAATCCTAAAAAGCTGTTTGTGAAACTAGTATTTTATTTCAAAGTTTATATCTAGGACCAAGAGTCGTTGTAAAGACGACGGAAACTACCCCGAACCACAGATTATATACATATAATAGTACCAGCCTAAACTTGATAAAGTTACCTTTATTTAAAAATATCTCACATTGCATTATTTAATTTAAGTACTTGATTTAACTAGATTTGATCACAGACATCGGAACGAGACAGGTTCGTATAATAATGTTACGTATAAAAACTGAAAAATTATTAGAATCTAAAACAGACAAAGGCAGTGATGGCATTACCTAAAAAAAAATTTTTTAGTTATGAACTGATAACGAAATATTTTTTTAGCTGTTATTTTCTACCTTCCTAAGTTCCTACTTATTGAAATTGACTAATATTGTCTATTGTCCTATCCAACGTTTAATAAAGTGGCCATTTAGCCATCCATAAAAATGACTGCAGACAAATGTGGCTATATTCGTTACTTGTATTGCGTCATTGGCGCATCACCGTGACGCGGCCGCGAAATTTCTAAATTTAGTGGTCAGTGGATCAGATATTACATTGGAAACCTTGGTTTAGAAGGCATTACCCGACCGAGAAGAGAGAGAAAATGGCAATTTTTGCGAAAGAGACATTCTGCAAAGAATGAGGATGAAAGTTTCGAAAGAGACCTTTTGAGACTAAGCCATAATAATGTTTCAGAAGTATTTACGAGAGTGTCAAACATAGTGCCATCTGCCCTCTTTTCATGTAATTGAAAATTTAATTCGAAACCAAGTAAATAATATTGGGCAAAGTTCGACGAAGATGGCGGCGGCACTAGCACATTTGTAGTAAATGTCATTATTTTGTCGATAACATGGAAGTAGTAAGTACTTTGTACAACTGGAAGGTTCACTGAGACTAGAAAAGCGAGCCGAATGAGAGGCTCGAAATCGTGGCGCGTCCCTTTCTGACGAGGGTGACCATGTTAAACAAAATTTTTAGGACCAGTGAACCACATGTCACATGTCATGAGTCAGTGTGAAGGCAATTGAGCCTACTTTCATGAGTTGTGTGTGAGTCAAAATTACGCTCGTTTGCGCTCTTACGCCTCTACAATTACGCTACTAGAATAATATGTAGCTATTCCATAGGTTTAATAAAATATAGTACTATTTATAAAAGTAAAATAATACTCAAGTTAAAAACGATTTATTTAATAACTTAAACGTTATTGTTTATTTTATTTACTTATTGGGGACGCCAGCGCAAGCTCCAGACGGGTGATCAGTCCACTCATGCCGGGACCATTTTACCCAATTCCCCGAGACCCGTATGTATAGGGTTTTGAGTCACCTGGTAACTCACGTTGGTGGCGACCCACTGAATCTACCTGTTACTTTTCAGGATTTTAATAACTGCCCCATTATTATGTCGCTCAGATACAGTCACGGTGTTAAAATGAATCAAAAGTGATATTTCATTCAATAAACGATCTTCATCTGCTCGTTATCTACAATTTCCCGTGTACCACCACTCCCACCCCGAGTCCCTCTTTGTCTTATCCCGTGTCCTGGCTATTTATACGTCAGTAGAAAATGCTCATTAGGTTGATCGACATTTGCTAAGGCCCCATTTCCATTTATTTTATAGAGTAGCTGGTCTTTTGGAGTTCTTCATCACATGTTCCATAATCTTCAATTTTTATACGTCAGTAGAAAATGCTCATCAAGTTGAACGACGTTTGATAAGGCGCCATTTCCATATATGTAATAGTGTAGCTGGTCTCTTGGAATTCTTCATCAGATGATCCTGATCTTCGATTTTTATACGTCAATAGAAAATGCTCGTCAGATTGATAAACTTTTGCAAAGGTACCATTTCCATATTTCTTATAGTTTAGCTATTCTGTTAAGGTTCTTCATCAGGTGTTCCAGTTTTCAAAAAATTAATTATAGCCTAAGTATATGTTGCCAGGCAGCTATACAACAAAAAAAGTTTCATTCAAATCCGGCCAGTAGTTTTTGCGTGAAACGCGTACATACATACAGACAGACAGACAGATAAAAAATTCCAAAAAATATTTTGCTTTCTATTATTCTTTTTAGTGTCTATATATTTCAGTAAAAATACTGCATGTACAGACAAAAATATTTTTACTGTTTTATTATATGTATAGATTTCTTCCAATATGTTGCCTAATGAATATGATTTCAAGTAATAGTTGTATCTAGATGGTATCTAGTAAATAAATAAGAAATACTTACACAACGAATTTCCATTGATTCATTGTAAACGTTTTCTACTAAATAGAAGTAAATTCTTAACATAGCAACTGAGTGAAAGGGACACAATGACGGGAAAGTGATTCTCTTTCGGGCACGTTTTTTATTTTAACTATGATTATTTTAAAAACAGTACTATTGACTTCAACATTAAGTTCATTTTTGTTTGTCACGGATTTTGAAGTAAACCTTCCAGTTGTACAAAGGTACTTATTACTTCCATGGTCGATAACGAAATACTCTGTTTGCTCCTTATTCTGTCCACTATTGGCGTGATAAATAATCCATATTCGATTTTAATGGGCGATTTTCTGTCAGCTAAATTAAGAAAAAAAATCAGTATAAAAAAGTCTCAACAGCTGTGTCGTTTAATGGCGGCTGTACACTCTTGCGCGAGGGTCCTCGCTATCCCTCGCACGAACCTCTCGCACGAGGAGCGCTACACGAATGCGACCCTGTACATTCTTGATTAATTCAGTTACGACGAGCGGCGGCGAGGAGATGGACGCGCTCCAAGTTACGGCAGCTGTAGCGCTATGAGCTATTATTATAATTATGTGCACATTTATCACACGAAAAAGATTAAATAGAAATGGCATACTTAAACGGAAATGGTGGATGGCTCCCATAAAATGGGCTCGCTTTGATAAACTTCGAGAAAATTCAACTCTTTTTCTTTTATTTATTTATTTATTTCTCCAAACTTATTCTATTTATATTTTTATTGTATTTTTACAGAAGTTTACCCAATACAATAGAAAAGCATATTTAGGTATATCAGTTATTTACAACATAACTTATTAGATTAATGGCAACCTTTGTAAATTCACACTGAGTACACTGGGCTGGGAGATATCTTATCCGCGATCAAATTCAGGGTGCGTATCGCGCGTGCCAGCGGAGACTTGTTCATCAAGTTGGTCCGTCCGAGAGGTACCTTCAAAAGGCGTGGCTGTCTTTGACGCTCCACGTATCTATTTGGAACGCAGAATTGCATTATTTTAAGCATTTCCATATATTGTAACCGCGAATTAATTTAAATATATATGCCACCATACTCAAGCTCCCCTTCACAGGCGTAGCTCATAATATCCTACCATACCCAACACAAACAAGGTGGGTTCTTGGTTCCACATATTGACATGAATTGGCTTTACGGGGGTTATATGTAGACTTTACACACGACTTAACGCCATGACGTTTTGAGGTAGAATGAACGAAGCGCGAGTGTACAGGGATGCACTCCGTCTCCCCTCGCGAGGGAAGGCGAGGCCCTTTGACTCGCGACAAAAAGCCGACACGAGGACGAGGGCGCGCGAGGCGAGGCGAGGGAAGGCGAGGATAGGCGAATGTATCCTGTACATTCTTATCCTCGCCATGGCTCGCGCTCCCTCGTCGAGTGTGTACATTCGCCATTATAAAAGCCAGTTCGTAATAATGGCTGTACCCTTTTTCTTGTCAACCATAGTCAGAAAAAAAACACCTAACAGTTTGACAGTTGCATAGATCAGTATATTAGGAATATTGATACTTTTTAGATTTTTTTATTAGGTTTCATTTTTTAAAAATGTTAACCACGTGCATTTTTGCTTTTTCTATGGACTCGTCTTTTACTAAGAGCCGAATATGAAGTCATCTAGAATCTAGACCTATTTTTTTTTTATATGGGTCTCGGAAAATCCTCCGACAGTGTGTGAGAAAGCTCCTTATGTGTGGAATATAGACAAGAGTCTTTGACACTTTAAGTTCCAATCAAAGACAGAAATAAAAAATTAATTTAATTTAATTTTGCTACCTTTATGATATGGTTCGGTTTCGTAAAAATACTTACATCCTAATAAAATGTTATTGACGCCTGGCTGATAACAAACGTATGATATTGAAAGATATTATTGATAAAATAGTTTTCTTGGAGTTATATTTAGATACTGTATTCTGAGATTTAGATGTACCTAGGTGTGTCGAATCGAAACCTTTTGATTGCTTACTCGTTCACACAAAGCCTACTAGACGGATTGATGGAATTTGGTACGCGGTTAGAATAAATCTTGGAATAGCACGTAGGGAGATTTTATCCCGAAATTTCCACGGGAGAGGAGTCCTGGGATACAGCTAGTCTACATATGTTTACCCCTGACAAGCTAGTTACAGCATTTTATTCTGAGATGTCAATTTAAAAGATTTATTCACTAGTGTAACTTGTTAACACTTTCAGTTAAAGATTTAAACGAGAATACCACTTGAAAAAACAGACTAAATTTAGTTTTTATTAATAGCATACAATATTTAATAGGACCTATCTATAGTATCCATCTACATATGGAAAATCCTATCATAGTTCTAGGGAAAATACCGACAGAGTCAATACAACAGAGTAAAAACAATGCTACCTACATCATTATTATGTATTTAGAATAAGGTACAATAAGCGTTGTCTAGATTCCTCAAGAGGCGGAGTAAAATCGATGTCAATGAATATTAATACGAAGACCCCATATATAATTGTATAGATCCTTTTTTAATAACGTATTTTTAGAACAAGAGATTTCGTTGTTCACACTGCATGCATAAACGTAGGAAATAATAAGTTCAAAAAAAATAATGGCAGGAATAAATTTAAGACCGGAAATTTGCCCCAAAATTAATTGTATGAGCACAGCATAGAACAGCATAGATAGACGCGTTATTCTGTCGCCGCCTGACAACTCTAAAGTTCCATATACATGTTACTGTAAAAGCTCGAAGTACGGTAAATCCTAAGATTTTCGAGTAAAACCTAAGATTTACCAACTCTTAATGGTAAAAGCCCGAACAATTTTGCGATTCGCAGTTTTACCACTATTCGTTTGGTAAGTCTCAGGATTTACATTAAGGGCACGGTAAATGACTGATAGATAAGGTTTAGGTAATTTTTTTATGACCACAGCCTGGAAAGACTTTGAGGGCGGAAAAGAAGGTAGGTTCAGGTTATTTTTTTTTATGACCACCCTGAAAGACTTGAGTAAAGATACTCTTTGTTTTATTCCCAAAACCAACATTTACCAGCCGTCAGTGGTAAAACCTAGCATGTACTAAATTCAAATTGTAAAAGCCCGAAAAAATCATCCCATTTTCATAAATCCTTACATTTACCAACTCATATCGGTAAATCCTAAGACTTACTCTTAAATCTTAGGATTTACCATAGTTCCAGCTTTTACAGTAACATACACACTCCATAAAAATTAATTTCCGTTTGAATTCGAACTTTTAAACGTATTATACGTGGGAAATTGACAAATAATATGAGTGAAGGATCATCTAGTCGCGTAAAGGGAGATATTAGGAGCACAATAACTGACCAGCATGTATGAAGAGAGGGATGAGTGTAGAGGAAGCGGGAGATCTGTAAGGATCGTAGCAAGTGAAAATCGCTAGTCTCTGCCTAGTCCACGGGAAAAAGGCGCGATAATATGTATCAAAGTGGCATGCTCTCAATTTTGGGGTTGTGCCATGCTAAATGAGCAGCAAGCTTAGTAATGGATTTGAGTTGGTGTTCCGGTCTTCCGAAGAAAACAGGCACATAATGAAAAATTTCACACACACATTGTCCATTGTTTGGTGATCATTGAATGGAACAGTTATGTTATGTGGCTGTGGCCTGTAGGTTCAAGGGCTTTGTCCTTGAATCAGATATTTGATGACGAGAGAAATCAGTACAGTGTACAGTCAACTGCACATCAAGTCTCCCTAAATGCACCTTTACACGGGGTTATAGAATTGCACACTTGTACAACTGTGGAATAGGAGATGTTTGCGATGATTGTAAAGTTTGATGGTTAGTTAGTTTGATGGTTAGTCCCGACTACCCTACACTGAGGAACTGCATGTTGATGGCCATAGGGGGTCGCATTTAATTTTTTCAGTGATTTAATTATAATCTAATATTAATTTAAATTATAATCTAATATTAATAATTGTTATAAATGTAATTGTATTTAATTTTCTATGGAATTATTTCTGAAATAAAGATATTATTATTATTTAAACGAGCGTTTTTTTCTCTAATATCTATTCTGCGCTAGTTACCTATGTGTTTAAAGCGCGATAGAGTACGACTATTGCAAAAATATTGTTTTCATATTTGCTTAACTAAAAGAAACTATACATTTTCCCGTATTTCGACCCGCTTACTAGATAGGCATTACTAGTGATCGTAAAATAAATAAGGCCGTGACCGGTCATTCGAATAGATACCTTTATTAGGTACTATTTTAGTTACTTACAAGGGTGTGTGCTAGATTGACCCTGCACTGCAACCCACTAGACACGATTATTGGGTTATAAGATAATTGTAGATATTTACATAACTATCTTATTTATCTAGAGAAACTTGAGCGTCTCAATATTTACATCTACTACGTGATGTATCGGACGGTCATAGATAGCGATATGATAGCGTCTCCTTAATATTTATGCAAGGAATTTAATTTGAATGATTTTTATTCGAAATGGGTTATATAATTTTGATATGCGAGGAATTTAATTTGAATGATTTTTATTCGAAATGGGTTATATAATTTTGATGGGATATTTTTGCTGGTTAAGGAAGTACAGGTTAACACATAAGGCAGTTTTTATCCCGGAATTATTCAGGGTTCTTTCGTGGAATTAAGAAACACTAAAAACAAACTTATATTTTCGAAACGGAAGTTCCAAAGGTAACTTAAGTATAGGTACCCACCATAGTTTTAAACCACGAAGTTTTTAGGTTGTTTTTTATTAAAAATCCCAAAAACAATGTCAGGTGGGCGAAGCCACGGGCAAATGCTAGTAGGTACTTAATATTATATAATATTGTAGTTAGGTATATATAAGTGATGTCCAATACTTCAGTACCTATTAATTGTCTGCGACGACCATTATCAATCCAATCCATACTAGTATCTGAACCAGTACACACCTATTAAGTACAGTCTGATAGGGGTCCATTATTCTACAACCAAATAGGTACCTACAGAGTTGAACAAAGTTCATATCATAACATACAGTATCTTATGTAAATGTGAAGATGTTTATTGCTCCGTAACACAAGTTGAAGTATAGTTGATCGAAGCTACTGGGCGAATATAATGAGACATTGTAGGGCAAACACGGAATAGCACATAGGAAATAGATAAGTATCTACCTTATACACTTTTTAGGTTTTTCTGTACCTATTTTTTTTTTATCCTAAAATTCTTACGGGCGTGCCGAATAAGGCCTTGCTTCTTTGAAAATGTATCCGAAATAGTTGCAAATTACGAAGAAAGCCTATTTTTTACGCCCTTCTAAAAGGTATCCATATAGGTACCTATGTTCAAAAATTGTTATAGGTACCTACCTAGCTGAGGCTGATAACGACCCTTACAGTAGGTACCTAATGCCAAATAATATATCCTTAACTCTTGAGTTTATATAGTACTTAATGCTAATGCCTACTGCATTGAATAAGAACAGAGATAGGTGTTTAACTTATTGTATAATTTTTTTTTTTAAATTCTAGTGCAATTTGGCGGCATGCAATCTATGCAAGGAGAATTGATGCAAGTTAAAAGAACAAACATGCATGTTTGCAAAATTCTACGGAAGCTCCAAGCTCTATGCGGACCACGAAATCTAGGTCGGATTAACTGTTTTGTTTATGTTATAGGTAGGTTGTAGGTGAGTGCTTATTTCACTGTGTGACTCATCTGTGAACTACGATATTTATCCAATTATGGCAGATGAAGCCCAGATCGATCTGTGATGGTGAATAGCATATGGACAGCGGACCTAATCCCTGGGACAGGTGACAAATTAAAACAAATGGAAAAATGAATAAAAATGTATTGTTAATTACAACGAAAGCGTACAGTTTGGCTGCTACAGTGCATGGAAAAGTCTTAGCTTCTGGTTTACTTGTGACGTTTGAGCCGTAATTGTTGATGCTGGTGTTTGCGAAATCATCACTGAACCTTTTATAACCGTCGGTCGGCATAGACGGGCTCCTCAAAGAAGCCATTTTTCAACACTGAATTTTTTCAATCATTTTTGACAGATTTGTCAAAATTAATTATTGACATTAGCTCAGTTAAAAAATATCAGCTTGTTCTCGTTTACAGAAACGTCAAACTTTGCAAAATACCACCATAGACAATTTGGTCAGCTTAAAACCGGTCAAAATCGAACAAAACAGTGGGCTGTCAGCTCAACACTACGGAACAAGAGGTGACGTTTTCGTGTCTATGACAATTTCTTTTTCGTGATCCCGGTTCGAATGTGAGTTGATATTGTTTTCAATCAAAATAAATCCAATTTAATAAGTGTGAAAATAAATTATTCGTCTAATTAAACGTATGAATATTCAACTACAATTTACAGACAAGTGATTTAGTGCAATATTTTGTGGTTATTACATCTCGAAAAAATATAATTTTTCAAAAACTTATTCGGGATCACTTCATAAGGTTTTGTGCAAATAAAATCTATTAGATCGTTTAAGTAATAAAAGTCACCAATTATCAAAGGAATAATAGTCAAAATATGTGCGAAATAGCTTATTTGTTGTATTATTTACTATGTGGAAGTGACAAACAATTCTAACCTAACTTTCGAAGTCAGGTGGCAAGATTGTTATTGAAATTGTGCTTCTTGTGTGCAGATAATGGCTCCACCACAGCCCAAGGCGGTGGCCAAGCCCGCCGCAGCGCCCGCGGGCGGAGTCAAGAAGACCAAAGTTGGCAGGCCTAGAAATTATGATCTGGGAAATGGAGTTGTACGTTTCTCCAAGACTAAAATGTTCCACAAGAAGGTTAGTGGTCGTTACTTATTAGTATTTGCACATATCCATATTCTAATGCTACCTACATTGGTTAATATTACTTGTAGAAATCATACCTTATGGCATTCAGTGAAAAGTAACACGTTTATAGTTTTATCCGACCACCACCTTTGTTTGTACCACTCAACCAAATGAGACTCCATAATAAGTAAATTACACCACTCTTATCTATTGTTTACCTTTTTGGTAGTGGTTCTCATGTTATATGCCATGCCATGTGATCACTACATGAAGTAAACAAAGAATAATTTTAATTGTTGAAGTACTAAACTACACAAGGATATTAACTTTCTAGCTTCTTACGTTAATTGTCGAATGCATGTTTAAATTGACAATCATTATTAGAAAGTTTAAAAACTGAAATCTTGGATAATTAATTCTTTTAGATCTAAGTTGGTTTTAAACACAAGTCATATTAATCAATATATTTATTTGTCAAACATAGGTAGTAAATACATAGTTTTTATCCCAAATTTTCCAGGCCAAATACAAGTTTGTCGGCAAGAAGAACCCCAAAGCCGAAAAGCCCAAGAATCCTACAGTTGTGGTGAAGCAGATTGGCGGAGAGAAGAACGGAGGAACCCGAACAGTCCTGCTCCGCCGTAGGAGATCCTTCTACCCCACGCAGGACAAGTAAGCCAATGTTTCACTTTTTGCAATCATTTTTATTTTCTATTTCTCTACTAATGCCATTAGTGCTGAGCCATTAGTCTATAAACAACAAGCTATAGTTTTTACCAATAAAACCAAATTTTACTAATCATTCTAATCTAGAGAAATAAATTAATCTAAAAACTGCTTAGATAAAACTAAAATTGAATAAACTGCTAAAAACAATAATAATATGTGATCTTAGCTATGCCTGTCATTATTAGCATTTTTAGTCTTATGAATCAGCTTAGTACTTGAATTAATAGTAATAATAGGGCAGATGACAACAAGTCAAATTAGTTACTTTTTTCTAAATGTCAAAAACGAAAATTTATATGGGATTTGTATGACAGTACTTTGTTGACGTCACTTTTAATGGAGTCTAAAAGCATTCCCAATATACTTTAATTAGAACTAAAAAATAGTAAACCATGTTATAAATAAAATTGATCAATTAAAGTGACATTCAATTATAATGTTTCATTATTTAAATAGCATCATATATTTTATTTTTTACCCAGTCATCATCCCTACACCATTTGATAATATTATGCAATGCTTGACACAGATGCCACCAGCACATGTAAGAAACCACCCATTATCATGGTGCAGTTTGTTGTTGTCATACCTATATACGTCTGGCCTGGGAAAAGGCCTCCCCTTTTTAAAAGGGTATAATGATATTACAGCAATATTTCGTATTGAACAAAAGGTTTTTAGTTCAACAAGCAACTTTTTACAGCCTATGTGGCTACTACTTCTGGAGAGTTCATCACAACTCAAAGATAGTCTTGTTTTTGAGGAATGTGATTAATAAAAACAAAAATTTTTTGGACACTTTTTTTGTTATTGAGTGTGTTATTACTAACACTGGTGTCAGATTTTATTCAATTCACCTAAAGGCATCTGACATGACTTTTACGACTACGAAAGTGAGTTTGTTTGTTACCTCTTCAAGCTGTATCTACTGAACCAATCTTCCAGAAATTTTGCATACACATAGAAGTACCGAGATGGACATAGCATACCTTTCATCCCAGAAAAAGCACTGTTCCCATGGGAAATACACGCGGGCGAAGCTAGTAAATAATAATTGTTTCGGACACTAATAACAGTAATACTTCCAGGATCAGCCCGCGACCGCACCACAAGACGTTCAGCAAGCACGTCCGCCGCGTACGGCCCAACCTAGGTCCGGGCACCGTGTGCATCCTGCTGGCCGGCCGCCACGCCGGCAAGCGGGTCGTGCTGGTCGGCGTGCTGCCCAGCGGGCTGCTGCTCGTCACCGGACCCTTTGCTGTGAGTTACTGTATCTCCTGCTGCTGCTCGTCACCGGACCCTTTGCTGTGAGTTACTGTATCTGCTGCTGGCCGGCCTGCTGCTGCTCGTCACCGGACCCTTTGCTGTGAGTTAAGGACCATTTAGATGGTGCAAGTTTCTTATACATACAAGAACAATATTTGCAGTGCAATAATTGACTATGAATCAACGGAAGCAACTGTTATTTAGACGAGGCAAGTATTTACTTGCTTCAATTTAATTGTATGCAACAGGCAGAGATGGGCATTATTCGAATAATTTTTTATTTGAATAATCATCTAAAATTTTATCCGTGGAAATTCATCTGCGGATGATTTATTCGTGAATAAATTATCCGTGGATGAATTGGCCACGAATAAATTATCTGTGATATCATCCATCATTTGAATAACGAATAAATGACGTCATCATTATCATCAATCGTTTTAGGTATGTAAGGCTTGGTCGTTTTTGATGTAAAACATCAGTCCTCTCACTTCTGACAATCTGTAGGAGTGATTTCGTAGTGTCAAATTTGAACTTAGGGAAACGCGCGCCGCCATTTCGACTAATTTTGGGCTTGTTTATTTTGATGTGTACTAACATTCTTCATCTATATATCCTGACGTAAAACATCTGACATCTAACTCTCCCTGGGCTTATTATTATGTTATACATAATGATTATTATGTTATACATAAATTTATTCGTAGCCAATTTATCCGCGGATGTGTTATTCGTGAATAAATTATGTTTGTTTGTTTGTTTGTAAACTCTTTATTGCACATACACACAAGAAAAATACAAAACATAGTGAAACAAAAAGAGAGGCGTACAATGGCGGACTTATCCCAAAAAGGGATTTCTTCCAGTCAACCAAGTGTTTGAAAGGAATATTTGAATGAAATAAGAAGGGAAGCGTAAGGCAAAAATCAGAAAAAGAATAGAACACGAAAATACATACACCAAAGTATACATAAATACATACAAAATATATATATATATATATACAATACATATATATAAATACATACACACTCAAATGTCTAAAGAATCTTTATAGAAACTTTTGAGTTGAGATTTGAAGGAGGAAAGCGAAGGAGCCATCTTTATGTTAAGAGGAAGCTTGTTCCAAAGCTTTGCAGCACGCACATAGAAAGACAGAGCATAGATCCGCGAGGTGTACTCAGGAATATGCAACTGAGGATTATTGCGCGAACGCAAGCGCTCATCAACATCTCGGAAAGCGAACTTTTCTCGAAGGTAACAAGGGTAGGAGGGATTGAAAAGGACATTAAATAGAAGTGAAAGAATATGAAGGTTGTGGCGAAGGCGAATGGGCAGCCAGTCAAGCTGACGACGGAATTTGGAAACATGGTCGAACTTACGAAGTCCGAAAATAAAACGAATACCCTGATTCTAAAGACGCTCTAATTTGTTATATTGCTCCTTGGTGATATTTGAGTAAGCAACATCAGAGTAGTCCAAAAGCGGGATGAGGAGGGACTGAGCTAGCAGAGTTTTTGTAACAGTGGGAAGAAAGAACTGTAATCGACGAAGAGCATGAAGGGATGCAAACATTTTACGACTGACCTCATTAATATGCGGGGCCCACGAAAGCGTCTCGTCCATGGTGATGCCGAGGTTCTTAACAGTAGGAGATAAAGGAATAATATTGTTATCAAGAACAAGATTGGGCACCACCACTTGTTTGAATTTATCAATAAAATAAGGACTCCCAATAATAATGGCCTGAGACTTCCTGGCATTAACTAAAAGACCAAACTGGCGTGCCCAGGATGCAATTTTAGCCAGATCTGCGTTGATAGTATTAAAAGCATCCTGGACATTTTCCAACGGAGCAGCTGTGTAAATCTGCAAATCGTCTGCATATAAGTGAAATTTAGAGGAGAGAGAAGCCGTAATGCCATTAATGAAGATGGAGAAAAGAACAGGGGAGAGGATACCACCTTGTGGAACACCAGTAGTGAGATCACACCAGTCAGAAAAACAATCATTCAACAAAACACACTGCCGACGTCCCGTCAGGTAAGATTTAAACCAGTTCAGGGAAATCGGGGAGAAATTCAAGTTCCTAAGAAGAGCAACAAGTACGTCGAAATCAACAGTGTTGAAAGCACTGGTAAAGTCTAATAGGACAAGGACAGTTAATTTTTTAAGTTCAATGTTAGCACGAATATCATCTGTGATCTTCACCAGCGCAGTTGTGGTGCTATGACCCTTTTTGAAACCAGATTGAAAGGAACTCAAGAGATTGAAGCGAGAAAGATGGGCACTCAATTGATGATGGACATGGTGTTCTAGGATTTTGGAAAGTAAGGGAAGGATGACGCAGATGAATTGGCCACGGATAAAATTTTATTCGGATGATTATTCGAATAAAAATTTGCCCATCTCTGGCAACAGGCAAGCAACTTTCACCGTCTAAATAGCCCTTTATTGTATATCCTGTGCGAGCTGATGGCAAATCCCCTGCCTCAATGTGAAGGGTAATTTTGGGACAAAAAGTATGAAAACTCTGGGAAAACCTTGGTGGTCTAGTAGTTATCATGCTAGGCTTTGCACTGGAGATCATGGTCGTCCAGATGGAAAAATGTGTATCTATCTACATATATATCTCGACTTGATTAGGGATAGAACCTAGGTCGGTCGTAATTTGCCACGTAAAGGTGGACCATTCGTGAAAATAGAGTGTGTAAAGTTAAGTAAGCTTGGCTCAAGGAATCTGAGAAAGTTTTGGCAGTGATGTCTCCTCTTTCACATGACATGGCAACGTTTTACATATGTTTTGGTAGGATTAACTTTACCAGAAATTACTGACTTCTATTGACAAGAATAAAGTCTAAATCTCCAATTCCAATTCCAGCTGAACTCGTGCCCCCTCCGCCGCATCCCGCAGCGCTACGTGATCGGCACCTCCACCCGCGTGGAATTGGGCGACTTCCAGCTGCCCGCGCACCTGGACGACGCATACTTCAACAAGAACAAGAAGAGTGCCAAGAGGACTGTCAAACGCAGCACCGGTGAAGATATCTTTGCCACCAAGAAAGAGGTAATATCTCTATTAAAACTCTCTCTTTAGCCTTTTTCTCATTATTTGTAGTAAATTATGTAGTAGAGAAATACTTATCTAATCTATACATATAATAAAACAGTAAAAATATTTTGTCTGTTCATTTGGTATTTTTGACTGAAATGGATAGAGGGACACTTAAAAAGAAGCAAAAATTTTTTTTTGGAATTTCTTGTCTTTCTGTATGTATGCTACTGGACGGATTTGAATGAAACTTTTTTTGTTGTATAGCTAAGCTATTAAGCCTGGGCAACATAAAGGCTATAATTGATTTTGAAAACTGGAACACCTGATGAAGAACCATAACAGAACAGCTAAACTATAAGACATATAGAAATGGTATCTTTGCAAAAGTTTATCAATCTGACGAGCATTTTCTGTTGACGTTTAAAAATCGAAGATCTGGAACAACTGATGAAAAACTTCAAGAGTTCAGCTACGCTAAAAGATATATGGAAATGGCGCCTTAGTGAAAATCATGAGCATCTTCTGCTGAACTAGAGTTTGAAACAAAAAGATTTTTCATCTAAGCTAAACTCACGCGGGCGAAGCCGCGGGCAACAGCTAGTCCTTACTAATATTATAAATGCGAAAGTGTGTTTGTTTAAATAGGTTGTCGACTACCTAAAAAACAAGAATATGTTACGATGTATTGTTTACGATTTAAAAGTGCAATTTTTAGCCTATTTAAATAAAAACATTTTAATTTCATGTTTGTTACCTCTTCACGCTTTATCTACTGAACTGATCTTCCTGAAATTTCGCATATACATATACATATTTTCCATCCCCATTTTTGTTTCGGCTCTCAGTCTATCAATCAACCTAATTTTGAACATGGAAAAACATCAATTTCGAGTAGCTACTTACTTACTTCGATGGCTCAACGACCCAAAGAGGATCTTGGCCTCCGATACTAGAAGCTTACACTCCTTCCTGTTCTGCGCTACTTCCTGCCAGTCGACTCATTGTAGGGCCACCAGATCTTTTAGGACCTCATCCCTCCAGCGGTATCTGGGCTGGTCGACAGGCCATTTCCCGCTTGGTCGTCCCTCATCATATATCCGTCATCATATCATACAGGATGTTTTTAAATCATTGGCATCCTTTCTACTGGTGAAAGTACTCATGAACATGAGCAACTTTTTGTATGGGACCGACTCAATCTGATGGAAAAAAAAATCAGCTGTTCCATACATTTCGGGTGAGTAGGTATTGGAAAATAGTATGGAACAGCAGATTTTTTTGAGTCGGTCCCATACAAAAAGTTGCTCATGTTCATGAGTACTTTCACCAGTAGAAAGGATGCCAATGATTTAAAAAACACCCTGTATGTATAGATAAAAAAAATACTAATATAAAATAAATATTCTACAAAAATAATATTAAAAGTATCAAAATGTGTTTGTTCAAAAGAGCTTAGCGTGCGTCGCTGTGACTGTGTGCCCTGTGCATGTAGTAGTACAATCAAATACCTAAAATTGAAGCGCGTCTTTTTGTAAATGCGTCCTTAAATAGGTTGTCGACTACCTAAAAAACAAGAATATGTTACGATTTATTGTTTACGATTTAAAAGTGCAATTTTTAGCCTATTTAAATAAAATCATTTTAATTTCATGTTTGTTACCTCTTCACGCTTTATCTACTGAACTGATCTTCCTGAAATTTCGCATACACATATACATATTTTCCATCCCCATTTTTGTTTCGGCTCTCAGCCTATCAATCAACCTAAATTTTAACATGAAAAAAACATCAATTTCGAGTAGCTATCATATATAAAAATAAATTGTTTGGTTCCAGAAATACGTCCCGTCCGAGCAACGCAAGGCGGACCAGAAGACAGTGGACGCGGCCGTCATGAAGGCGATCGGCCAGCGCGCCGACAAGAAGACCCTGCGCGGGTACCTCAAGGTAAATAGATTAAAGGGCAAGGGCAAGTTTCTTAAACATACAAGAGCAATAATTGAAGTGCAAGAATTAACTTTCAATAATTGAAAGCAACTGTTTACATGGTGATATAAATAAAAAACTTGAATACAATTATTGAATGCAAATCTTGACATACGATAATTGCCAAGGGAGCGATTTTTCTGACAGCTAATTAAGAAAAAAAAATCAGTACAAAAAAGTCTCAACAGATAGCGTTTTATGAAAGCCGAGTCTCGTAATAATGGCTGAACCTATATTGTGCGCTTTTTCTTGTCAACCAGAGGCAAAAAAAAAATCACAACAGTTTGACAGTTGCATAAATCACAATATTTATACTTTTTAGTTGTTGTTTTTACTAAGTTTTATTTTAAAAAAAATGACAATCCCGTGAATTTTTTGCTTTTTGTATGGATTTTTTTCTCTCGCCTTTTACTAAGCGCCATCTATGAAGTCATCTGGAACTATTTCTTTTTTTAATTTGTGTCACGGAAAATCCCTCATTGTTTAGGCAATTATTGCATTTCATTTTTGAAACACAGATTTGTATGGGCATGTGCCATTTTTTAGCGACTTGCTTCAAGAATTGCACGTATTTGCGTTGGCAAATTTTTCATGCAAGAATTGAATGACATTTTCTGGCATGTATTGTTTACACCAAGAAAAGTTTTGAATCCAAACTTGCATACCAGTTCAAGAATGTTACGTGTTGTTTAGACTATGCAAGTAAATTATTCCTTCAATTTAATCGTATTCAACAGGCAAGAAACTTGTACCGTCTAAATGGCCCTTTAGACCAGGGGCCGATTCCACTAATTACACACGTCGATATTGTGTCTCAATTGTGTGTCAAGAGCCAAAGAAATCGAAATAAAGTGACAAGATCTCTGTAAGACTTCTATGTTTTATTATGATTTCTTTGGCGTTTGAGACACAACTGAAGCACGACATCTACGTTTGTAATTTGTAGAATCAAGGGCCAGGTCCAACCTGAGCTGCAAAAAACAAACTTGCATACCAGTTCAAGAATGTTACTTGTTTAGACTATGCAAGTAAATTATCACAGGCCTACAAATTTTAGGTCATGAATTCCCTTTTCAGTTTAATAACTGATATTGACTAAGTTTGATACGCTGATTACAAATATGTAATCAGTTTTTCTTCATCACGTCCAGATTTTTAGTTATTGACCATGAACCAAAATTGCAATAAAATACATTTTTTTACAATAAAAAAATATTTATTAAAAAATACTTAGTTATGATAATAAATTTTTGTACAATATAAATTAATTAATAAGTTGCTTAAGAGTGTATCACGTCCGCGCGCCCGACCGAGTTTAGGTATTTGATAGACCGCAGCTGGCTGTGTGCAAGTCACACGCACACATCGACGTGAGATTGCCGCCAACGCGAAGTAATAAGTGACCGAGATCCGGCAAAGGATTTGTTGGTACCTATATAAATTTTTTTTTCTTGCTTTACGGTAATGAATACTAAAAATAAAATTACGACCATTTTCTTATGTAAAACATACTTGGCGCGACTTGGCAGTAAAATGGACACGAATGCCGCGACAGAAAATAGCATGACCGTCGTGCCAGGATGCTAAGATGTTAAACATCTGCCTGGCATCCCATGAAGGCCAATTTTTCGGGATGAGGTTTACAAAAATAGTATTTTTGGATCCAAGATGGCAGACAACTTTTTTTTAATTTTGCAATATGGGTATCGTTTTATAAGTGTTTCAGTGCGCTGATTACGAAAATAACATTTATTTTGGAATCCAAGATGGAGGACAGTTTTTTTTTTCAAGTTTACAATATGGGTATGGTTATATAGGTATTTCGGTGCGCTGATGACAAAAATAACATTTATTTTGAGATCCAAGATGGCCGGCATTTTTTTTTTCAAGTTTACAATATGGGTATGGTTATATAGGTTTTTGGGGACGCTGATGACGAAAATAACATTTATTTTGAGATCCAAGATGGAGGACAGTTTTTTATTTTATTTTACAATATGGGTATCGTTTTCTAGGTTTTTGGGGACGCTGATGACGAAAATAACATTTATTTTGAGATCCAAGATGGAGGACAGTTTTTTATTTAATTTTACAATATGGGTATCGTTTTATGGGTTTTTGGGGACGCTGATGACTAAAATAACATTTATTTTGAGATCAGCGTCCCCGAAAACCTATTAAACGATACCCATATTGTAAAATAATAAAAAAACTGTCAGCCATCTTGGATAATGTATGTATTGTATTGATTGTTTGCACAGCCTCTGCCCTTTGTGTTATTATATATATTTTTCGTACCGGTTGACTGGAAGAGATCCCTTCATGGGATAAGTCCGCCGTTGCCATCTTCTGGATTTGTAATTAGTATCTATTGTATTTATGTTATTGTGCAATAAAGTTATTACAAACAAACAAACAAACAAAATGATACCCATATTGTAAAATAAAATAAAAAATTGTCCGCCATCTTGGATCTTAAAATAAATGTTATTTTCGTCATCAGCGTCCCCAAAAACCTAGAAAACGATACCCATATTGTAAAATAAAATAAAAAACTGTCCTCCATCTTGGATCTCAAAATAAATGTTATTTTCGTCATCAGCGTCCCCAAAAACCTATATAACCATACCCATATTGTAAACTTGAAAAAAAAAAAACTGCCCGCCATCTTGGATCTCAAAATAAATGTTATTTTTGTCATTAGCGCACCGAAAAACCTATAAAAACATACCCATATTGTAAAATTGAAAAAAAAAGTTGTCCGCCATCTTGGATCTCAAAATAAATGTTATTTTCGTAATCAGCGCACTGAAAAACTTATGAAACGATATACATATCGCAAAATTAAAAAAAAAAATTGTCCGCCATCTTGGATCTTGATTTAGATTTATTTTGATTTTTATGATTTTGATTTCTATGATTTCGATTTATTACGATTTCTATGATTGCGATTTATTACGATTTCTATTTCATCAAAAATTGTCGGCCATCATTCATGAGTATGAAAATGGTACCTATATAAATTTTAAAAAGATTAAAAGTAATAAATATGTAACTCATCTACATTACTCTCTGCTGTCTGTGAATACATGAACACGCGAAAATTAAATGCCTCCCGAGCAGCAGAGCGACGTGGATTCCCTTTGACTCTTACCGGCAGACTGATTTTTCGTGGGCTTGGAACTCGTATATATTGAGCGATGGCATTGCCATACAAAAAATGTATGGGGAATTTCTTAGTGAATTGTTACGATATATAATATTTTTTTCGAGTTATTTTTCAAAAATCTAAAACGAGCAACTTGTAGCTAGTTTAATAAATTCGCGATTTAACATTATGTAGAAATTATAATTTGTGTTTTACATAATGATTTCGTTAAAGCCGTGAACCTTGTTTTTCGTATTTTTCGTGTTTTCTGGAAGGTATTTACGCAAAAATAAAAGGCAAAATATTTTTATCTGTCTCGTATAAGTAGTAGCAGTTATTTGAGAAGCCTATAGTACTATTTTTATTATCAAGTTGTCGCCTGCGGCTTCGCCCGCGTGAGTTTCGCTTAGATGAAAAATCTCTCTTGGAGCTTTTCATCAGATGTTCCAGATCTTCAATTTTTATACGTCAGCAGAAAATGCTCATCAGGTTGAACGATTTTTGCTAAGGCGCCATTTCCATATATGTTATAGTGTAGCTGGTCTCTTGGAGCTTTTCATCAGATGTTCCAGATCTTCAATTTTTATACGTCATCAGAAAATGCTCATCAGGTTGAACGACTTTTGTTAAGGCACCATTTCCATATTACTTATAGTTTAGCTGTTCTGTTATGGTTCTTCATCAGGTGTTCCAGTTTTCAAAATAAATTATAGCCTATATGTTGCCCAGGCTTAATAGCTATACAACAAAAAAAGTTTCATTCAAATCCGTCCAGTAGTTTTTGCGTGAAACGCGTACATACATACATACAGACAGACAGACAGACAGACAGACAGACAGACAGACAGACAGACAGACAGACACAAGAAATTCCAAAAATTTTTTGCTTTCTATTGTTCTTTTTAGGTCTCGTCTATCCATTTCAGTCAAAAATATTAAATGTACAGACAAAATATTTTTACTGTTTTATTATATGTATAGATAATGATCTAGTTTTGGCACCAGGGTCAATTCAGTAACGCTTGTTTTGACTAAAAACGTGTGATGCAGGCTTAATTCGTAAACACGTTAATCATCCTTGTGAAACCTTGTTCTTTTTTCTCCGAAGCTTCTGTTTTGTGATTTTCTCTTAAATTTCCGGTTTGGCTCATCTCGCTTCAAAAGCCAACAGTAGTCCGCTAACATATTAGGATTCCATCTTCCCTGATACCTCTTTTCCATGTCCTTCAAGTCCTGATGAAATCTTTCACCCTGTTCTTCGCTAACGGCTCCTAAATTTTCCGGAAAATAGTCAATGTGCGAATTCAGGAAGTGAAGCTTAATGGTCATAGAACAGCCCATCAAGCCAAAATTTGTTATCATTTTGGCCACAATGTAAGTCCAAAATACATGTTCTGTCCTTTTGACCACTTGCGAAGCTCTCGAACACATGTAGTACAAACTTTATGAGGTGTCCAAGGTTTGTCCTGGTTGCTGATGGTAAGTCCAAAATACATGAAGTAAACATTCTTCACAAAGTCTGTTATGCTTGCTCGTTGTTTTACCGTCACAAATTTCCCACAAATATAACAAAAACTATCGGGAGAATTCAAACAATTACGTGATGACATTTTTAAGTTTGCGTTGTCCAGTGCACAAAGAAACTGTGATTTTTCTAAAATGGTGTGGGTATTTATACCAAAAATAATATAATTATAATTAACTACGTGTACCCTCTTCTACGAATTGACATAAAATTGTACATAACAATATAGTTATATCTGTATTTAATACGCTCATTACTTAACGAGGCTAAAATCACTCCCTTTTCAGCGCAATAAAGACATATTTCTTATACTAATTATGAAGTGATTAGCAAATTATGAATCATGATTATATTCATCATATTAATAGATTTATTTAATGCAGTAGCAATTTGATAAAACTCGTTTAATATTTTTCTATCAATTTTTAAAGGGAGCTCTCCGGCCAATTTTGAACAAAATCTAAAACTATAAATAAGATAAAAGTCTGACGTGAAGGATTTTTTTTAACTATTTTTCTCGTAATCAGCGTGTCAAAATCTATCGAAAACGTTACTCAGAAATGAAAAGGGAAAACCATTGTAGGCCTGTGTTATTGCTTCAATTTAATCGTATTCAACAGGCAAGAAACTTGTACAGTCTAAATGGCCCTTAACACTTTATTGCACCATTTATAGAAAAGAACACATACAAAGTTCCGTACCTACCACCTACACCTTTTGTACTTAGTTTTACTATATTTGTTATTGATAAACTAGGACGGACGGACGGACTGAACGATCTTATAAGGGTTCCTTGTCGGACTACGGAATCCTAATAAATGAATACAACAACATGAAAATGATCTGTGCACTCATTCAGAGCGCAAAGGCGGGAGCTTATCGCAAAATGCAATTTCTTCCAGCCAACCTTTGGGTGGTTTTGGTGGAGCTTGGCGTTTTAAGTGAAAAGAGTATTGTGCAGTAAACGGAAATAAATGAAGAATATAATAAACTTTGATAAAGAGAAGAGAAGAAGACCCAAACACAGATGGGCAAAGTAGATATTTCTTTTTTTTATAACAAGTGTCATTTACGGTGGAAAAATTAGGAAATTTAAAAAGTTTTGCAAACCTTCTGTGTCATAAATCAAATGAAAGGACTCATGCGGATCTCAAATATATTGTAAAATAGCTTTGATTTTATTCATGAAAAAACACGAAAATTTACTATTCCTCTCCCCCTGATCTCCGAAACTACTGAGCCTAAATGCTTGTAGATTACAGGAAAACCTATAAGATTATATGGCATTGTACGAAACCCCTCTTCACGCGAGTTCAACTCGCACTTGGCCAATTTTTTTCTTATATCTTCTATATACAGACCAGTTACCAGTTCTGTTTAGATCAGATTATATCTATTTTATGTGTATAAATTTTGTAATACATTTTTCATTTTATTTCGCAGGCGGCGTTCGGCCTCCGCTCCAGCCAGTTCCCGCACCGACTGCGCTTCTAGTTATAAGGATATATTATATAGTCAATAAATGTTATTGGCGAACATTTACTTTCATTTCGCATCATGAGGGTATCCTACGAATCATAGAATGGCGGTTAACATAGTCAGAAGTCGCTTCGTAGTTGGGGTTGGTAGGGACTTTAGTGCACCGCTCGTATCGCTCAGAGGGCGTTTAGCCAAAATTACATTTGTTTTGTAGCGTTTTCTCCCGTCATCAAAGCGAAAGCGAACGTCAAATGTAAGCGATAAAACAATTCGTTTACTCTTCGCTTCGTTTTCTTTTTGAACTTGCCATGACCATGGCGATCGTCCACGTGATTTAGCGCGGCCTTATGTCAACTCCATACATTATATCGTTTTCGAACTTTGGTTTCGTTTTCAAATTCTGACTAAAGGTCTGGCAGTTTGTCACATAACACAATTATGTGGTTGATCGCTTTTCGTAGGCAATGTCCGAATTCGAAACGAAACCATCTATGTAATTGTTTCGCTTACTTCCATAAAAATTAGACTTCACTTGACGTTCGCTTTGATGGCGGGGAAGAAAATTGTTTTCGTTATCTGAAGAAACTGACGAATTTAGATATCGCGTCGCTACGTATCGAATTAACTTTACTTTAGCCGCATTCTACTTGATCTTAAAAATAATAGTCATTTCAGAACAAAATCGACTTTATAAATTTATCAACGCCTCCACAAATCGCCTATTCACTTGTACTTGTTGGCTGGTTGCTTCGGCTTCGCCAAGATGGCGTTCTTCGGCCGCTGCACGTGTCGCTCGCGCCACTCCGCCTCCAGGCGTGCGTACACGCCACCTACTGGAAGTTAAAAAGAAAATTTGCCAAATTAAAGTGGTCTCTAGACGCATTATTTGTGTGTGATATACATTGTTTATGAATAAAGATTTCTTTTTATGAAGAAGACGTTATTCCCGATGAGTCATAGTTACCAAGAAGGAAAAAAATATCTATGACAGTGTTACACAAAGGGAATACAGAATGCCGATGTGCAATATTGTGACACATAAAAAACTTCAGTTGCAATGGCACATTTTTTTTTTCTCTTTGTGTCTCTGTGTTAGACATGTGCGCCGCTTTATACCAGACCGGCGGCGGCGGCGTCTAGTCGTAAAGTAGCCGGCGGCGGCGGCGTAATCGGCGTGGGGGAAAAATTTTAAAAAATTAAACAATGTGCTTGTATAATCACAATATTATTATTAAAAATCAACAATTGTTTCACAAATAAACTAATTTAATAATCTATAGTAAGAAAATATATTTTTTTAAATATTTATACATAATTATAACATCTTACTTACTTACTCCGCTGGCTCAGTGACCCCAAAGTGGAGCTTGGCCTCCGATACGAGAGATCGCCATAGACTCTTTTTCTGCGCGGAGGCTCGCCAGTTGACTGCTCCCAGCTCACGCAGATCAGCCTCCACAGTGTCTCTCCAGCGATATCTGGGGTGCCCGACTGGGCGCTTGCCTGACACTTTTCCCAGATAGGCTGATTTGACGTCACGATCCTCCTTCATTCTCTCGAGATGACCAAGCCAGCGCAGTCGCTGTGATTTTATAACGCCCAGTATATTTGGCTCTTTCACCAGCTCCTCTATTTCGGATTTTTTCCGGACTCTCCAGCTTCCGTCTGGCTTATTGACAGGGCAGAGTATTTTCAGTAGATTCTACGCTCCGCTACTAAAAGTTGGTTCTCTTCTTTGAGTGTGAGCGTCCAAGCCTCAACCATATGACAATCTATAATAACATCTTAAAAATCAACATTATTAATTGGTTCTTTTTGGTATACTTACAATCATTTTATTTATGGACAAGCCAACGCTACAAAACACTTGTTCAGTTAAGACGTGCTTCTTTTTTTCGTCTTTAAGTATCACAAGCCTGCCGAAATGTTTCCAACATTTACGGTTTTTTGAACTTGAAAACAGGTGGTTGTATTTCAAGTTAGATACTTTTTGTTTCTTTAAGACTGTTTCATTACTTTCAGACTCTGGTGTAGTATCCAATTTGTTGAATTTAGGCCCAAACACAAGTCTTTTAGAACACTTTCAAACACTTTTAAATTCAAGGAATTAATTAACTTTATTTTTCGACTTAGGGCTCGTGCAGCGTGCCGGCGATGTCGCGCGACTTCGGTAGCACCGACTCGCGGCGACTCGATTGAAAGTGTGTAACTAATGGCGCAGTGCAGCGTGCCCGCACGCTGCATGAGCCCTTACGAGTATTATAACTTCTTTCAAGAGTTTTAAATCAATATGAAGCTTTTCAATATTATATTATAATGTGAAATAAATCAAAATTAATATAACAAGCTAATTATTAAAAAAGAAAAAACACGGCTGACAACTCACATAGCCTATGTCACTCGGAAGAATGCAAGAAATCTAAAAATACCTCTCACATCAAAATCGGTTCAGCCGTTCAGGACTTATGGTGGAATAAAGAAACTTACATACATACATGAACCCTGAAAACATAACACTCCTTTTTTGGTCAGTCGTGTAAAAATATACAATTAATCACGCCGATAAATCATCGGCGGCGGCGGCGCAGCCTAAATGACCGGCGGCGGCGGCGCGGCGCACACGTCTACTCTGTGTTACAAATCTTGGTATGACTCATCGAGAACAAACGATTATTTGTCACCTGACTCTGAAATTAGATGAAACTCACACAATCAAATCGAATTTCATTTGAATTAATAACCATTTAATAAAAAAAATACATAGTGTTAAATCCAATAAAAATAATACAGTTCGCGTGTTTTTAAATCATGATCTCGGTCGTAATATACGCCAAGAAAACATAATTTTTGGTCCTTCGAGCCGGATTTGAACCTATCCTGCCGATTAGTTACTACTAATAAACAGTTTAGTCCACAAACCAGTAGGAGCCTTATGCTTGGCCTGCACATTCATATTCATTTATTTCTGAACAATACAATTGTGTTGAAAATAAAATTACATCATCATTCGGCGCAGGCAGCGCTCCTCGAAGCGACGCTGCCCGTCCTGGTTGCTGCGGGCCGACAGCGACGGCATCCGAACCAGCCTACCACGCGGACACGCCTGCAATTGGTCCTTCGAGCCGGATTTGAACCTAACCTCCTAAATTTACACAAAATAAACAGACAAATCCACAAACCAGTAGGAGCCTTATGCTTGGCCTGCACGTTCTGCGCGGGCGGCGCTCTGCGCGCGAGTGCGGCGCGCATGAGCCGCGCGGCGCGCTCCTCGAAGCGACGCTGCCCGTCCTGGTTGCTGCGCGCCGACAGTGATGGCACCCATTGCCGGCCTACCACGCGGACGCGCCTGCAAACATTTTGTTATATTTTGAAAGAAAGAATAGTACATTTACTCAAAAAATGCATGTAATGTGGTCATTATTTTGATAACCTTGTTTGAGCAAAGTCGACTTTGCCGTTCTGTTTTTCAAATAGCGGCCGACAAAGTTTTGCTGGCCGCTTTAACAGGCCGGCAAAACATTGCCGGCCGCTATTTTGACGTTTCCACATTTTAAAAATCGAATGCATAAAGATTTTATTTAAAACACAACTGTTTGTGTTTTTATAGAGATAGATTATTCCATATTTGGCTGTATAGTTCCAACTACCATTGCTTAAAAAAAACAAAGAAGTAACAAAAGCGCGGTTCAGCGAAAATTTTTGTTTGTATTTAGTGGCTAAAAATGAGCTCTCAAAGCGAAAATTCTTCCGATTCAATGTGTTTAACACCACCAGACATTAAAGATGAAGCTAAATTAGTAATTGAAAATTGGATACCGCGCAACTCAAAGAAAAAATATAAGCTTGTATATGAAAAATTTGTGCATCAATCCGGGAAAGTCGGTGTTGAATTTTAGTAACTGTTCTTTTCATAATTGTCATTTTAATTAAATTTCTAGTTTATTAATATATTTTTATTTAAATTACTTGCTGGTTTTATTTAGATTTGGTACTTGCATTTTGAGTAAAAAGCACTATACAAGCCTTGGCCTACAATGACTGCTTCGCTGGTCACGCTATGATTGCCTCGAGCTAGCCTCAGCTACGCTCTAGGCCTTCCAGTTTGGCCATCGTTGCAGCCCTTGCTGTCCTCGCTGTAAAGGCCTCGACCTACGGTCTCGGCCTTTATCTCAGCTCGTCCATCAAGTGTTGCACGCTGGCCGCGCTGTGTCGGCCTGGAGCTGCGCTACGCTGCGCTCTCGGTCATCATCAGCGCGACCAACAAAGTATTCATTATAGGCCGCGGTAGTAATGTATACATTGTAACGACTTGCCCTAACGTATCAGAGTTCACCGTCACAATAAAGAATGGCTACCCTAGGGGTGTAACTTATTTAGTCCCGTAACGAGGGCGCCAATAGTTCGAATAAGTCTTTAACACGAGGTCTAAACACTGTGCTTTTCATTACGAATAGGTACTAGGAAAGTAGGTAACTTGATGAACGTGTTGAAAGTAACAGCTGTCAAATTATGAAAAAATTTCAGTAGAAAACTTTTCTCCCTATGGATGAAAAGTATTACTTTCAACCCGCTCCTCAGGCAAACTCAGACCTACTTTCAGAGTACCTATGAGTACTGAAAAATAAAATTGACCAAACACAAACTGCGACAAGGCAGACACAAAACAAAAACTTATTTATATACTGTTATGGTGTCGCAGTGGTTGCCAATAGGGCCTTGCTCAGCATAAAGCTGCAGCGCTGATAATTCTGAAAGTCCCTATAGTTTTTAGAATTTTATTTAGGAAATAAACAGTTACATAGAAAAATAAAACTTAAATAGCACACACCAATTAAATTTCCATTAAAAATCATAATTAGTGAATTCGAGTGGGCGCACACGTGTCTTACATTATCCCTTCGGAAAAAAAACGGACGTGTGCGCCTACTTGAATATTTTGTATCAAAAGCGTGCATTTAGGACTCCGGATCGGAAATTTCCGTACGGAAATAAACTGACGTGTAACTGCTTTAAACTCACTTGACAACAGGTCTTGGCGCCCTCGCCAGCCTCGGCTGCCGCCTCCTCGGCGCACTGTCCTCGTCGGAGCGCGCGCTGGCCGAGCTGTGCTCGCTTTCGGACTCAGAGCCTGAGGACTGCTCAGCCCCGTCGTCCATTATGGAGTCCCCGCCGCCGATGGCACCTTTCTTTGTATACGAGATGACGTGTTAAATTAACCATATCGTTAAAACCACATGAGAAGTTAAAATATAATCTGTCATTAAAACTGACGTAAGATAGACTTATATTAAAAATTATGGTCGGTAATCCCGACATAATAGGACGCGAGTGACCCGTTTTTAATATAACGTCTTAAATACACTATAACGTCAAACATTGTTAGTATATTCTAAATCTATAATGAAAACCCTTACATCACCTATAGCAGTATTATATAATCTTTGCCTATACACCGACGACGACTACTCCACCATATTCCGAAGATATAACGATAATAGGGACACGTAAAACACGACGCAGATGGCGACACCAGCACATGCAGTAAACAAACCATCCATTGCCCTGGTGCACAAGTCAGTGTCATGACACTGACTTTGAAATTAACTTCAAAATATCACTTGCGATTGTAAATCTGTTTACTCCATATCCTACAGTGCTGCATTATCACAGTATACTTATTTCTTATTCGTCATTTTTTTTAAATATTAGATTGTCTTCTAGTTGTGGTGGAGTAGTTGTAGGTGTACTGTTGATAGATGTATTTTCGCTGTTGTAGGTATTTGGGATATTATTCGCCACAAAAATTTTCTCTGTCTACTTCAACTATATAAATAAATCTAGAAATATACATGATACAGTATTATGTTTCTCATGCATGTTAGTTTAAACTACCTAAGATCTAAGTAAGTACATATCAGTCGGTAGGCTTGCATCGTATTTAGTTAGATAACTATTAATCTAATCATTTTCTAAAGATTTGTTTAAGCATGCATTTTTATCTCTACTCCAATATTCCACTTTACACTCCTAACCTACAATCTAAACTAAGTATCATTTTCATAACATATTTTTTCACTACTTTTATCTACATAGCGCGTATGTATGATGCGCTACAAGACACATTACCTCACAAAACAGAAACTCAAAACCAATCGCATTTGGTCGTCCCGGCTTACCTTCTTCGGCGCTTCTTCCTTGGCTTCCTTGGGCGGTGGTTTCAGTCGGATTTCCTCATTGGTTGTACCGACTGTCGCCGAGCAGCTGGCCGCGAGGGACTGCGCGGACAGCCGCGCGGTCCCCAGGGGCGGAGACCCGGGCCGGGCACTCGCTAATTCGCAAATTCACACACTATTTTCCTTGTTATACTAAATCCCAAAAGCTCGATAGTGAGATCTAATCTGATAAAAATTTCCCATTTGATAGTACTATTTTACGGTCCCATTTTTAGGTTCATTAAATGTCGAGCAAGTGAGAAACTAGTCGGCTGAGCTGACTAAATTTTTTATCTAGGGCAAAGCTTTTATTGTTATCGCACTCAGAGCGTTAAACCCCTATTTTGCTGCAATTTTGTACATGAAGGATGGGTCCAAAACTAGTAAGTAGAGCTGACTAAATTGCACCCGAACTAACATTATAGTCCACATTAGCGTTCAGCGTTCAAAATTTTCTAAAATCATGACGGCTGATTATTTATTCCAAGCTCCATCAAAGCCCTTTTTGAGTAATGAATGAAGCTTATAGCAGCCACGATGTCTTATGGTCCTTCGAGCAGGATAGCCATAGCCACTACCGTCTCTTTCTAATTGCTTTGCTTTTGATTACTGTGTATGTACATTGAAGTGTTGCCAATTGTAAAATTTGTAAGCGTCACATGGCTGCTACATGGACATATAATTTGCCACATATGTGCTGGATTTTTTCTATAAGACATTATATACAGTGATAATGTATTCCATGATATGATGATGTCTTGAGTTCTGCTGACTTGTTTTCAGTCGGCTGAATCAACTTTGCATCGTACAAAAATATCTAGCAAAATGTGTCATCATCACACCATAGATAAAAATGAATGATCATACTTCTCAGGATAGACAATCATCTAGCTTTAGGTAGTCTGTATTATGGGCTCCCGTATAATTGTCCCCCCACCCCCTTCGCCCCAGGCTAGATGTCTGTCTATCCGTGCTACAATAACGCCAGAAAGCGAAGATCTCACGGTTGAATTTGTTGTTGCTGGTGTACATCTTGCCGAGCAGGCCGAGCGGCTGCCGCGGCGGCACCAGCTGGATGCCCTCCCACCAGAACACCTCTTTGCATTGCAGGCGGCCCGAGTCTTCTCCGGGCTCTGTGTGCCAGAAGTACAGTGTGAAGATACTTGTCATAATAGGTAAGATTCTGATACCTACTACTCCCTAGCACACCCCGGATGACACTCTATACAACGCTCGCAAATTTACTACTACAAATGACATTCGCTGCTTGCGTGTCGTGGTTATCAATCAAAATGGCGCAAAAAGTCCGCCGATTATGCGCCAGCTCTCGTTCAAGTGTCAGTGATGTCTACAACGAAGTGCGGGGTGGGTGAGTGGCTGATCTGTACGTCAGTACTATTACTTATTCTGTGACCCGAGTAACTGGAAAGAGGAGTTCTTCCAAAGATATCTTCCACCAAGATAGGCGTCATATTTTTTCTTCCTGTAAAGTAGATGTTGCCACATAGCAGGCATACCTCTGGCTACGATCCTGGTGAGTCGCTCCGGGAACATGAGCTGAGGAGGCCGCATGGAGATGATGTCTCGGAACCGGTTGTACATGTCCATGACGGCCGCGTCAGCCGCCAGCCGCTCGTCGGGAGCGTGCTCGCGGAACTGGCAACCCTGGAGAAGGAATATGTAACGCTAACGTATATCCTACTAATAATAAAAATACAAAAGTGTCCGAGGTCCGGAAGTAGTACTTCAAACCTTAGATATTTTTGTACGTCTAAAAAAAAACAAAAATGCAAAAGTTTAATTGGATGTAGGTAAGTGATAGTGATACTTATGTGAGTTTGGATGTTTGTTACTCAATCACACATGATCTACTGGATGGATTTTGATTAAATTTTAATAAAAGGTATAAAAATATTGAGAATAGTACAAAGGGTACTTTTTATCTCGAAACTGCCACGAAAGCAAAACCCCGTCGCGTGGTGTGTCTAGTATGTATTTGTTTGTTTCGATCTGAGAAATAGGATCTTAACAGACAGACAATAAAGTCATCTTATAAGGGTTCCGTTTTCACCTTTTGTGGTACGGAACCGTAAGAATGTTGTGACTCACAGTGTTCCTGGTGACGGCCTCGAAGCGGTAGGCCCGCTCGCCGCAGCACGGGTAGCGGCCGGCCGGCAGCGGCGGCCGCCCGTCCAGCTGGAACATGTGCGCGCTCTGCTCGTGGTGCGAGCACCACTCCATCTGCCAGGGTTTATTTATTTAACCTTTATTGAACTTTTTATATACATATTTAGGTATTTATATTGTTTTGTTTTTATATTTAGGTATTGCGATCAGAAATTTTACATTGTACCTGTACAGTACACATATTGTTGGTCAGTTTAGTTAATTCTTTTTAAATTATTTAATGTTTATATTATCATGTACCCACCTTACTTGCTGTTTTGTGTACTTATAAATAAAATAAAAACAATAGTAATGATAACATTTAATATTGAAGTAATAATAACGCCATTAGTAATTTTTGCTTTTTGCTTTGGATGCAATTTTGGTCAGCTCAGCCGACTAGTTTCTCACCCGCTCGACATTTAATGAACATAAAAATAGGACCATTATAGTATTGTCAAATGGGAAATCCTTATCATCTCACTATCTAGCTATTTTTAGGAATAAGTATAACAATAAATTAGAAAAATATGGTTGTCGCATATGGCGTAAGGCGCAGCGCGCGACTTTGCGTTTCAAATAATGTAGGAGTGTCCAGTGGCGTAACATGGGTATTCGCCGCTCAGGACATACTATACAAGGTAGGGGGGACCAATGCTACTTGCAGAATAAAGATGTCGCTTTGATTGAAGAGCCCGTTTCAATTTTAAAGGTGATCCATTGTGACGTGATGCTTTAAGTCAGTCGCAATGACCTGGTAAGCCGGGAAGTAGCTGTCGCAGAGCTGGCACCGCAGGAAGTGGCAGTCCCCCCACAGGCGCCAGTACACGCGCCTCCACGAGCGAAGCTCCCCATACAGCCAGGTTATGTACTCGTTCAGGTTCCAACTCAGATCCCTGGGAGATGAAATATAGTCAAATAATTTACTTTTCAAGTCAAAATCTTTTTCTAACCAGTAAAGGCCACGCCAATGGCTCTATCGTTAGCCTTGCAATGATCCTACATGGTACACGAAGCAGGGCAATGTGGGCACACGACAGAAGGTGAGCAAAGATTCATCATCATCATCGTCAGCCTTCTAAGACCTACTGCTGGGTATAAGCCTCCTTATGTCTCTATCCTGGGCCATCGCAATCCAGTTCTGCCAGCAACATTCTTTAAATCGTCGACCCATCTTGCTGTCTGGTGTCCTACGCTTCTTCTCCCATTTCTAGGGTACCATTTGGTTACAGCCTTACTCCATCTGCCATCGTTTCTTCTAATCATGTGTCCCGCCCAGTTTCATTAAGTGCAGCAACTCTGGAGACCACGTCGTGAACTTTCGTTCGACGTCGGATCTCCTCGAGGAGCTCGAGGAGATCCGATAGGTACCACCTTATCTTTTCACGGCATCTCCCAACACCAGTCCTAAGACTGGTTAGTCCCTTAGTTTACTGACCATTGAGAACACTGTCTTACCGAAAGATCCAACTGATATTGTAAATATGATAAGAAATATGATGATAAATCATGTTTTGTACTTAGTGTGCGAGGATATGACGTTCCCGCGCCGGTCTATCCTCATGCTGGATGGCTGGCAGGGCACCTGCTCCGCGATGTGTCTCCCCAGGAGTTTGTTACACCTGACGAGGGAATAACTCAATTAAAGGTCTCAGCATACAGCAGCTGTGCCTAGATACATAACTAAACCGAGACTGTGAAGCTAAGCTTTGTATGAGCTAGCATCGTACAGTGTCAGCATTTTCACATAATTTAATAGTTTTATTTAATTTTATACTCAGTTCGCAATCGGTCATTAAAAGTGCCAGGCGTTACTTATTCATACGTCAATTTATACTAATTGTTGTGTTACTTTATAAACTTTTATCAGTTTAACAAGTTTATCATCTTAATTTCGGCAACCCGAACATTGGTCCTTCGAGCCGGGTGTAAAAAAGGTTAAAGGTATACTTGGTGCACTTGAAGAGCGTAGCCAGACCGGCGTAGTGCCCCCTCAGCGTCTCCGGCACGGGCTCCGCTAGCGACATGATCAGCTTGCAGTACAGACGGGACTGGATCTTGTCCTTCCTGTCGCGTATGGCCTCCAGTTCCGCGTTTGTGTACATGGCCGCTAGTCTGAGGGCGATAGGGAAATCATGAAGGAAGTAATAGGTCACCGTGGCTTGATCATCGATGGAAGAAAGAAGACAGCTAGCTGACTTCTTTTTTTAGAGGAAAACCCCATGGGAGCCAAGCCGCAAGGCTAAGCTAGAACGAAATATATAAAAAACCTGCCAAACACATCTTTATTTTGTTAGTTAACTGTGAGAAACACATAATTCCGGCGAGAAACACTTGAGAAATCTGGTTAAGGATCAAACGCATCACTAGCACAAGCAATCTAGAATACTTGTCCTCACAAAAAATATATTTATTTACTCAATCAATACTTTGTAAAAAAGTGTTTATCCTTTTCACACATACACACGTTCACCCTACCACTGCAGCCATTTGGGGGTTAACAGACAGACAAACCCATACATTTCGAATTTCAAAATTTAAAAAAAAATTATGTGAGAAATAAACAAACTAGAGCGAAAAACTTATGAGAAACCTGGTGAGCAGCGCGTCGCTGAGGCAGGTCAGGTTGGTGGAGGTCTTTACGAAGTCGTTCATGAATAAAAATGTGAGAAATATACAAACTATAGCGAGAAACACATAAGAAACCTTGTGAGCAGCGCGTCGCTGAGGCAGGCCAGGTTGGTGGAGGTCTTCACGATGTCGTTCATGTGTGCGTGACAGTAGATCATGCAATCGTGGAGCAGTGGCTCCATCTGAAAACATTTAAATTAAATAAATTGACAAACCAAGCATTTACGTAGCTCTGATAACCACGAAACCAGGGTGATATCACTTCGGCCACAGAGTATTTAGTACTAACAACGTACAGAACGACCACTAACTAACCAAGTAACCACGACATGACGACACGCAACAGCACGCAAGCAATTTCACGCAAACATTCGCGCATGTACAAACGTCATTTACCTTTGTAGTATCGGTCTAATTAATTTGCGAGCGTTGTATGGTGAGCTTTGGCTGAAAATCAAGCTAATACAAATGCCTCAAAATAACTGCAGGTTTCATCTTCATACGCCGCCGCTTAGTTCTAAGCTTTGAGACATTAGCAACAGTAAATTCCGCGCGGATGAAGTGGCGGGCAAACAATAGTTTACTTTACGGATGTTTCCCAAAGGACCCTAGGGTCCAGAGACTAAGCGGGGGTCTAAGTTGGAAGGATAAAATTTGGGGTTCACAAGATATTTATATCGTGTAAAAAGTGAAGTTTTTTTGGCAACATTTAAAAGTTTGCATATGTCTTTCATAGACATATGCAAACTTCCATCGTTGTCTGAAAAAAGTTCACTAAAACCAGCAAAATTTTGAAAGTGCTCTATTTGAAAATAATTTTGGGAATCTCTGATCTAGTATTTATTTCTGTCACTATAAGTTTCAAAAGGAATAGTTAAGGAATAGCAAATTGATGTGATGAGTAATAGGCATTTCCTAAAATTCCCACTTAAGTGGAGCTTCGAATATACCTGTAAAAATGAAGCTGAAACGAGAATGGGAACGACGTTGTGGGGGTCCAGAAGCGGCCAATCGGCCACCAGGATCGAATCCCTCTTCACCCAACGCATCAGCCAGTCAAAAATCTGTAAAAAAAAAGCTATAGTTTATAGGTATAGGTAAAAAATGTTTATGCAAATTGGTTCATTCAATGACACTACAACAGACACACTACTTCATTAAAACATATATACGTACTCGTTACATTTATAAACAACCCTCATTTGCATCAAAGGCACCAAGGTAATAATTTACTAGTTAGTTTTGCACGCGGTTTCACCCGCATAAATTTCCCACGGAAACAGTTCTTTTTCCAGGGATGAACGGTACCCTATTTCCTTCTCAGTACTTCTGGCTATGTATACGCGAAATTTCAGGAAGATTGGTTCAGTAGATAAAGCTTGAAGAGGTAACAAATAAACAAACTCGCTTTCGCATTTATTATTATTAGTTGGGATTTATCAAATCAGAAAAATTTCGTAGGTACATACTTTGGTTAGTAGCGAACGGAGTCAGGTGTATACTTAGTCAAAGTAAACGATCTAACCTGGATGTCGCAATGTACAGAAATATCCATATCTTCCAACCGTTGACCAGCCGTAACGTCTGCAAAGTAACCCATTCTGGACACGAGTAGCTTCTGTGGACACCTAAAATCCTTCTTCAAGCCTTTCACTTCATCGCAGACATGGATTTCTACGTCACCACTGAAAGCATAATTTTAAAAAAAAATTACAGATTAAAAAAATATTTCCGATACCGGGAATCGAACCCGAGCCTCCTGGGTGAGAGCCAGGTATCCTAGCCACTAGACCATATCGGAGCTTGTAAGAAGGTTAAAATTTTGTAACTTATTTCGCATTTCGCAATGTTTATTAAATAAAATCATTTTTATGCCTTTAACTTTTGTAACAAATAACGATTTCTACTAAATCTCATTAGAACGAAATAGTATACATTAATTATACAATTTTAGGTACACCAATATTACTGTTAACGCCATCTAGCGGGAACTTACTCTTGTTTTTGAGCGACACGCTCTTGTGCCGCAACTACGGAAGATTTACGCCTCCCAAGTCGATCTCTTGACTCCTTTTCAGTCACAAAACCTTTGAAAAATTCGTAAATAATATATAAAATACTATAGAACAAATTCACAAATAATTTTCCTAAAATGTAAACCAAAAATATCATTGCAATCACAAAGCTACCTTGAAAACTCGCTGGCTTTTTTATGTCAGTTGCTGAACTTGAAGCGGCCTTCTTGATTATAGGAACATAAGTACTTGTTGTTTTAGATGGCTTCTTGTATCCAACAAGGTAAGGAAGTATAGAGTCTAAAATTCCCTCATTTATCACCTGAAATGAAAAACGGTTTAAAAATTAGCAACGCCATCTGTTGGCAACTTTTTGCATTACTTTAAAAAGAAAAATATAGCAACAAATATATATGCTATTGCTTTATCAACAGCTTTTTTTACGTTTGTTTTGTACTCACATCATTTAATTTGCAATTGAGATTCGCTTCAGTCCACACTCCAAGCATTTCGACCCTAGCTTCTGGAGGTAAAGAACGCCGTCTTGAACCTTAAAAATGTGCTTATTATTTTCAAAAGATGGCGCTAATTAAATAACTCATGATATAAAAAATATAATATCAAGTACCTTCAATTTCACTGCAGCTGTACCGTTTTTCAAGACGATCCATGCTGTCCTTCTTCTCGATAGCCGTATCGCTTTTACTTATTATAGGTTTAGGATTAGCGAAAGCAGTTTGTTGCAATAGATCCCGTTCTTGCTGTTCGATCACATGATTCAAAACAGTCAATTTCGTTAATTCCTCCCAATTTATCTTCGAACCCTCATCTTCATCGCTTTCCAAATGCTCGTAAACTTGATAGGCTGTCTTCATAAAGTCAAAAAGTCTTTTACGGTAATAATTTCTGGGGATACTTTCTTCACAGTCGCGATCGAATTTCTCCTTGAAGCGGAAGCGGACTCGCCCGGAGTAGGACTTCTGCTTTTTCTGTAGTCTCCTTTTTGCATGAACATCGAGGTTGAATCAGTTTCAGAATTTGAACTTGCCATTTTTTTATTTTCTATGATAAGCGTTTAATGATATGAATTTTGTTAAACAGTGCTACAAAGTAACAAAACCTAAAAATTTATTTATCGATCAAATAAAGACCTTAGTTACATACCGTTGTGATTGCCAATCGCCAATAATTTTAATAATCTTGAAGTGTCCTTAAAATAATACTATCGTGGATTTAAAATAACTTTTTCAAAATAAAAATAAGACCTCAAAAAATCAACTTTCAATGTTTATATGACTTTGGACTTGATGACTTGACTTGAAAGTCAATTTGACGACACGAGATGACGAGACGAGACGTACTAAAATATTTATTTAGTAGAAAGAGATTTTATGTCGGTAGGTACCTGTTATGATAGTACTCCTGTTATTAAATAATACTTTATTTTTTCGACGGTTTTCAGTTTTCAATACAATAATTTGTAATTTTATTTTCACGACACTTGCATTACAATTTATTTGTATATGGCAACACTATCACTTTCGTTTCTTGTTTGTCGATGTCGAAGTAGAGGTGTTATATTAGTGTCTAATATCAGTATTCATGTTATCGAATATAACGTTTAGTCGGTATTACGTTCCGTTAACGGTTACCAAGGAACCGTCAAGAACCGTCAGCGTATATGTAGCGCATTGCTGACACGGATTGCTTTAAGAGGCTTGGTTGAGAACTTCCGACTACGATACGAGTTCGCCGCGTTCTTTTTAGGCCGGACAACCGACTAATATATTAATTTATGCGAGTGATATGTACGTAGGTACCACCCAGCCAACCGAATGGACTGGACCGAATGGACTGATTGGGCTGGACTGAATGAACTGGACTGAATCGTGAGCCACAAAAAGATGATTAGGTAGGTAGGTGGCACCTACCTAGGTATATAGATCGCAACCGAATGGACTGATTGGGCTGGACTAAATGGGCCGAATGGACTGGACTGAAACGTGGGCTACAAAAGATGATTAGATCGCAATTCACGAAAGTAGCATATTTCAATTCCAAAAAAGAGTAACAGATCACAATCCACAAAAATAGGAATAGATCCCACTTCATATTTCGGAGACGACGACGACGCCTCAAAGTGCGTTTCCAATATCAAATATTCAGTGTTATCGGTATCGTTCTGTATCATAGTAACTCTTATAACTAGGAACGGCTAGATGTAACCGTTTGAGATGCCTGATATATAACTGTTACCGGATAACCGATTACTCAGATAGCTAAGAACCTAATATATTCGTATTATGATATCATCTCTAATATCATGTTCTCGATAACGGTTACGATATATTCATAACACCTCTATGTCGAAGTGATATGACATATCAACATTTTTCATTTTACTATTTTGTTATTCAACAAAGTTATTTAGAATGTTCCTAGACATATTTTATTATGGAAAGTCAACAAACCGAATATGACAAGAACGGTTTGTTGCCTGACACGTTCTGGAGGACACCACAGCGCGCGTACCCTGGGCGGCCTCGTCAGAGAGTTGTACCAACTGAGGTTATGTCTGGGTCATCATATCAGCAGTTCCAGGCGTCTGTGAATGACGCCTGGGACCTGGGAGACGACGATATAGTCTCCGGCATCGCGGAGACGAAGATATCGAAAGCCATATCACAAACTGCGGCGTTAAACGTGATTAATTCTCATAGGAATAGTAGTAAAAAAAATGCATTGAAACAGGATAATGTAAAGGTGGAAGAAGTTAGTGATAAAAAGAATGAGGTTAAGAAAGTGGGGAGTGGTTCTGGGGGGAGTTCTGGGCCGATGCGGCACTATCCGGGACGACCGAGGCCTGTCCGGGCGTCGGCGTTGGCACCCCGGGAAGAGAGTAGTGAATCGAAACTGGAGCGGTTCCAGCAGGTGCACGAAAGCGTGGTCGTTGACCTGAACGAGTTGAAACAGTTGAGCTGGTCTGGAATTCCTGTTAAGGTAACTTGTTTCCATGTCTTTTGTTGTATTTTCCTTGTATTTAATTGATAAGTAAAATAATTGTATCATTGTGCAAGCATTACTTAATTTATTTGATGCTTTTTCTAACTCAATAATTTAGCATCTCTTCTGCTGGTTTTTGAATAGTTCAATTTCAGTCTTTAACTGATTTATTCAGCATGTCTTTGTGTCACCTATCTCCTCTATATTTTCCACCTTTTGATTTCTGGATATTCACAAATGAATTTTATTCATTATGAATGGTCATAAAGTTCTTAATACTACAATAACAAGGTTTGAAATTGTGAGAATTCTGAAGAAGGTCATCCGAATGTCACTTAGCGCATAGGACCTGTAGTCCTCCTCTGCATATGCTGAGCCTAAGAAAGTATTTGGTCCTTCAGCAATCAACTGACTATGCTATGCATTTTCTTATTGGATTTTTAATACAATTGTACACAGTCTCTACAATGTGTTTTATAATGTATTTCTTTTTGATACTGGTTGACTGGAAGATGGTTCACATTTGCCACTGTTTTTGTTATTTTCATTGTATTTAGATTTTATTTCAAACAAACATCAACCTTTCGTTCATATTTCAACTATGAATATGATTGAAATGCATTGTGTGCAGTGCAATGCAATAACCTTGACATTGGTGAAATTCATTGTTTTAGTGAAAAATGGAAACAAAACTCACAAATAAATTTTGTTTAAACTAGTTTGCAAGACAAATTTAACTTTGCCGTACCTACGGTATAAACAGTCATCCTATGTGACGGTTCATATTACTAGTGAACTTTTGGAGGGATCACTAAGTGTATGAGTCCAGGTTGAACATGGCCAGTTTGCAAATTATCAAATGCTAGCACCCCACAACGGCTTTGCATGAGTGGTACATATATAAATTGTAGCCTGTGTCACTCGGGCATAATGTAGCATTCTATTGTCGAAAATTTTTTGAAATTGATTTAGTAATTAGTTCTGAAGATTACCCCCACAAACTGACAGACTAACAAACACTTCCTCTTTATAATATTAGTATGAATAAAGTACTCTCATATAGAAATATATATTGCATCTGAGATGCTCATAAATCAAAAAATAAATTAGTATGAATACACTATTACTCTTACTATTCACTCTCTCTGTATTACCAAATGGCACCTTGTTCCAGTTTTCATATTGGTAATAATATTTTAGAATAGTAGGTTTTCATCAAGCATGCGGGTTGCCTGATGGTAAGCATTCACCACAGTCCATGGACTCCAGCGACCCTAAAAAGCTCAAAAAAAAGGTTTTCCTCATAAAACAATGATATATTGCACTACTCAAACCAGTATTGTGGTACTGAAACTATTGGTCAATAGACAAATTAAAACTATTCTTTCATAATAATAGCACTATATGTCTTTTCCAACCTTGACATTGGCAAAATCATCTTTGGCTGATGGATGGCCTTAAAATTAAAAAGTGAAGTGTGAAAATAAAAAAATGATATTGGTTGCAGGCTCGCGCTATAACCTGGCGCCTGCTGGCTGGCTACCTCCCAGCGAACACGGAGCGCCGGGCGGAAACCCTGGAGCGCAAACGAGCGGACTACAAACATTTAGTCAGACAATACTATGACGCGGAGAGAGACGATGACACATACAGACAGATACACATTGACATACCCCGGATGAGCCCGCTCGTGGCGCTGTTCCAGCAGACCACTGTACAGGTAAATATTTTCTGTTGGCTCAAATTCTCCATACTAATATTATAAATGCGAAAGTCTGTCTGTCTGTTACGCTTGCACGGCTAAAACAATGGACCGATTTTGGTGAAATTTGGTATGAATAGATTTGAAGACCCGGGGTCAAACATGGCTACTTTTGTTTTCCAAAAATCAACCCCCAAGGGGCTGAAATGGGGGGTCAAAGTTTGTATGAAAAACTCGTTTTTGTCGCGGACGGAGCTGCGGGGCAGCTAGTAGGCTATATAAAAATAGGAAGGTGTTGCAACAGGGGATGCAATTTTCCCTCGTGGGCGAAGACGCTTTTTGTTTGTCCCAGCTATCATTATCTGCTTTACCTAGTCCCATTGTCTCGGGTCGGCGCAAAATGTATTTTCTCTACATAATACTCAGTCTTCTTACTCCCATCCTTCCCCTACATCTTCATATCTTCCGTAACTCCGGGGAAAGAAAGGCTTAAAAAGAGATGGATTGTCCATCTCTTTTTAGGCCTTCCTCTCCCCCTATACTATCTCCCTTCATAGTCAAAGCTTTCAGTAAATGACGTCATCTCCCCACATGACGTGTCCCACCGATGAATCTATTACGACCCATTTCTCATTTCGTAAATGTTTAAAAATGAACTTTATTAGTGGTGTCATAAGGTTAATTTTTAAATACTTAGAAAATGAGAAATGGATCATATTCCAAATCATTAATGTGGCCATTTTAGATCCGTTTGTAATAAAAAAGCTGGTAATAATAAAGTCAGTGATAAAAAAAATTCCCATCAGGTGATGTTTGAACGCATCCTGTACATCTGGGCCATCCGCCACCCGGCCTCAGGCTACGTCCAAGGCATCAACGACCTGGTGACTCCATTCTTCATGGTCTTCCTCGGCGAGGCAGCCTCTGGCGAGGAACTGGATAACTTCCCGCTGGACAAACTGACGGAGCAACAGCGGGACATCATTGAAGCTGACTCGTTTTGGTGTCTCTCCAAGTTTTTGGATAGCATACAGGACAATTATATCTTCGCGCAGCTCGGAATACAATACAAGGTTAGTTCTGGACCATGTTGAATAACCATTATCCCACACTTCATCTCTGAAACTAAAAAGATTTGAACAGATTTCTCAACTAAGTAAGCCTAATAATAAAATGCGAAAGTGAGTTTGTTTGTTTATTTATTTGATTGTTTGTTTGTTACCTCTTCACGCTTTATCTACTGTACCAATCTTCCTAAAATTTCGCATACACATAGAAGTACTATACGGAGAAGGACATAGGGTACCTTTCATCCCGGAAAAAGCACTGTTCCCGTGGGAAGTTGACGCAGGCGAAGCCGCGGGCAAAAGCTAGTACATAATATGTTGCACCCTTGGCATGGCCACCTGCCTGACGTAATAAACTCGTAGCATTAAATTAAATTATTTTTATTTAAATGGCTTAAAAATAGCACTTTTAAATCTTCATACTTAGTTGACGTCAGAACTTACTCAGTAAATGACAAAAAAAATCATCTCCCAAACTGGTGCGTAGGCCCCGTAAAATGCACGGTTTAGTAAAGTCAGTCAAAATTTTGTAATGAAAAATTTTGTGTGGTTGTAAAAACCAGATGTTTAATAGGTGTGTAAAGTTGGAAATTTATATTCATTTTGCCAAAAAGTGTGACTTGATGAATGAATTACCTACTTATGTAGGAACGTTCTTACGAGTACGTGATGCTATTTCATGGTCACGAGAATAAAATGTCTTTTGAATGAGTTACATAGATGCAGGTGTTCAATTACTAATGCATTATTTACATCTCTAGATAGATAAAAAAAGCGAAGTATTTTTTTTATGCCTATTTTTTTTATATCGATTCTATCACCTTTAAAGATGCTAATACTATGTCTACTAGCCAATTGCATTGTTGATTATATTGATAACTGAATAAGGCCATTTGTTATCACCCTGACTCATTATCTTTATAAATCAAATAATAATTGATTTATACTGAGATTCAGTAGTTTGATTTTGTGGGTTTTTTTTTAAATAGCTAACTAATATTATAAATGCGAAAGATTTCATTTCACAAGTTTCGAACTTACTTTGGGGCTAAATCAGTGTGATTTATCAGTGTATAGTTATTTTTTATCTATTATATTTATTTATTGAACTTTTCCAGGTGAACCAGCTCAAAGAACTGATCCGACGCATCGACCTTCCCCTCCACGAACACCTACAAATCCACGGAGTCGACTACCTCCAATTCTCATTCCGCTGGATGAACAACCTGCTAACTAGAGAGATACCCTTGTCCTGTACTATACGCCTATGGGACACCTACCTCGCAGAATCGGACGGGTTCGCGACCTTCCAGCTATACGTATGTGCTGCCTTCCTGTTACATTGGCGCGAAAGACTCATGTTGGAAAAAGACTTTCAAGGTCTCATGATACTCCTACAAAATGTACCGACAAGAAACTGGACGGATTCCAATATAAGTGTGTTGGTGGCGGAGGCCTATAGGCTCAAATTCGCCTTCGCTGATGCGCCTAATCATTTACAGAATACTGGCAAGTCTGATAGGTGATGGCTCCTTGATATTGACTCGTAAGATTTATGTTTATTGTTTATACAAAAATATGATTTATTCGCGTTTTTTTGTTTGTAACTGAAAATGTTTACCGTTTAGCGACACGGCACCGCTAAGCAATTTTGAACTTTATTGACCTCACTTTTGTATATTTGCGGTCACACGCTGTCCGCTGTCCGTACTTGGGAAAATATATCAAAAATAAGAGGCTAGTGATGTCAATAAGGTTCAAAATAGTAGCGCCCAGAAACGTTAAGGTGGTGCACGGTTGTGCTGTTAAATGAGTGGTATATAATAGTATACATTGTGTAGGCCTCGGTTTCACAAAATACGGAAATGTGGGTACCACTTGTTTATATTAGGCAGGGTATGAATGTGCTAAGGGCGCTCGTACGCTCAATACGAATCATTGAATAGGCTAGCTGAACACTATTTTGGTCAATGTGAAAATATAATGTTTATGTATGTAAAGCATTTATAACTTTTTTGTTTAGTTTTTTTTTTTTTCATTTATATACTGTAAGACATCTTAATTAATGAATTCCTCAAGTCTCAAGCTATTTAAGTTTTTTTTTTTAAATATCATTGTGTAAGCAACTATAGAAATTCATTTTTAATTAATATGGTACTTATAAAATATTTCCGGACAAAGCCGGGACGGGACCTAGTAAATTTCGATGAAATCTAAAAATGCTTTTAGTGTCTATGATATTCAACAAAATATTTTTTAGGAAAATGTGATTTTAAATGCATTTTTGTATGAATTTTGCTACAAAAATATGACATGAGGATCCTACATCAATTTTGAAAAAAGCCAACACCAAAAATTTTTTAAATAAAATTAAACCAACTGCAACACTACACTCAAACGCCATCTAGCGTTTGCTTTCAAACCTATCCAAGAATTGTTTCTGGTCTACTCTTTGGGTTGCGGAGGTCAGACGGCAGTCGCTCTGTGTTAAAACCAGTAACCTCGTCAAATCCCCTAGGTTAGGTAGCGGACCTCGGGCTCTAAAGCTTTACCGCTAAGGATACGACTGGGAATACCCGAGAATGATGATGAATGCTAAACTCAAAATCGTGAAACAAATAAACCAACTTCTATACATATAATAATACAGTAAAAATATTTTGTCTGTACATTTAGTATTTTTGACTGAAATGGATAGAGGGACACTTAAAAAAAAATAATAGAAAGCAAAAATATTTATTTGGAATTTCTTGTCTGTCTGTATGTATGATCACGCTAATCTCCGAAAGTACTGAACCGATTTGAATGAAACTTTTTTTTGTTGTATAGCTATTAAGCCTGGGCAACATTTAGGCTATAATTGATTTTGAAAAATGGAACACCTGATGAAGAACCAAAACAGAACAGTTAAACTATAAGAAATATATGGAAATGTTGCCTTAACAAAAGTCGTTCAACCTGATGAGCATTTGCTGCTGACGTATAAAAATTGAAGATCTGGAACATCTGATGAAAAGCTCCAAGAGACCAGCTACACTATAACATATATGTAAATGGCGCCTTAGCAAAAATCGTTCAACCTGATGAGTATTTTCTGCTGACGTATAAAAATTGAAGATCTGGAACATCCGATGAATAACTACAAGAGACCAGCTACACTATATCATATATGGAATGGAAATGGCGCCTCAGCAACACTTGATTAATCTTATGAGCATTTTCTGTAGACGTATACAAAGAAAATCGAAGATCAGAAACGGTTTGGAACAAAATGATTTTTCATCTAAGCGAAATCACGCGGGCGAAGCCGCGGGCGACAGCTAGTCGTGAAATAAAAGTATATATCGAAATCCCGAGGGCCCCAGACCTTTTCTATATTTTAATCCCAGCTATGAAAATGGTATTTCAAGTATGTAATAAACTGATTTTAATAAGAAGCCGAAAAGTTATAAAACAGTAAACCGAAATTAAGTTTAAGAACACGAAATGCAGTTTAAAAAATGTAAAATAGAAACCATAAATATATAAATATCATTTCAAGTGTATATTACATTGTATAAATGTTATACATATATGGCAAGGGGTCGTATGTTTAGACATTTTCAGTGATTTTGGTTCTATCGACCATAGAAACAAAAAAAATTGCATCTAAATTTTTTGAGTAAACGTCGATAAATCAAACATCATAAATTTTTAACCCAATATGTTAATTTGCAATGTAAAGGCCTAAAAATAAGTGGATATTTTAGTTTAGTACTGTATTTCAATTAGAAACTTGTGCTGCCATCTATAAATTAATTATGTATATTTTTGTGTTGTGACTAATTATTATTTAGATATTTTGACAAAATGTTTCAAAAACGAAAAGAAAATTACAAGAAGACTGTTGTCTGGTGGACCTCACTTTCCACCAGCGCATTCTGGTGAAGAAAAAAAATTTTAATATAGCTATTTGATAGATGGCAGTTTACAGACGACTCCGTATATGATTATGTAAATTTATTGTTTTGTTCTTTTAACTATAATATAGCACTATTATATACATATCTATGTGTTGTTTTATTTATTACGAAAATTATAAATAAAGAGGAAAAAAACCGAATATTCAACCTCAACACAAATGAAATAATATTAACGGATAAAGCCCCGTGCTACGTGCCCACAAGGCTAACAGCAGCATTCAGTGGAATGGCAAAAATGCTGATTTTCTAAGCAAGTAATATACACAGATGAAAAAATGATGCACACATTTTACCCTACCTGCAAGAGCTGGCTTTTTCAAGATATCTCTCTCTCTCTCTCTCAGCCAAAAGACGTCCACTGCTGGACAAAGGCCTCCCCCAAGGATTTCCATAACGACCGGTCCTGCGCTGCCCGCATCCATGCGCAACCCGCTACCTTCACCAAGTCATCGGTCCACCGAGTGGGAGGCCTGCCAACACTACGTTTTCCGGTTCGTGGTCGCCACTCGAGAACTTTTCTGCCCCAACGGCTATCAAGTGTGTTTCAAGATATATAGGTACATAAGTATATATGCATTGTGTGTTTTTATTATTATTCAGTTATCAGATCAAAAGAAATTTAAAATGTGTACAAGAAAACTCCTTCACTCCTCATTTCTGGAAGTTGGAAGAAAAGTTCCAATGTCAGTACAGGGGCCATGGACCTGCGCAGTCTCGCCTCGCGCCCTTGGCCTTGGCCTCCATTGACATTGACAGTCGAATGACCTCCGTCCGGATGGTCGTTTGTCATATGTTTGTGCAAAAAAGTAAAAAAAAAAAACAAATAACAAGTGAAAACAACATTTAAAAAGTTAAGATGTATGAAAACAAGCGGAAGTTTAATTGAAAATCGCATTTTAGCTAATTCTTTCTTAAATTATTGGATGTAAATCAATACAGCATCGTTTCTGGGATACTAACCTTGAAAATGTGGGTCAGTGGAGCAAGGCGGGAGTTTGGTGAGTAAACGCCTGGTTGAATTAAATAGCAATATTGTTAAAACGCGCATATATGAGGACACCTATAAAGTAGGCGAAAATAAAATACCTAAGGCAGGTATTCCACACGGGTATTCCGTAGGTATTAATGACAGAAATGGAGCAGGCCAATATATCTAAACAAGATTTGAAATACTTAGTAGTGGTGTGTAGCTACTATTAACCTAGATTGGCACTGTATCAGTGCCCTGAAACCCTGAAGGTCAGATGGCCCTCGGCCTTGAAGCCCAATTTTCACCATTAAAAAATCTCATCCTTCTTTGCCATTATTTCACTTTTGTGCGGTCGATACAGTGTGCTTATTTTCCATTTTATTCTGTCACTCCCTATTCATGCAGTCTGTGACACAATCCCTTCTCTTCTTTCTCTAATCTATTTATTTTTATTTCAAATATAATTCAGATAATTATTGTTTGTTAGCTTTTAAGTACGTTTACGTTCCTGATAAGAGTTAGAAGAACTAGTGGCGGAGCCCGATATTATGGGCGAAACGAAAGCAGCAAGGCTTCGATGGCTCGGCCACGTGGAGAGGATGGGAGAGGATCGCGCAGCTAAAAGAGCGTATAAGGGACGACCAAGCGGGAAACGACCTGTCGGCCGGCCCAGATACCGGAGGGATGAGGTCCTAAAAGATCTGGTGGCCCTCCAAAGAGCCGACTGGCAGGAAGTAGCGCAGAATAGGAAGGAATAGAAGCTTCTAGTATCGGAGGCCAAGATCCTCTTTGGATCGTCGAGCCATTAAAGTAAGTAAGTACGTTCCCGAACTACAAAAAAGTGCCTACTCTCAAAAGTCCCATTTTTATCTACGCCGCGTCAGGCAATAGAATAAAACAAAAGAATAAACTTAAATTAACTTTAATTATTATTAAAATAAGTCTGTGCGAGCATAGGCACAGAATATAATATTATACTGCAAAGAAAGAGTGAGTGTAAAAAAGTAGGTATTTTTGAATCTCAATTTACTGCATCACAAATCCTTGTCGAGGGAACCTTCTCAACTTCCTTGATGTGCTTGGAGCACACCACGGTGGCCGAGGAAGGGAGCCAGTCTGCCTCCTGACGCAGCATCCTTATGATTTTCGTCCACTCTTCCTTGCGTTTTTGATCTTTAGGGACCCTGTAATTGTTGAAAAAGACTGATTTTTACTTCCTATGTTCATTTTAATTAACCACCAGCTTCCGGTAGAGGAAAACATCGTGAGGAAACTTGCACATTAGCTCATAGACATTAGCTGACTGTTCAGGTAGACTGCCGATAAATGGTGGTAGTCGTAAAATGCATATCAGACAGATTCCTTGAGGTGTCTTAAAAAAACAGTGTTAGTAAGGAAAGCTTAGGTATAAGCTATAAGTGTTATATTTTCCTTCTTTCTATTCTTCTTATTATTATTAGAAAGATTTGTGCCTTGAGGGTTGAGGGACGTTCACAAGTCACAGATAATATAGAAATTGGTTCAATGCTCTCTCGGATTCAAGCGATATCGGGGCTCTTTGTTATAGAGACAGATTAGAGGGAGAAAGTGTAAGAGAGATAAGAAAAACCGATGGTCACAAAAATCACAAAAAAAAATTGTTTCATAAAAAAAAACAGGGAAATGGGTGTTTAATTTGCAAGGTTTGATAACAGCAGACACAGACAAATGCCTGTCAAAAATAAAAATAAAAAAGTAATTAGTAGTAGAATTTAAAATTATACTCACTTATGAAAAGTAACTCCAGGTAGTTTGTCTTCCTTTTCCGCGCGAGCTGAGCAACTTTTCACGGCACATTTCACCATTTTCTTGTAATTTTCAAAAATATCGAGTAAATTTGCGTCAAGCGCGTCCTGTGGAAGCTGACATTACTGATTACAAGCTACTAATGAAGTTGGGGCGGCCCTAGTGCCTAGGAGCTGAGCGTAGGGAGTAGTTTATAGGGGGCGCCGTTAAACTATATGATGTTAGTTAATTAACATGTACGTAAGTAAAAATAACCCGTATTGAATCGAAAGGTCAAATATACCTACCTATAGAATCTTTGCTCGTTATTTTTCACTCACATTTTGCGTAGGTATGTCAAACGCGTAAACATGATTATTTGCAATTTGAGAATATGACCTTTTGCGTCACTGGTCAAATCGAAATCTGGAATTAATAGTGCGTTGAAACTGAATTTAATACGACGCACTTATCAAATTCGATCTGTTATAAAAGTGATTTATTTATACTTCAATCAACTATTGTTTAGGCCCGCAGAACTGGCGCTAGGTTATCAAGTAATAATTAGTTTTCGACGTAAAAAAGAGCCTTCTTTGAAGGCCGAGTTTTAACAAAGAATTTTTGATTTTGATTTCAAGGCAAAGCTGAGTCCCTGAAGGGCCACCATTCTTTCGACGCCCCTTGTCAGGCCCTTAAGCAATCGCCCTGCTCTATGGCCGGCACTTTTTATTACTACTGATAATAAATGTAGAACGTAATAAGGAAACATAATAGATATACAATAATAAATTAACAACACTCAACGGCTTACAATAAGCACTAAAGCTCAGTATAAACAAATGGGTAAAGATATTGTGTCCAAGTAATCCTACTAGTTTGGATGTTTATTACTATTACGCAGAAACTACTGGACAGATTTCGATAATTTTTTGTACACGGTAAGAATAAAACCTGGTATAACACATAGGATACTTTTTATTCCTAAATTCCCACGGGAGCGGAGCCCCGGGGAGCAGCTAGTCTGGTATATTTTTCACATTTTTGTGGCAAGCAACCTATACGCTATTCAACGCAGAGATGAAACCGCGAAACGTTAGTTTGTAATTTTGCAAAGTTCTTTAAAAATTTTGGAAATTGCAATCCTAAGTGTGGTGAAATTACTGCGGGAAAAGCCGAGGGTATAAGCTAAATAAGAACTTTACCAAATACGTAGGTCATCATCATCATCCACAGCCTTCCGTGACCCACTGCTGGGTATAGGCCTCCTTCTGTCTACGCCAACCTCGAGAAGGTGGTCCTGGGCCATCCTACTCCAGTTGATGCCAGCAATATTCTTAACATCGTAGACCCATATAATACGTAGCCATAATACGTAGGTACCTAGATACCTACCTTATATACAAAAAAGGGAAAATATATATAATAAATTACCGGGAAGACTGCATAAATAAACGGTGATGGAATGGCCAATTATAGACACAGACCGACGTGACAATTTTAAATACGCCCTTTGGTTTTCCTGAAAGATAAAACTATGGACACAATTTAGTATTAATGTACCTACCTAGCTATGTACAGTCAGATGCCGAGAAACCTGGCCCCCTATCTCACCGAATCCTAATCTCAGGGGAGTCTAAGTACAGTCGGCCGCATAGAAAAGTATAGCACTTTTTATAGTGGATCGTATTTCAGGTATTCGTATTTTTTCTATGTGGCCCACTGTAAGAATAAGAATCTGTGGAAACGGAGTAAAGTGTAGGTACCCTACCCTATGTGTTATTCCAATACTGATATCATCGAATACATCCAGGAGTTTTTGAGTGAAACAATATCAACATTAAAACAAACTAACATCCATTCTTACAAACATCCAAGTTTATAATATGAGTAGGTTTGAAGGATTATACTGACAATATATTCTAAATAATAATAATAAATGTATTCCCTCAGGAAAACCCTGCTATCGGTGAGTTTCAACGCTATCCAACTCGGCTTCCTGTTAGACACGATAACGTATTTTTTTTAAATAAAATTAGTGATGTGCCATTGATGTATTTAGTATCGTTGTATACGAGATTTGTGTATTTTAATTACAAAGTTACAGAGAAACATAACTGGCGTAGAATCCGCTGCATGCTAGCATAGCATGTCTTAGGCATAAAGCTAGAAGATTTTTTTTTTCTATGTCCATGGTCCTAGGTATGCTAGTATGGCGCTGCACCGTCTCCGTCGTGCCGTAAATAATAAATATGTTGTTAGCTAAAATGATTAACAACATATCTAATTACTTAGTTACAAAAAATCTTGACCAACTAAACTATTAACTGCGAAAGCTTATTTTACTTCTTCAGGCAAAATGTACATGTCGATTCGGGGATATCCCAAATGTAGTCCTTGGTCCAGTACAGGGAAAAGGGAGGATTCGCTATATCAAGTTTCAAACTTTCAAGATTCAACGCACGAAACTGCACTGCAGGCACTGCTTGGCCGCGGCCTATTGCTTGCTACAGTCCACACTTATCCATACTAATATTATAAATGCGAAAGTCTGTCTGTTACGCTTTCACGGCTAAACCACTGGACCGATTTTGATGAAATTTGGTATGGATAGAGTTGAAGACCTGGGGTAAACAGGCTATTTTCTTCCAAAAATCAACCCCCAAGGGGCCGAAATGGAAGTCAAAGTGTATGAAAAACGCATAAGATTTTTTGTATGAAAAACACATCATGTTCAGCTAGTCCTAATATTGTAAATGTGAAAGTGAGTTTGTTTGTTACCCCTTCACGCTTTATCTTCTGAACCAATCTTCCTGAAATTTCACATACAGATAGTTATAAGTACGGAGAAGGACATAGGGTACCTTTAATCCCAGGAAAATGCACGGTTCCCGTGAGAAATTCACGCGGGCGAAGCCGCGGGCGAAAGCTAGTAATAAATAAAATTAAATTCTTTATTTTCAATATTTGATGCTATATATACATCGCTCTTGACTTTTAATAGTTTCCGCCTTCAACGCAAGTGTAGAATATTTAAATAACATAATTTGGTAAGCTTTAGGATTTTGTGACCAAATTTTCTGGTTAAAAAAAATTTTCACCCATCCCACCACTAGCCCTGTAGGCACTGCCACAGCTGGGCTCGGCCAGCTGCCTAATTAGTTGTTATATTTAATAAAACAAAAACAATAAACCACGGCTTTCCTCATAGATAAACTGTATTTATTGCAGCACCGGGACATTTTTCAGCAATCCAGAGTTCCACTCCATCGGACACGCTTGTAAGTGAGTAATCGCATTTTTAATTATATTCGCTTCAATTTTTAACCCACGACGCAAAAGAAGAGGTGGATTTGACGTTTGAATTATGTAGTCTGTGTATCTATTGTGTGGTTTGAGAGTAATCATCTTTTCAAGATGATGTCGGGGGTTTTTAAATACACCTACAATCAATGTTGTGCATGTCAATTAATTTGGAAACAATTATTTTTTTTTTCCTGAGTGTGTTGCTTGATATTGTTGGGCGATATTAAATCAGTTTACTTATCAAAACCGGTAAAAGTTAACCGTCTACCTTTCCAAATCATAGTAATTCGCTCACTATGGGCCGTATGGATGTTTGTCTTTACAACACAATAGAAGGACATGCTTTTTTTAAACCAGTGTATTCTAACGGTTTAATAACTGAAAAGTAATTTAAATACGTTTAAATAACAAAAATAACTCTTCAGCTTGTAATTAAATTAATTAGATATGGATAAATTAATGTAAATGTTCGCTTTAAAATGTTTAAACTAATTCCACTAACAAAGCGGACTGACATTCAGTCACTCCAAAAACAGCGTCATTTCTCGTTCACTAACTCGTAAAGTCGATATATGATATGCATATATATATGTGACTGGCTGGCGCCCGCGGCTTCGATCGCGTTAATCCTTTCTTAGCGGATGCCTACGTCATAACACCTACTTGCATGCCAAACTTCAGCCCGATCCGTCCAGTGGTTTGGGCTGTGCGTTAATATATCACTATGTCAGTCAGTCAGTCACCTTTGAGTTATATATATAGACTAGCTTTTGCCCGCGGCTTCGCCCGCGTGAATTTCCCACGGGAACAGTGCTTTTTCCCGGGATAAAAAGTAGCCTATGTGCTATTCCAGGTCATTATCTACCTCTGTACCAAATTTCATCGAAATCCGTCCAGTAGATTGTGCGTGATTGAGTAACAAACATCCTCACAAACTCACAAACTCACAAATTCACAAACTCACAAACTCACATCCAAACTTTCGCATTTATAATATTAGTATGGATATATATAGATTATACATATACATATATAATTACTAGCTTTTGCCCGGTGAGTTTGTTTATTTGTTTGTTACCTTGTAGCTTGTCTTCACGCTGTATTTACTGAACCGATCTTCCTGAAATTTCGCATACACATAGTTAGAAGTACTGAGAAGGACATAAGGGTTTCATCCCGGGAAAAAGCACTATACCGGTGGGAAAGATACACTGGAGAAGTCGCGGGCAGTAGCTAGAACCTATTTCAACAGTTTGCCAAGGGGCAGGTTTATTTTAATCAGCTTTGTTCTATTGTTATCGCACATGGGACCAGCCTTGCGTTATTGTTTCTGACTTATTAACTGTTTTGTTAATGTTTCAACTTTGTCAAATTAATTACAAATTAAAAAATAAAATTATGTTTTACCAAACATACTGACTTTCTTCTAAGTAGATAAATCTTTACATAGTTTTGCAATGACTGTGTGCCAAAATTATTCTTATAAAGGATAGGTTCCATAATATAAACACGTCATAAAGTTAATATACCTACACGTCACCTACTTAAGTAGTTTATATACATAAAAAAAAATCTTTTATTATCAGATAACTAAGATCCATATGGTTATGTTAGTAATTCTTACGCTATGTCTAGACAGAGTTAAATATAAAATTAAAATTAAGTAATTGAGTGGGTTTCAAAGATACAACAATAAGTACATTATAAGTACCTAATTAGATAGTAATTGTTTTAGCTGTCTAAGCTAAAGCTAAGTTAAGATAGAAAGCTCTCTTGATCGAATTGTGTAATTAGATTTAAGCATTTACCGACTATGTACAAGAAGACAATAATGAAAAAGGAGAAGGTAAAAGAAGAATGAAGATGATTGGAGAAAAAGAAGAGAAACTCGTGTTAGTTGCGGCTCATCGTAAGGCAGTTTGCTTTGTTGCTTGCCAGCTGCCTAGCGAAGGGCAACAAATGACAGAGTTGATCGACGCGACGAGAAGAGAGAAAACAGAAGAAGAGAGAAGAAGGGAGAAATTGAAGATTTTTGTTTCTGTCATGAACTATGTTTTTATTTTTTACCATAGAGCACTGAACAATATAACGATAGAATCGTTATTTTGCCCCGCTTGACATAAGCTGCATTGGACTCTGAAGTTCCGTTGTTCACTCACACAATCAAATTGAATTTCCGTTCGAATTGAACTTTTCGATTATGTACGTACATTCCAGCAGATAAATATTTTTCATATTTGTTTTCAGTTTTAATAATCAGACCTTCGGCAATACAACTATGGTTTTATCATGATAAAACTTTTTTCCAAAAAAATTTTACCGACTTCAATATAGCATTTTAATCTCTCTCTCTCTCTCTCTCTCTCAGCCGAAAGACGTCCACTGCTGGACAAAGGCCTCCCCCAAGGATTTCCACAACGACCCGTCCTGCGCTGCCCGCATCCATGCACCTCCCCCGACCTTCACCCGAGATTTTAATCATGCACTTATATATCAAAATCGTGAATAAATTTAATAGAGATTAAAAAAATGTATTAGCACGTGCTGAAATTGAAGTCGGTGACATATATAGATAGGTAATTTCCCCAATTTCCAAACAAAATATTCACCAGTTTTTAAAATAACAACTGAACAAGATTATTTATAACGAAACACAACTGAGCATCACATGATGTAGTGATAACTACAGAATTATTTTGAACTTCTAACTGGTTAACCTTGCATATCATATTTTGGGTGAAATAGTTGATATATTGGGATATTATTCCTGTGGCGTATTACCTGCATGATAGGCTCTCGACGCATCACAATAGCAGGCATTCAAATCCATTAGTTTCCAGACAAATTGAATTGGAAAGTGAAACACCGGTACACAAATTTCATATGTTGTTTTTACAATACTTGATAGGAAGACAGGGAGACCCGCACATCAAAACGTTCTCTGAGTCACGCCGAAACCATTGGTAGCAATAACTCGACGCGATTTTGTGTACTTACGGAATTATATCAAAAACTAAACATTCATAACAAAACATTCTATGATTAAATTAGACTGTCAACAAAACCTGCAGAGTTGGACGTCTGACATTGACAGCTGGTGACACACGTTCCGTATCAGTTCTTAACCAACCTTTCTTATCATAAACAAATAAGAAATCATGGCTGGATTGTTGTAGAATTTTAATTATTCTCCTTTAATATCGTCGACTTAGATTGTTATAATATTCAACGAATAAATACCTTATTTAAACATTAGTTCTTTTAAAGAATGTTTAAAAGTTGGTTTGACGTGCGTCCGAATTAAGCGGAATGGAGCGCGACGAGGCGGAATGTCAAATCGAGTGGCGAGGGATCTTTCTCTTCCTGGGTAGGCGCCACGACTAACATGGCTTGAGCAAAATCATTAAATTTTTGGGGTTTTTTCACTTTCGCCGCCCTCGGCACCCCGTCATGGGACTATAGTTTAACCTTTAGCTTTAAAATCCGCGATACGCGCAAGGACACAGGGGATATTTGCCGCCACGAAGTTGTCAGGAGGATGAGCTGTTGATATCCACGTGCCCGCCCGGCCGTATGAATTGGCGCTTCCTGGAGTGTCCTCCCATCACCAGAGGGTGCGGTTCTCCCGGACCGTGGACCGCCTGCCACGGCGCAGGCCCCGTCGTCGGCGACCCCAAAGTGCAACACACGGATCCTAACCTTATTTCCGAAGGCCGCATCGCCGCCCCCGATCCGATGTCCCTGCAATGGCTCAGCGCAAACCTCGGAAGGTCCAGCCAGCGTCTACTATCTCGCATACAACGGAGCGTCGCAGGAGCGCCGTGCCTCTTTGATGTCGCGACCAGCGCCAGTGCTCGAACCCAACGGATCATAACGGTGAACGGAACGACGTTCTAAGTGCGCACAGACGTTTGTGTACGGACCTGGCCAGGTACCTTATATTTGGTTTATGTTAATTTTAACTTTTAATTGCGGCAAAGACTTATCAGATTTTGGTATTAGTATAACATGTGCCCGCCCTCAGCGGTTAGTGTGTTTATGAAATAAAATGCTATATTCTATTCCAACCATATTGTATTAATGATATCACCCTGCCCATGACTCCTAGGACCTAAGGCTTACTAGACAAGAGGTCCTTGTACTTCAAAAGTGCGAGGCTCTATCCTGAGCGTTACATCCGGCTCTCTATAAAGTAAGTGTTCGTGTATAATCGCACTGCGCAGGGATATTGCCCGTCTTCGCTTCAAATAGTTGGGGACCCCTGCGCACATGCACCAACAATACACTTTTTATTTTTTTTTATTTTTTATACACGACAATGGCGCCCGAACTACTATATTTTTGAGCCTTTGAGTCCTGTGAGAGTGGCAGTTTTTTCAAAAAAATAGTTTTTAAATTTTTTAAACTCGCTCACTTGTTATTTTGAAATTTTGGTGATATCATTGACTGTAAAGTTATTATACTTTAGTGTTTGTTAGGTTTATATGCGACAGGGTTGTAAGCATACATTTAATACAATTCATAGTAATTATTATAATATTACTAAATAATATTATAATTAATAATATAATAATTAATATTTTATTTGGGCTTCGCTATGAATAAGTGCTCAGCCATAATTCCTATTTAATCTCAATTTGAGAGCTAATTTATTTTTATTGACAGGGAGTAACCTGTATCTATTTAGAAATTTATCAATTATTATAACCTATTACATACCCTGACACATATAACCTCACATTTTTGTCAACATGTCGGACGGCGAAAGGGAAGAGCAATATCACGAAGTAAGTGGGGAGGCAAACAAACCACCTACCACTACTACTTCCTCATTTGTTAATACACGACCGCGGGGAGGTGCAATTGACACCCACCCACCCGGCCCTTCCACACTTAAAGCGTTACAACCCACATTGTCTCAACCAGGAGCCCCCGGTTTGGTACGTCAAGCCAACTCAATGGGTAGGACTACCTATGTTACGGAGACTAGGGAAGATGACGAACGCGTTATTCACATATTAAAGGAGGACCATTTGAGGTCGTGGAATTTAAAATTTTCTGGTGACTCAGACGTCACAGATTTTTTTTTTTTAGAATTGATGATTTTAGGCGTAGTCGGAATACTTCAGAACATAAAGTACTGAAATGTTTTTTTTGATTTATTTAGTGGTAGCTATCTTTGAATAGCATTATTAATGTTGCCACCGGGCACACACCATTTTTGTTAGCTAAAGGTCGGGAGATAATGACGGATGGCATGTTGTCGAAAAGAGGCGGCATTCCAAATTCGTTAATACCTTCAAATGACCAGTCGTTCAGCTCATTTCTTCTCCGCTAAACTAGCACCGCGCTTTGTGATGTAAAGTTGTCAGGAAGCATTCGGATGTTGTTTACAACCTTCAGGAGATAGAAACTGGTAAAGATGGAAAATATCATGTCCTGGACATAATAAAAGTCTCACAAGGTGTGTCCCCTAGCTAGCAACTTTCTTATCTTGAACTTTGTTATTTTGGATTGGTATAACCAATCAGAGGCCTCATTTTTCACATATGACATGAATCACATGTGAAATTTTTTTGTCAAGCGTTTTCATGAAAACCAATTTCTTTTGTAACTACACACTCTAGGCGCCAGAGTAAACATAAGGATATGGATTAATACTCCTTAATTTTTGAGAAAAAAAGGAAAATAAGTTTTTTCCCTCATACAATGTCAGCCCAATGGCTGTACATTTTAAACTTCAATTTATGTGAGAGCTCTCCATTAGTTTAAAGACTTTATTAGGTTTACAATTTAATTACTAACTAGTAAATTATGTAGGAATGCTAGATTACATATATTTTAATTAAATTTCAAATAGTTTTTCTTATTATACATAAGTAAGAACTATATTACTTTAGATAATTCTTTATTATTAGTATGCTACTTGCGATTATCTCATTAGAAATCCAAGTATGATTTTTTAATGCAGGGGAATTGCAGCGGTCTGGCCAGACGCTGTATTCCTGACACTCAACATAAATTGAGTTAGTTTTAGAACTCTAGAACATACATTTTAGTTTAATATATGAAATAGCATGAGTTAGTTTCATATATAGCTGATAGTTTTATATTTAGAAATATATTGCCGTAGGATAGGTGAATGTTTTCTCCGGTTACCCCGGCTGTTTCGGCTAAGTACGACTTAACCTCTTTGCCGAAAAGGGGGGTATTGTAGTGATAACTACAGAATTATTTTGAACTTCTAACTGGTTAACCTTGCATATCATATTTTGGGTGAAATAGTTGATATATTGGGATATTATTCCTGTGGCGTATTACCTGCATGATAGGCTCTCGACGCATCACAATAGCAGGCATTCAAATCCATTAGTTTCCAGACAAATTGAATTGGAAAGTGAAACACCGGTACACAAATTTCATATGTTGTTTTTACAATACTTGATAGGAAGACAGGGAGACCCGCACATCAAAACGTTCTCTGAGTCACGCCGAAACCATTGGTAGCAATAACTCGACGCGATTTTGTGTACTTACGGAATTATATCAAAAACTAAACATTCATAACAAAACATTCTATGATTAAATTAGACTGTCAACAAAACCTGCAGAGTTGGACGTCTGACATTGACAGCTGGTGACACACGTTCCGTATCAGTTCTTAACCAACCTTTCTTATCATAAACAAATAAGAAATCATGGCTGGATTGTTGTAGAATTTTAATTATTCTCCTTTAATATCGTCGACTTAGATTGTTATAATATTCAACGAATAAATACCTTATTTAAACATTAGTTCTTTTAAAGAATGTTTAAAAGTTGGTTTGACGTGCGTCCGAATTAAGCGGAATGGAGCGCGACGAGGCGGAATGTCAAATCGAGTGGCGAGGGATCTTTCTCTTCCTGGGTAGGCGCCACGACTAACATGGCTTGAGCAAAATCATTAAATTTTTGAGGTTTTTTCACTTTCGCCGCCCTCGGCACCCCGTCATGGGACTATAGTTTAACCTTTAGCTTTAAAATCCGCGATACGCGCAAGGACACAGGGGATATTTGCCGCCACGAAGTTGTCAGGAGGATGAGCTGTTGATATCCACGTGCCCGCCCGGCCGTATGAATTGGCGCTTCCTGGAGTGTCCTCCCATCACCAGAGGGTGCGGTTCTCCCGGACCGTGGACCGCCTGCCACGGCGCAGGCCCCGTCGTCGGCGACCCCAAAGTGCAACACACGGATCCTAACCTTATTTCCGAAGGCCGCATCGCCGCCCCCGATCCGATGTCCCTGCAATGGCTCAGCGCAAACCTCGGAAGGCCCAGCCAGCGTCTACTATCTCGCATACAACGGAGCGTCGCAGGAGCGCCGTGCCTCTTTGATGTCGCGACCAGCGCCAGTGCTCGAACCCAACGGATCATAACGGTGAACGGAACGACGTTCTAAGTGCGCACAGACGTTTGTGTACGGACCTGGCCAGGTACCTTATATTTGGTTTATGTTAATTTTAACTTTTAATTGCGGCAAAGACTTATCAGATTTTGGTATTAGTATAACATGTGCCCGCCCTCAGCGGTTAGTGTGTTTATGAAATAAAATGCTATATTCTATTCCAACCATATTGTATTAATGATATCACCCTGCCCATGACTCCTAGGACCTAAGGCTTACTAGACAAGAGGTCCTTGTACTTCAAAAGTGCGAGGCTCTATCCTGAGCATTACATCCGGCTCTCTATAAAGTAAGTGTTCGTGTATAATCGCACTGCGCAGGGATATTGCCCGTCTTCGCTTCAAATAGTTGGGGACCCCTGCGCACATGCACCAACAATACACTTTTTATTTTTTTTTATTTTTTATACACGACAATGATTATAAGCAAATCAAAAAATAGGAAGATATTTTGCTCATCTTTTTGACATATAATAATGTCCTACAAGACTCGAGCTGAATGATCTGATGGTTCAGGTTCAGGGTCTACGCGGAAACTAGTCCACGCTCAAGGAGAGCGCACAAATTAAAGACTGTACATAACGTTAGCGCGTTTGTTTCATATCTAGCTAAGTAGCACAAATTATTCATTCCCTTTTTCCAGTACAATAAATACAAGTTTGACCCAGTATTCTGCAAACGTTTTATTTTTAATGTACACTGCATTGGGAAATTATAAGTAAAACACGAGTTAGACTCGCACACCAAAGGGTTCAGTTCAAAACTGATTTAACTTTGCCTTACGTTAAGAACAGAAAAATCAAAATTTTTGTCAACATAGTTTAATTAAAGTACTTATTTACAGTTTTCAGATTTACTTATTTCTATACAAGTAGTGTAAGGCATTGGCACAAGGCAAACTTCACATAAGGCAACTTGAACGCGTTGCTAAGAAACAGGATCTTTATTTACGGATATATACTCGTAGACGGACAACAAAGTGACCTTTTTTATTTTTTGAGGTAGGCACAAAACCAAAAATATTGTTTACATTTATTTATTTTTTATTTCAAATAATTTACACGAAGCGGCTCTTCTGTAACGACATTATTTTATGACGGGGCCGCTGTCCTCCGTACAACAAAATGCATGTCCGTCTGTAATTACCGGACATTATTCATCTTTTATTAAAAAAGCTTGATGGTTATCAACATCTGTTTATAGCACGTTTATAGCAACCGAAAGTTATTTAAAACAAGCTGTTACGCGCGGCTCCGCCCGCGGCAATACGTATCCTGTGTATTTTCCACACAAACTCCCCTACCCCCTATACACTTGGGGTGGATTTCAAAAAGTAGTATTTATTTCACCTTGGGTCCTGATGCTAATTCATCAAAATCGTTACAGTATTTTTACAGTAATAGCGTACCTAAGGTCCATTTTGTCCTATTATGTAAACAATCTTCACAGTACTTTTTGTTGAATTTTGTTGAAAATAAATCAAATATTAGTTCAAACCTAAACATTCTAAAGTAAAACATTTATTAACCACGAAAGTAATTCCTAAAAAGTCTTTTTTAATTTATATTGTTGTAAAATCATGAAAAGAAATGTTAAGATTGTTTACATGATAGGACAATTATGAATAAATGGACTTTAGCTATATAGCTTATATGCTATCCGAAGTCCCACTGGAGCGAAGCCGCGTGGCTTGGCTAGTTATTACATAAATAAGAAAAATATATCACCTTTATGGCCGAGCTAAATATAAAGAATACATAGAATACCTTGCCCTTACCATAGGTAAGAGTATTTCATTTATTTCTGTTGAATTTCCCATAACAACCATGGTGACACACAAATTGCACAACTAATTGCAAAAATAGCTGTGAAATCATTGCGATAATTACTAGCCAGGGAGCCAGTGTCAGGAATATTGGTATCTAATTGATGACCCTCATGGTGTAATGTTACTAAATACGCCCGTCAGCTGTCTAGAGTCATGTATTCGATTCCCGATGGTTACCTACGTATACTTATTTTCATAGATAAATTAATCAACACTTTATTGCACCATTTATACAAAAGAACATACAAAGTTAGCAGATGTTTGAACGTTGAGCTTATTGTTGTTCATAGAATGTTCAATTATAGTACGTAAATATAATAATACTAAAGAATCTCTCTCTTTGCCTAGCCTTCTCCCGTTTCATTTGGGGTCGGCTCTCCTCGTCATTCTCCGCCAGGCGGTGCGGTTTTGGGTCGTCGCTGTGTCGGCTCGAGCTTTTTTTAGGTCATTGTTTATGACGGACATCCAGGTTTGAAGGGGTCGACCTGGTTTTCTTCTACTGGCGGCGTCTATGTTGAGGACTTTTCTGGTCATGTGGTGTTCTGGCCTTCTCATCACGTGTCCATACCAGCGTAGACGCGTTTCAGATAACTTATCTTCTATGGGCGTGACTCTGAAACTCCCTCTGATGTGCTTATTTCGGACCTTGTCTAAGAGACTGACACCTCCCGCCCATCTCAGCATCTTCATTTCGGTCGTGTGCAACTTGGTGGTATGGACTTTTTTTATGGGCCAGCATTCAGCACCATAGATAAGCGCAGGCCGGACCCCAGTCTTGTAGACCTTCCCTTTGACGCGAACTGGCATTCTGTTGTCGCATAGCACACTCGATAATTCTCGCCATTTCATCCACCCGGTGTTAATGCGGTGGGTTATATCGGCGTCAATCGTTCCGTCGCTTGAGACCACAGAGCCCAGGTACTTAAAGTGCTCAACTTCGTTTAGCTGTTGGCCTTGTATTTTGATAGAGTGGCGTTGACCGACCTTTGAAAAGCGACACTGCATGTACTCAGTTTTCTCACGACTGATCCTCAATCCTGAAGTCTCTAAGGCTGTTCTCCAGCATTCAAGCGAAGCTTCAAGTTCTTCAGGATTGTCTCTTATTAGGACAATGTCATCGGCATATAGTAGGTCCCAAGGTGTCTCTCTCTGAATGCTGGCTGTTAGGTGATCCATCACGAGATTGAATAGTAGAGGACTCAGTGCCGAACCTTGGTGTACACCCACTCCCACCTCAAATTCACCGCTTGTTCCTGCCGAGCTTCGTACCCTGGTTGTGACTTTAGAGTACATATCAGCCACTATGTTGATGTAGCATTCTGGCACTTTATGTGATCTTAATGCATGCCAAATAAGTTGTCGCGGTACCCGGTCGAAAGCCTTTTCAAGGTCGATAAAGGCCAAATGTGCGTCTTTTTTTGCATCTCTCCTTTTCTCCAACAGCATTCTTAGGCTATGAAGTGCGTCCGTTGTTGATTGCCCTGCCACAAAACCACATTGGTTCTCGGATACAGTTGTTAGATTTAGGAGTCTGTTGTTGATGACTCTTTCCCATATCTTTAAGGAGTGAGATATAAGCTTGATCGCCCGGTAATTTTGACAAAGCCTGATGTCACCTTTATTTTTGTAGAATGGAACTAAATAGCTTTTCCTCCAGTCTTCAGGTATTCCATCGATCAAAATTCTGTTGAAGAGCTTTGTTAGGAAGACTACACCACTATCTCCTAGACGTTTCCACAATTCCGCGGGTATTTCGTCTGGTCCTGTTGCCTTGTTATTGGCCATCTTCATAATGGCTGTTTTCACTTCATCCTTGCTGATCTCCTCCATAGGTCCCTCCACCGCTGGTAATGGGACTGGATCCTCGGAAGGGTACGTCTCATTAAGGAGCTGCGAGTAGTATTCATGCCATCTTTCATTTATTTTACCGTTTGACGTGAGTAACTGTCCGTCTCTAGATTTGATGTACTTAGTAGTGCGTACGTCCTTGTTGTTGGCATGTCTTTGTCTCGCAATTCTAAATAGTTCCCTGTCGTCTTTAGCATTCTCTAGCCTATAGTATAGATCATCATCGGAGCGCGCTCTAGCACAGGCAACTTCTCGTTTAGCCTCTTTTTTAGCAGTGCGGTAGTTATCGCGATCTTCGTCGCTACCACTTTGTTGCCACGTCTTAAAAAGGGTCTTTTGGTCTGCACTTTTTCCTTTACGTCAGATTGCCACCATTTTGCTGTTTTGTTGGTTTTCAGTGGGCCTTTGGAGATTCCTAACAGTTCAGCTGCCTTTTTCATGCAATGGCTATGGAAATTTTTCCACATTATATGAGCTGTGCAGAAATCTGTATCCGTTTGTTCTGCAAGATATTGTTTTATACTTTCAATAAGTTGGTCTCCATTTAGCAAAGGCAGCCTATGCCAGCGAATTTTGGGCATCGTTTCCTTGTGGACTTTTATTGGTTTTGGTATAGAGAAGTCAGCAACCAGTAATCGATGTTGTGCTGTGAGTGGCTCTCCAGGAATCACCTTGCAATCTTTGAATGTACCCAGCTTAGCACGGTTGGCCAGGATGTAATCAATCTGTGTTTCGGATCCTCCACTCTTATAGGTGATTTTATGTTTTTCTGGCTTGGCGAAGAATGTGTTGATTATGGCCATATCGTGAGTAATCGCAAAATCTAGAATGCTTAAACCCTCAGGGTTTTGGGTCCCATGACCCTGCCCCCATGCACTCTCTCATGACTTGGCGACGTTGCACCAACATGTCCATTGAGATCTCCGCCGATATAATTGATCTCATCTAGAGGGTATGACTGCATCAGGTCGTGTAGATTTTCCCAAAAAGTCTGCTTGTCCGCCTCACTGCATCCGACCTGTGGTGCATAAGCTGATACCACATTCATACATGGCTGATGGTCGAGTGCAAGTTTCATTGCCATGATACGGTCGCTAACGCGCTTGACTTCCACGATTCGATCTTGTAAAGTGCTATCGATCACAAGGCCAACGCCATTTTGTTTGGTGTTTGTCCCATGGTAGATGAGTTTATACCCGTTTCCGATGTTACGAGCTTTCGACCCCTTCCATTTAGTTTCTTGAATGCAACATACATTGACCTTTCGTCTGAGTAGAACTTCGCTCAGCTCCATGCTGCGTCCAGTCATGGTACCCACATTCCAAGTCGCTATTCGCAATTTCGGGGTGAGTTGACATGTTTTCATTCTTGGTTCGTCGCTTTGGGGGAACGCCCTAGCATTATTATCGCATTTAGCTCCGCCGTCGCTTCGGGGGGACGCCCTAGCATTTAGTCTCACTTTATTAGCTCTCTTTACCATGATGAGGAGTAGTTTTTGCGGCTTAATAGTTTTACGGCCGGTTGCCACCTGACGCCAAGACAGTAACCCCTCTTGCTAACTGGGGCTTAGGAATACCACCGTTGGCTTTCGCTCTTCCGCTGCCATCCTCTTCACAACACCCTGCCTGGTGCCGCTGTGCCCCGCCGGTCCGGTATCAGAATATGTCTGAGCGGCCCAACGGGGCTGCCTGTTTGGTCCGCGGAGGGTATTTTATTTCCCCTCTACCCTCCAGTGCCCTTTTCAAAGCACTGGCGAGCATTCCCCTATCCGCCACCTGGGGACGCGTTCCCTAGGGGTAAGGCTCCCCCGAGAAAATAATAATACTAAAGAATGCTAAAAAAAATGCTAATGCTTCTTTGAGGAGCAGTCGGCAGGGAGAAATAGGAACATACATATCTAACCAACCAACTAATAAAAACACTAGCTGAATTTTCTTTCAGGGATTTTAATATTTAAATAGCTGTTAACCTAAACTAATCCTAACAAGTAATAAGTTCTAATGTAAATGTAATTAAAATGTCCCTAGCTCCCTGACTATAAGCTATATAAGGAAATATTTGTAATATTCTTATATTGACCATATGGAGTATTGTTATGTGAACTTGCATCATTTAATTTATAAAAATACTTTGATACAAGTACGTCTGTTTAGAAAAAAAGATTTAAGAAAATAGATTGCAGAATGAAAAATTAAGAACATAAAAATATTGTTTCGACAAAAACTAAATGTGTTTCTGTGTCTCTTTGCTTTGTGTGGCAAAATTAGTTCCTAAATATTAGATATTGATTAATAATTAATGATATTTTTTTTATCGATATTTGTCCTATTTATGTGAAATATTTTGTTAACAATTTAGTACCATTTTTCTAATTCATTCCCAGCCGGCATAGAGGGAATGAATTATTATGAAACTTTCCCCAGCATTTTCCGTACAAGAAATGAAAATATAGTATCGTTGTTGGTTGACTAGCTCAATTCAAATTATTTCAAATCAACAAATGGGTGAAATGAAATTTATTTTATTTAAATATGCTTAAAAATGGCACTTTTAAATCGTCATACCTATATTTAGTTAGGTGTAGGTTCCATTACTTATTCGTAGGAGATAGTTTTTGGGATACTAACTGTACCTAAAATAGTTGTATTATGTCCAACAGTGGTTGTGGCGTGGCGCGGCGCCAACGCAAGCCCGTTATAACAGGAAAGCTCATCCCAACCCAAAGTACGCAGAATTCATTCAGGTCATCGGAGAAACGGTACTAATATTAGTAATAAATAGTATATAAAATAAAATGTGTTATAACTTCTCCCGTCGTGTTTGTCTGTTCGAAATAAACTTAAAACTACTACAGTGGATTTCATTTATTACGCCCTTGGTAGTAGCGACCACTTAGATATAGCGACGTCAAATCTAATTTCCTTGAATTTAGGGCATACTTTAGTACAAAACTCATTTGGCAATAGCGACCTCGGAAGTAACGCCGCGTTCGGTTTTAGAGACTGTTGTTTAATTAATTATTTGTAACAATTCCTAGAAATCTCATTCAGATATTGCGTCCTTTGTGTACATCCACGCAGATGGTTAGCAATAAATGTGGAGACCTTTTGTGTACATCCACACAGATGGTCTTACTTGGTCGTGATTACGATGGTCGTCACAGGTTTATAGATATTAGCTACCTAAGCAGGTAGGTTAGGGTGTGCATTTTGGACACTGTGGTCTGTGATTTTGGAGTTGAATATCATCGAGGTATATGTAGTACCTATCTATACCTCGATGTTAAATTTTACAAAGTGACAGTTGTTATAAAGTGATATTCTGAGTAGCAACTGTGGCTTCTAGACGCACATTCACTATTAAAGAAAAGGCGGAAATTATCGGCCTTTGCTTGTAACGTCATCCGCATATAAAGTCCAAATCACAGCGGTCCCTTCATCGTCGTTATAGCCGCATTTCACTGTACTTGAACGGATTTAATTTATAAAAAAATGCGAAACTTTGAGGTTTTTTGAACGCTTTTTTACTCCTTCCCGGAAAATCTACTAGACGTACTTATTTTGTTAAAAAATTTAACATATAGAGAGAGCAGAGGAAAAACCTTTTGTGGAAAATTTTTACACCTGCAAAGACCTAGGCACAGCTAGTCAAATATTTTTTTTTAGTAAGACTGAGAAGGCGAATCGAAAGCGCCATCTCAGTTCTTACATTTGTAAATCCTAAAATAATACAACAAAAAAGTTAATTTCGTAGGAAGTTGTTGCCGGGATATTAATTCGATCGTGCGCTGTCAGACGATGCGCCTGCGCTCATAAAATCAATCTTTTTTTCATTCGCAAGGCCAGGAACATTTAATAGGATACACTTGGTCAGCGACCCTCACAGGTGAAGGAGACAAGAGGAACCAAATTAATTTAATCATACTTATTTACGACAAGATGTAGGTAGATAAACCTACTTACAAAAGGGCATATTTTTTAATTTTATTAATAGGGCTAATTAGGGCAAAATTTTGTCTTATACCTTTGTATTGAAATAATATCAAAGTTCATCCGCCAAAACCATCGAGATATTATGTACATGGCCAAAACTCATAAAACTTGTACTAGGTATTAATGATAAATTAGGTCAAATACAATCTTATTTGACCTAATTTATCATTATTTTATCAACTACTATTATAATGAGAATGGAAAAAATAAGAATTGAATGAACACAATTAAAAATATCTCAAGTTTTCAAACTGACGCAAATTACATAACTAACGTAATAATAATAAACTCATAATTTAATTTAGCTATTGAAATAGCAGAGTTTCCGACGTTAACAATATAGTTATTTATATTCGCGTGGGAACGAATTTCAAGTTCACTAAAAAGATAATAAATCGTCAACTGATCGACTCGCATGCCCCACCATTTTTAATTTTTCCGCAAGGAGGCTGTCATACAGTCTTCCCAGTCGACGACGGTTGCGCGCGAAAAAATCTCCTTGGCTATTGTCTGGGTGCTTTGTAGTGTACAGATATTTAATTGATTGGGTTGTTTATAAATAGTGGAAGTTGCGAGTTGCCCTTCGAGACCCTCGCTTGACGGACGCAGGAGACGACATGTACCGGTCAGTACTATATAATTTTTTTTAGTACAATTTATTTTTATGTTTTCCGGCTTTTTACAGCATTTTTGTGTATATCAATTTTATAACACTTTTGATTTGACAGTATAAAGTTATAAAGTTACCTATAAAAAGTGACTTTGATTTAATTCTTAGGTTTAAATTGGTTTAAATAAAATTACCACTATTTTACCATTTAGTGCAAATGAAATTTGTAAATAGTTGGTCACAGTAAATAGGTATAAAATAGTCGCAGTTAATAGGTACTTACATAGATAAGTATCTATTAACTGCAACTATTTTGATTTACTTATACGTTTATACCATTTGAACGATTAACTTTAACTATTGTGTAAAAAAAAATGATTTCTAAATCTTCTAGTAAGCTTCTAAAAGCTTTCACAATTACTGCCTTGACCACGCTTGCCCATTTGTTATAGCTACTACGGCCATATCAAAATCCATAGTCCGTGGTTCCTATTTTCACAATATTTTCCATTAGGTACGCTACAGTCCATCCGCGCGCGGAAGTCCGTATTGCTCGAAGATTTTCTATAGATTTTACGGCGTATTAATAAACCTTTATCTACTTTTTTCTTAGATATTTTTGGCGGTTCTGTGTGTGTTATGCTCTTGTTTACAAGTTCAGTGTATACTGTACTTCTCCATTGTTAACTTCAATGAAATGGAGTTAAAATGCATTACAAATATTGCAAACATCGCTTACACTTGTAATCATCATCAGCCTTTACTTTTCCCATCATTTAGGGTCGACGCAAAATGTCTTCTCTCTATATAATCCTGTATATACGTGACGAATTCACTTATGGGACGATTCTACAATAACCCCTCATATCGCTGCCTCTCATAATACTTAAACAAAAATAAAACAAAAGAGTAAATAGGTAGATCAGGCACAGGCAGATCTTTCCTTGATAATAGTAAAGGTATAGTATAGGTACCTAATTAATAAAACAGTAGGTATCTACGATCGCCCAATCTAACAGTAAGGTACCTCTATTGTTCGAGCACAATACTCTACGGTTGTACTTCCTCACACCATGTGAATTCGTGTAAAAACATTTGGAATTCTGCCGGTTGACACACTTTTAGACAATGATTCCCGTTTTTTACCGACTGCTTAAAAGAAATTATCTTGTTGCGTAAACCATCAGATGTGCCATAGCATTACCTAGATAAACTTTAGTTATTCAGCTGATAACACACAAATTTAAAAATTTCACTACATTATGCCAAAGTTCCTTTCTGAAACCCTAGATTTTCTAGAGTTGGTCTGAGTCGACCTCGGAGAAAGCACTTCCTTAAAAAGGGGGGATTGCAGACCTCCTTAAAAAGGGGGATATTAGAAGCGCCCATATCCGGAGAGCATGTATGAAGAGAGAAATGAGTGTAGAGGAAGCAGGAGATATCTGTAAGGATCGTAGCAAGTGGAAATCGCTAGTCTCTTCCCCACGGGAAGAGGTGTGATAATATGTATGTATATTCTCTAGTTTTTCGCTCAAAATTTATTCATATTAGTTACATACGTAAACATATAACAAAAACATGTCATATTTATTATAGGCTGTGATTTAATTTTCAGTTAATTTAATGGCTAATTAAGCTAGTTGGCTGCGACATTTATATTAATTCTTACAAAGACTTATTTTATACCCATACAAGGACTCTAGCTTAGGTCAGATTGTTTTGTTAGTAGTTTTTAATTAGGAAACCAAATTGCAATTAAGATTACACTGGTATCCATTGTTTGACCGCCGCTGCACATTAGTTAGGTGTTTTATAATAGGCGGGTTTCCTAGCTCGCCCGTCATGTGTAAAATTGACTTGAACTTTTCCGCTCACTGTTGGCACTACAGTGAGTGAGGTCTGTCCGATAGTACAAAACTGTCATCAGTTGTCAATTCAATGACAGTATTGTATCATCGGACAGACCTCACTCACCAGTAGCGCCAACTAGTATCTATTTGCTCAAAGTCAAAGTAAATTGTTTTTATTCATATAGGCTTAAAAATAGCACTTATAAATCGTCACATTCTTGTTTTTTAGTTAGTTGACGTCATAATTACTTAAAGCTAAGGTTACCACCGCCTCCAAAGCGCAAGTGGAGAAGAGGCGGCGCAACAAACTCCACTGCTGCATTTTCTCCAAAGACGTCACTTTACAACATATGTCTTACAATTAAATGACTGTGTATATGGACTAATATACACTCACAAACAGATAACCCTTATTGTCCTACTACTCAGTATATTACATACTGGTATATACCTACTCCATCCTGTAGGTAGGGGAGACTGGGTACGATTGTAACATTTTTTTTTAAATTTACCACTGTAAAGGTATTATAACTGTAAGTATCAATTGAAGCATTTAAGATGAAAGCATAGTTATTTAGCTTTAAAATTATATTTAAAACAATAGCCCATGTTTAACAGTTAAGCAGGAATATATAATATTAGTTAACGTGTGTGATTGTTACAATCGACCTCACATCAAGGGCGGTTGTAACACTGCTGGGGGGAAGTTGTAACATGGAAAAATAATATCAGTTTTATTTATACAAATTACCAGAAATGTACTTAAACAAATCTACAATATTTAAGGTACCTCTATATTAGAACAATCCTAAAGTAATTCAACTAAAATAGTAATTTTCTTCTTTTATTTCGGGTCTCTTATTTTCAGACTCGCAAAATAATTTTAACACTATAATAATCAAAGCAAAATAATGAAATATTAGTCACTAAAATTTTAGTTCCTATCTATCTAATCAGACTCATCGCAGTTATAGCATATATAATATCTACTCCCGTCATATGTTTCAACCGTCCCCATAGAAAATGTTACAACTGACCCCACACCTCTATTTTGGAATAATATCGTTACAAGTAAGTAGCAGCTTAACAGCACAAAATTAAACGTGGCTTAAGTTAATCTTTATAATACAATGATTTCATAAGTACATTTCGAATAACGATACTAATGTCAAAATTTCCGATAAATTAGCAGTAAATTTAACAAAAAAACTTACTTACTTTTGATGAATAAAACACAATAATCCAGTGATTGAATGTAATTAGCGCGCGAAAAATGACACAACACTGCGAATCATGTCAGCCCCCCTAGCATGACCACGCGTCGTAGATATACGATAAAATATATCGTATCATATATCACCAACATATTTATCGATTTCGCGAGCATGACCAAAGTAGCAACATGATATGATAAAATTTACCACATGATACGAAATGATTAGCTTCGCGATATGAAATAACAATGCTGCCAATGTAATAATAAAATTTTTCAATCATCATTCATTTTCACTCGTTCTTTTTTTTTTTAATCTCACGTTTTTGACGTCGGTAGGTGACTTTGACACTTAATTAATTATCGTTTTCTTTTATTCATATAATCTTAAAAAAATAATTCATATATTATTATTCACTCATTGATTATTTATTTAATTATTTTTTTTTAAACTTCTACAGGGTATCCTGTAGAAGTTTGAGGAGCCAAATTTCGTGCAAATTTTCCTCTAACTCCGAACATAGGTAGTAAATTTATTCTTTGATATGACCTAGCCATATTATTGTGAAGTTGTAACTAAAAAAATAAATATCAAGGATTATTTTCTGCATTTATTTCATAAACATTTACACAACAATCATAAAAACAATTCTTACCTTTTAATCGGAGAATGAATAAATGCTAAAAAACTTGTAATTTTTATTATATCGAGCGTATCACGCACTCTAAACATCGTCGATAAAATAACACGAATAAATGTCAAAAATCGATATTTTTATCGCTTATATTTGGTCATGCTCGAATTTTCGATAAATAGCCAACTGTCGTGCTCGCTCTTTTATTTATCATATCGTATCATAACACGGTGACGTCACTGGCACGGTGATGCTCGCTGTTAAGATAAAAATTCAACATGGCGGCGATATTTATCATATTTTGACAGTTGGCGTGGATAAATCGCTATATCATATCGTGTTTTGGTGGTCATGCTAGCCCGGCAGGACTCGTTGCCCGCGTGCTTCTCTCCTTGCATTCTTCAACTACCGCGCACAGTTTGGATAATATTCGAGTTGTTACAACCGTACCCTGTTACAACCGTACCCAGTCTCCCCTATAGCTAATCTTTCATCTGACTTTTTAGCTAATCAAAGCTTTATAAGCACCAGTAATTTTTTTACAAAGTGCTCAGAAAGTGCTTGCAATAAGTCAACTTTCAAAAGAAATTTGTAGCAAAAAAAAACCTTGTGCTGCGTAATTAGCTAGTTACTTAGTAGACTAAATATTCTGTTCATAATATTATTTTTTCAAAATGTCACTAAATGAGGTTATGTTAAATAGTACCTTGAAATATGTCTATTGTTTTGTCTTGGTCAGAAATAGATAATACATAATACTTATTATTTTACAGACAGACAATTCAGATAGATTAGTTGACTTGACATTGCAACTAAATAAGTATTTATTTTGGAAGGTCACTGCTAACTAAATCCATTGATATCCTAATCCCTCCTTTATAAATGCGAAAGTGAGTTTGTTTATTTTTTACCTCTTCATGCTTTATCTCTGATCCAATCTTCCTAAATTACACATAGTTAAAGTACTGAGAAGGACACAGGGTACCTTTCATCCCGGGAAAAAGCACTGTTTCCGTGGGAATTTACGCGGGCGAAGCCGCGGGTAAAAGCTAGTTAGAAATAAAATAGGACGCAATGTGAAGATTTGATTGAGAGGAACACCGGTAGCACCGCGTTGCTTGAAGCTAACTGCAGATAAAAAAATTGTATAGGTACCTACTACTTATAAGGAAGAAAAACGCCATTTGCATTACTTGTTGAAAACCGCAAAATTTTGTGAAAATATGAGCAACGCGATGAGTTGCATTTGTGTTGTCAACTTTCTTACTAATTTGCATAAATTAAGAAATTGCATAGTGTACAGAGTTTATGTAATGCGACCACGGCGACTGCAATGGTCGCACGAAACGTCAGCTACAGCAAATTAATAAAAAAACCATGCTAAGTACCATTAATAGGTATTATAGTACGTGTTTCATATTTAAAGAAAAAGAACATGCCCATATAATGTAACATCTAATATCTATCATCGCGCTCTTATTGGTCAAAACAAGTATGTTACATACTTCAGTCTTTCACGAAATCACTCCCAAAGCTTGCAGGAGTGGAAGAATATGTATTAGATACAGTCAGGTGCAGATAATCCTGATCTACCTCACTAAATCCTATCTCTGGGGGGTCAGGTATCTCTGGAGCTAACTGTACATCTTCCTATATTTAAAGTCCCAGTCCTTCGTTCAATTCCTTATACGATCCTACGATATAGTCTAGATGTTTGTTACTTAGTCACGCCTCAACCACTAGGCAGAATTTGATAAAATTTGGTATGCAGGTAGAGGATACAAATGCAATCAAGCCTTTATCCCTTACGGGGTAGACAGAGCCAAGGGTTAGAAAAGAGGAAAACCTGAATACCACACAGGCTACTTTTAATCTCGATTTTTCCCACAGGAACGGGGCTCTGGGGCGAGGCTAGTAAAACAATACATTTTTTTTGAAGTACAATCTCATAACACCAGACTGCTTTCCATTATTTGTCGAAACTGAGCAAACTTTAACCTCGGAAACGGGCCAAGTGCGCGCGCGCATCGTTTTCTTATTACATAACGCCATGTCGTGTCTGGCCATCGACACGTTTTTCGCGAAGAATAGACAAGAAAAATGCGTTTCCTTTTTAGGCACAGAGTTTTAGGCTAATGGCCTGTAGTCTAGTAATTTGACTTAATGCGCGGCGGTCGTGAGTTCGAATGAACAGGACGGATAATTTTTATTATTAGCCTGTTGATGTGTCCCACTCCACTTCTGGGCAAAGGCCCACTCTTTTTTCGTCCATATATCTATCATCTAAATATCTTCCATACATATAATAAAACAATAAAAATATTTTGTTTGTACATTTAGTATTTTTGACTGAAATGGATAGAGGGACACTTAAAAAAGCAAAAAAAAATTTTGAATTTTTTGTCTGTCTGTAAGTATGATCACGCTAATCTCCGAAAGTACTGAACAGATTTACTTAAAACTTTCACTAATTGCTTTTTTTTACTCCACAAAACATTTACAGTTTGTTTTATCAAAATCGGTTCATTAAAAAAAGTTATCGTCATTTGAATGAAGACAAGACATAAGTTACGCGGACGAAGTCGCGGGTAACAGCTAGTAGGAAATATATCTATCATAGAAAGAATAGGTACTTCACAAAAAATATTCCACCTGCATAAATAAGTTTGTTTGGCTAACCCACAATCACATAGTTATGTGTGCGTTTGGTAGGTGCCTATAACGTAAACCCAGTAGTGTCATGGTCAGTCAATATTTGCGTACTATGTTATATTAGCGTCATCCAGGCCCAGCGACATAAATCGTCTCAACAATCATAAATTAAAAACAAAATGAAATAAAGTATCAATATCATCGCTATTAACTCAGTTTTAAAACAAGTTGGACGTTGTCTGAACAACTTTTTCTGAAGACGCTACTGGTTTGTAAATATGGATGGATGCGCCGGCGCAGGTGGTCAATGGTATTTACGATAAGGTTCAATACAATTTATGGATTTATACAACTTCTCGCGTGAGATCTGCAAACCTCCTTGACTGAAGGGATGAATAATAATTTCCTTTCAAATAAAAAAATGTGAAATTAAATGGTGACCAACAAAATGCACGCGGGCGAAGCCGAGGGCTTAAGCTTAATGAAAAAAAAATTGAATGAAAATGATTAAAAGCTTAATGATAAAAAGCTTAATGATATTACCAAACTAGCGCCTGAGACCTCTTTTATATGTTCTGTGCCTGCCATAGATTTATTATAAATATACTGGCCTAAGACCAGTACACTCGTTTTATTATAATAATAAACCCACAGAAATCGGATTATTAAAAAAAAAACAATCAAATTTTTTTTTTTAGTTCATGATCTACATAGTTAGAATTTTGTTCTCTTGAATCAATTTTAATTCTGACAAACGGTGAAGTGAGGATTGTAAAGAACCTTTTAATTCATCTACAAGTCAATGACACCACCAAAAACTAGTTTGAGAAGTATTCATATTAATATGCAAATAAAATAATCTAGTTCACGATCACTAAAGCGTTTATTTCCAACATTTATAATTAGCACCTGTTGGTATAGCTTTCTAAATGACCGCGTATGGATCCATAAAAAAATCTTAACACAAAGCTAAAAACATTGCATAAATGCATATAATTGTTTAAGTTACAACCACAGATAAAATAATACTATACTAGTAGTTAAATATAACTCGTATATTTAGAATATAATGTACTAATAAATATATCAAGGAAATGAACGCACAAACCTGAATTATTTGATTTTACACACTGTTAGCAGTTAAGTTTGTAGCAATGTATTGCAACCGGTAACGGTGGTTTAATTTACGTCGCCATCGCTATACAATATGTTTAAATATAAATAATAATAATTTAGCTAATTTCTTAATCTTTATTTTCTGCTTCCAGCTGGACCCTGCCCATTCTGCTGTGCATGACGGTGCACAGCGCTCCACAGGACAGCGACATCACATACGTCAAGATCCAACCTCTGAACGTAGACCCACAACCTTCCAGGGAACCCAGGACTGACCAGCTCTCAGCCCAGTCCGAACTCCACCAAAATACGACAGAAACACAAGCCACAACCAGCAAACTGGACCTCACCACTGCGATTGATCCAATCAGCGAAATAGATCCTTCAATTATCAACAAACTAAACAGAATATCGTCTAACCCTTCTGATAACCCGAATCGTACATATTTAAGTAATCTAACTGAGAATAAAACTTTGGAAAATCCGTATAGATTCGTGAGAAGTGATGTCACCAATTATGAAACTACAACAGAAGTAGCGACGGAAAAAGACGTGCCTACAGTTCAGTATGAAGCTCTGACGAAAACTCCACTTCGTTACTTGTCAAAGCTAAGTTACTTCAAGTCCACGGCGTCGTATGGTGGGTCTGACGTGAACCTGGTGGAAAGGGGCAAGAGACGGTTCCGATCCAAGTGTAGGTGTGAGAAGATCTGGAACTGCCCCAAATTGCAGATCACGGTCCCAAGATGCCCGAATGAATATTTCTTATGCTGTTTTTGATCAAGTCAATAAAACCCAGGGGTGTTTTTTTGGAATCATTGAAATAATTTTAAGTATATTGAAAGAAAATAGCTAGTTTCGCTTTTCATGTGATTTCAAAAAATAGCACTCTAAAACCTGTTCTCCATAAGAAAAAATGATAAGGGGCTAGTCAGATAAGGATGCATGCATTGCAAAATCTGACACCAGTGTTGGTCTCACAGAGACTAAAAGAAAGAAAATTGTGTACTTTTTTTACTTTTGATTTTCATACCACTATTTTTGCTATATCCTTAACAGATGCCTAGAATCTTAAGCAAACCTTTTTAGGCATTAGTTCAGTATAAAATATATTTTTTTCAATGTGATAATCCCACCGAGAAATCACTTCCATTTATATTCCTTGAAATCAGTGAAAAAGCCGGTCATCTGTATTTTAATATTTATGTAAAACTGTGAATATAATTTAAGTCTCTAATGTTTAAATTGTAATTAAATTTAAAACAAAATTTATTTTATTACTTCCCCTCAACCCTGTAGAAATAAAACTAAGAAGATACAACAATAGAACATTTTAAATTTATTGGCACATATAAACGTTATCACAAATTATAATTTATTTTCTTCACATATTTTATATCTCACATAGACTATAGACAATTATAATAAAAAATCATATAAAATAGAGATAATGTAATTAGATAAAAATAGCTTCCATTAAACTTTAATCAAACATAATTATATGTAGGTATTGATAACAGTTACTTAACTAAAATAAGTGAAATTAGCTCAAAATATATTTAAGGCACCTTGAGCAGAGTGGTGCCTATGTTACAAAAAAAGTTGTCGGTCACGTGACGCCTAGCAGATGTAAAACATCTGAGCATGGCGGCACGACAGCGTCGTAAATTTCCGATTAAAAAGTATTCTCCGTTTTAAAAAAATGCCCTTCTACTTGTATTAGGTATAGATATAATTCCGAATTATGTGCTTAGGACGGACCACTTTCTGTATATTTTTGTATCGACATTACTAATAGTGTGTGTATCTTGTTCTTTTGTATTGTTAATCTAAGGAATCAATGTAGCGGTATAATCAAAATTCTTTCACCACTACATAATACATAAATTCTTTAAAAACCCGACCAAAATCGTCGCGAGTCGGTCAAAATCGGTCGCGCGACCGATTTTGACGACCTCCATTGCCCAACGGCCATCACGCCGGACTGCAACACCGGAGGTCCCGGGTTCCATTCCTGGTCGAGTCAAGATGGAAAATGATCTTTATCAGATTGGCCTGGGTCTTGGATGTTTATCTAATGTATTTGTTATAAAACATAGTATCGTTGAGCTAGTATAGTAGTCCCATAGTCTCGAACTTACTTTTGGGCTAACTTAATATGTGCGATTTGTCCGTATATATTTATTTATTTAAAAAAATAATGCAAATATAATAAATGAGAAACTTTTACTTATAAAAATGTTTAGCCTACTTTTTGGTTATATCCTTAAGGGCTCTTAGTAAGTGAAAACGGCAATATTGGCTGTTTTCTATAAGCTGCTGTTTAAAGAATTGAAGAGTTTTCGCCCTGAAATTTCTGATATGTATTGTAGAACGTATGTTTAAAGGGAGGACTGTTTCCAAAAGACGATGGGAAAATTTTTGTTCGATAGAAAAAAATCCTGAAGTTACCTCTAAAATTTCATATGAATACAGATAACATCCGTGTTTTATAATAAAAAATGTTTTAAAATCACCAACACAAAGGTATTTTACCTTTTCGATTTCGTGACTGATTTAAATTTTAAAAAAACTAAACATTTCTATTAACTTTTTGATAAAAATGTGAATGGCGCGCAACCGCGCTCAGCCGCTTCATATGAATTTTCGCTGACCGCCTAACCCCCCTTAAATACGCGTGCACCATAGAAGATCCTTCTATCAGTCTATCATAATCATTTCAATCATAAGTCCACTGCTGGACACAGATCTCTACCATAGATTTCTACATAGACATTTAATAGTATTCATCCCGTATTGTACAGTATATAAAATTCTCGGTATAACCACAAATAATAAAACAACTTCTTAAATAAACTATTGTCTATGTTATTGAATGTGTTAATTTAAGCCAAGTACTTATAAATTCCTTGTTTAAGCCATAAGCATTATTAACATATATTTAGAATATTTATCAACGTATAAAATCGACCACCAAGGGGTGGAATTCCACAAAATACAAACGTACTATATCGAGCCTCAGTTGTGTCTCAAATGCCAAAGAGATTGTAATAAACCATAGAGAACTTACAGAGATCTTGTCATTTTTTAGACACAATTGAGATAGTGATGTGCCGTTTTCGAAATATTCAAAGAACAAGCGGAAACTTTCTTGGAAAATTGTCGAAAGTATTCTCGAGAACGGAAAATTTTCCTAAAAACCCAAGAAATTCCCGAGAATATATGTTTTTTTTTTAAGGAAGCAATGTTCGGGAACAGGAACGATATCTACGTTTGTAATTGGTGGAATCGGCCCCCAGGGCGCTATTCTATGTTTTGAGTATACAATTTTATTGTCATTCTCGTAAAACTAGTTAGCCTAAGATAGTAATTTGCACCCATCTGTTTGATGGGTGAAACTTATTTTATATAAAACTAGCTACGCCCCGGGGCTTCGCTCCCGTGGGAATTTCGGGATAAAAAGTGCCCTATGTGCTATTCCCGGTTATAACCCGGTTAGAATATATTCTACCAGTCTTCAAAATTTCATCAAAATCTGCACAGTAGGTCTTGCGTGCTTGCGGCAAAAACATACACTCGCGACAGTGAAGGGATCCTTTCATTTCTCATAAGGTTAATAATCATAATATGGTTTGTCATAAAGCCTTTCTCATATTTTTTTTATCATAATATTTTATTCAAATAATATTTATTGTAATAATATTTGTGTAGTCATAATCATAGATTGTCATACAGATTTTTTTTATAAAATGGTTTATCATAATGGATTTGTCATAATTGTTATTGTCATAAACATAGTTTCTTTTTTATTTTGTTGATGACATTTGAAGACATTATGTAAAAATTAATTATACCTATTTCACATTAAGTTGACACAAACACTAGTATAGGTTAGGGTGCGGCGGGGATGGCCCTTGGGCCACCCCTAAGCCGCGAACATAAACAACAAAAAAACAAAAACTTAACAAATCTTACCTTTTTTTCTGAGTGCATCCGTACATTATGAGTTCTCTTTTCTCTGTACATTATGAGTATTACTATTATGATTAAATTGTATTATGATTATTTATGTTTATGATAATTTGTATTTATTACAAAACATTTATGTTAAAAAAATTATTAAAAAAAATATTATTTTAATTTTAATTTATATTAATTATGATTATGTGAAAAAACATTATTTCCAACTATATTATTACAAATATTTTTATGACAATCATTAGAGACCCTTGTTTGTTACCCCTTCACGCTTTATCTACTAAACCAATCTTCCTGAAATTTCGCATACACATAGTAAGGAGTACTGAAAAGAACATGGGGTACTTTTTATCCCAATATTCCCACGGAAGCTGAGCCCGGGGCGCAGCTAGTAATCTCCAACAGTTTAAGCTTTGCTGTATAAAATCCAAGTCTTAATATTGTTATATAAATCTATCTAGGATAAATATATATCATTTGAAGGAAGACTGATCAGTCTGGGAACAGTAGATTTGGGTCGCGTCTGCAGCGCTCCTGTAAACAAATATATCTACTATACTCTACTACCATACAACATACTATACTATGCTACTATACATATATTATAGGCTAGTGGTTCTGTGAATCTCGCTAACACCACCACACTCTGAGTTACATCTCCACACCCGCTACAACAAACTACCCCTTTTCCTCCCCTTAACCCCTTCTTCGTTTTTTTCACAACAACTTGTAAGGAACCGGATAAGTATAATGTTTTCTCCAAATATTATAAAAAATCCGTTCATAAATAGCATTACACAAAATAATTTTTGCGTAAAAATTAATAAAATTTGATGAGCTATTTTATAAAGCAATTTTGATCTTTCTACGAATCTGGTAGTGTAAAGTCAAAGTCAAAATTCTATATATGATCATATTGTATTATAAATCTAAAGCTACAAACTACTAGCATTTCTAACGAGCACTGCTGCGAAGAAATGGGGTATTACCTGGTGTTCCGTGATGAGGTAGACGGGCAGGGACTCCGTGCAGAATTCGCACGGGATGACGGGCTGCTCGTAAGGGTCGAGTAAGGGAGCGGGGGCGGGCGCGGGGGAGGGGGAGGGGGAAGAGCGGCCGCGCGGACGGTACTGGGTCAGGTCGGGTCGGCAGCCGGTCTGGGGACAAGTATTAATATTAATTCATCCCACTCACAGAAATCATAAAAAAGAACAATATTTAAAACTTAAATTAGTTATTCACATTAATTTAATGCTTATACACACAATACAAATGTTTCAGTTAAATCCACTACACTAGTAAATCTGATTTAGGCCTAGCCATAGTTCTGGTTTTCAGAATCACTCTGGTAAGAAATCCGCTGCCTCGATACGAAGAGGATTTTACAACCAAAAGTCTCAAAGTCCCCTGCGCAGAAATCATCTAAGGGGATTTTTGGAAATAAGTCCCGTCCCGAAAGCCCCTGCATCAATGCGAAGGAGATTTCGGATCAAAAATTTTCAAAAATCCCTGCGCAAGAGATCTTCTAAGGAGATTTGGAAATAAGCTGTCAATGGCCGATTTTCCGTTACCCAAATTAAAAATAAGACCTTGCTTTTTGGCAAATTTCATAATTTTAGGTCAACGGGAAGTAACCCATAGGATTGGTGCCTGAAATCGCAAAATATGTGAAAATTCGCAAGATTTATGGTAATAACTCTTGATCGCGTTGACGTATATTTTTTTCTGCAACTGTCAAACTGTTAGGTGATTTTTTTTCTGCCTCTGATAGACAAGGAATAGCGCACAATATAGGTACAGTCTTTATTACGGCTCGGCTTTCATAAAATGCCATCTTTTGAGATTTGCTTACATCAATTTTTTTTCTCAATTTGAAATGTCAGAAAATTGCCCCTTCGGACCGGATTTATCCCATTCGAACCAAATTTTCCACGGGAGCAGAGCCTCGGGGCGCAAGTAATATATAATCTAAAATTTGCCATAAAAAAAATCCTGTCAAAGTATAACTTCTCTGACCTGATGCTGCACCAAGTCCTGCGCAGGCACAAGCGCCCCACAGAACTCGCACGGCAGGTCCACCTCTAAACTAGACACTGGCAACACTGGCGATATGCTGCGCGACCTTACACGACCACTAAAACAAAAATAACACGCTTTTTTATAAAAAAAATCATTTTTGGCCTTCATCTTGAGTCGAAGTGGCAAAATTTTGTTTTATTTTATTAGGCCTTTAACCTAAATTAAAAGTCTCGTATAAAATCAAAGTGAACAAGCTATTTACCAAAAAATTTAAAAAACACGACTGACAACTCTCATAGCTTATGTCACTCGGAGGAATACAAGGAATCTAAAAATACCTTTCACATCAAAATCTGTTAAGCCGTTCAGGACTTATGGTGGAATAAAACATTACATACATACATGAAGCCTGAAAACCTAACACGTTTTTAGGTCAGTCGTGCAAAAAAAAAAAATTGGCACAAGCTTTTATTGTAGCTTGGTACATATAAAATTGTGCGATACGGAAATGTTACAAGACTATACTTCAGTCTGGAGTTCCAAAATATTTATAAATGAACCTTATGGTTGGTTGAATAAGGTTCATTTTTAAATATTTAGGAAATGAGAAAATCATATTTTGATTCATCAATGTGGCTGTGTTAGACCCCAATACTTACTTCTGAGTATTATTGGAACCAGTATTATAAGGTGCTGTTACCTGAAACAATATTTAAAAAATATATACTTTCAAATTAATTAATTTAAAAAGAAAACGAATGAAGCGGTGCTTTGAAAAGACTTGGTGAGTAATTCTCCAAAAAATATTCTCTACGTAACTTTCTCTACGTATCTGACATGACTTTTACGACTACCGCCATCTAGTGGCGGTAGCCGTATACACATTAGTAAACTAAACAGTCAGCCAATGTGCAGGTTTCCTCACGAAGTTTTCCTTCACCGGAAGCAGGTGGTGGTATATGAGAAAACTACCATACATGAGTCAGATTGGTCTACTCATGTGGCACAGGTAGGATTTGAACCCGGGTTCTACCCGAGTTCAGGTGGCTGTCATTACCACTTGGCCACCACCGCTTCAAATACTATTAATTATATTGTGCCAAGGATGTATGAAAGTTCAAAAACTTACTTCATTAAGTCCCCTCCTCAGCTCCCTTAGCGAGGACTTGATCTCGCTAAACCGGTCCCCACTGGTGGTAGTGGTGGTGGTGGGTGGAGTGGGTTGCAGCTGCAACTGCTCGAAACGCTGCATGAACTCGGCCGGCGTCATCGGCTTCAGGTCGGAGAACTCGTTACGGACCGAGTTCTGAGAACAATAATCGCTATAAGGTGGTGGCCGAGTGGTAGGGCGCCCGCCTATGGCTGCAACGGTCCCAGGTTCGAATCCTGCCCGTGCTACATGAGTTTGTATACCAATCTGACTCATGTACCTATGTTGGTTTTCATCGACCACCACTTGCTTCCGGTGAAGGAAAACATCGTGAGGAAACCCGCACTCTAGTTGATGATTATCAACTAATGTGTGAAATGGAGAAGGCAATGGCAAACTACTCCATTAAAATTGCCAAGATAGTCGTTGTGTTTCATTCCATAAAATGATCACGACCCTAAGTCATGAGGACTACGACTTAAGGAGGCGGATACGGATAAATCACACAGACTGAGTGAGCCCCAAAGGGCTTGTGTTATGGGATGCTAATTGCCAACTCAACGATACTATATTTTATAACAAATTCATATATGTATAGATAAACATCCAAGACCCAGGCCAATCTGAAAAAGACCATTTTCCATTTTGACCCGTAATGTAAGAATAGCTTAAGATATATATAAAAGGTATAATTAGTTGAATAAAAGAGTCTATAATGTAGTGATAACTACAGAATTATTTTGAACTCCTAACTGGTCAACTTTGCATGTCATATTTTAGGTGAAATAGTTGATATATTGGGATACTATTCCTGTGGCGTATTACCTGCATGATAGGCTCTCGACTCACCACAATAGCAGGCATTCAAATCCATTAGTCTCCAGACAAATTGAATGGGAAAGTGACACACCGGTACACAAACTTCATATGTTGTTTTTACAATACTTATTAAGAAAACAGGGAGACCCGCACATCAAAACGTTCTTTGGGTCACGCCGAAACCATTGGTAGCAACAACTCGACGTGATTTTGTGTACTTACGGAATTATATCGAAAATTAAACATTCATAACAAAACATTCCCATGATTAGATTAGACTGTCAACTGAGATCTACAGAGTTGGACGTCTGACATTGACAGCTAGTGACACACGTTCCGTCCTGGGTCCTAACAAACCTTTCTTATCATAAAAAAATAAGAAATCATGGTAGGATTGTTGTAGAATTTTAATTATTCTCCTTTAATATCGTCGACTTAGATTATTATAATATTCAACGAATAAATACCTTATTTAAACATTAGTTCTTTTAAAGAATATTTAAAAGTTGGTTTGACGTGCGTCCGAATTAAGCGAAATGGAGCGCGACGAGGCGGAATGTCAAATCGAGTGGAGAGGGATCGGTCTCTTCCTGGATAGGCCGCCACGACTAACATGGTTTGAGCAAAATCATTAAATTTTTGGGGTTTTTTTCACTTTCGCCGCCCTCGGCTTCCCGTCATGGGATTATAGTTTAACCTTTAGCTTTAAAATCCGCGATACGCGCACGGACACAGGGGATATTCGCCGCCACGAAGTTGTCGGGAACATGAGCTGTTGAAATCCACGTGCCCGCCATATGAATTGGCGCTTCCTGGAGTGTCCTCCCATCACCAGAGGGTGCGGTTCTCCCGGACCGTGGACCGCCTGCCACGGCGCAGGCCCCGTCGTCGGCGACCCCAAGGTGCAACGCACGGATCCTAACCTTATTTCCAAAGGCCGCTTCGCCGCCTTCGATCCGATGTCCCCGTAGTGGCTCAGCGCAAACCTCGGAAGGTCCAGCCAGCGTCTACTATCTCGCATACAACGGAGCGTGCAGGAGCGCCGCGTCGCTTTGAGGACGCGACCAGTACCAGTGCTCGAACCCAATGGATCACAAAACGGTGAACGGGACAACGTTCTAAGTGCGCACAGACGTTTGTGTACGGACCTGGCCAGGTACCTTATATTTGGTTTATGTTAATTTTAACTTTTAATTGCGGCAAAGACTTATCAGATTTTGGTATTAGTATAACATGTGCCCGCCCTCAGCGGCTAGTGTGTTTATGGAATAAAATGCTATATTCTATCCCAACCATATTGTATTAATGATATCACCCTGCCCATGACTCCCAGGACCTAAGGCTTACTAGACAAGAGGTCCTTGTACTTCAAAAGTACGAGGCTCTATCCTGAGCACTACATCCGGCTCTCTCTAAAGTAATTGTTCGTGTATAATCGCACTGCGCAGGGATATTGCCCGTCTTCGCTTCAAATAGTTGGGGACCCCTGCGCACACCGCCCAACATACACTTTTTATTTTTTTTTATTTTTTATACACGACAATAACCAACACTCGTCTCACTCAGTCGTTCCATCCATCACAGATCGAATCCGGGACCACCGGTGTGATAGTCCGATAGGTGATGACCGTTAGGCCACGAAGGTCGTCAAAATGGTGCAATAAAGTGTTGATCTATCTATCTACCTCACTGGCCCCCAGCCTATGCCCCGTTGGGACATCCTCACTGCCGTTCATCCACACTGGCCCCTGGAGTCTGTTCTTGTATTCCTGGTCTTCAGTCTCTGTAGTGAAGGCTAGCCATCTTGCTTTGACGACTACCATACACGACCTACCTCACTGGCCCCCAGCCTATGCCCCGTTGGGACATCCTCGCTGCCGTTCATCCACACTGGCCCCTGGAGTCTGTTCTTGTATTCCTGGTCTTCAGTCTCTGTTGTGAAGGGCAGCCATCTTGCTATGACAACTACCATACACGACCTACCTCACTGGCCCCCAGCCTATGCCCCGTTGGGACATCCTCGCTGCCGTTCATCCACACTGGCCCCTGGAGTCTGTTCTTGTATTCCTGGTCTTCAGTCTCTGTTGTGAAGGGTAGCCATCTTGCTATGACAACTACCACACACGACCTACCTCACTGGCCCCCAGCCTATGCCCCGTTGGGACATCCTCGCTGCCGTTCATCCACACTGGCCCCTGAGTCTGTTCTTGTATTCCTGGTCTTCAGTCTCTGTTGTGAAGGGCAGCCATCTTGCTATGACAACTACCATACACGACCTACCTCACTGGCCCCCAGCCTATGCCCCGTTGGGACATCCTCGCTGCCGTTCATCCACACTGGCCCCTGGAGTCTGTTCTTGTATTCCTGGTCTTCAGTCTCTGTTGTGAAGGGCAGCCATCTTGCTATGACAACTACCATACACGACCTACCTCACTGGCCCCCAGCCTATGCCCCGTTGGGACATCCTCGCTGCCGTTCATCCACACTGGCCCCTGGAGTCTGTTCTTGTATTCCTGGTCTTCAGTCTCTGTAGTGAAGGGCAGCCATCTTGCTATGACAACTACCATACACGACCTACCTCACTGGCCCCCAGCCTATGCCCCGTGCTGGGACATCCTCGCTGCCGTTCATCCACACTGGCCCCTGGAGTCTGTTCTTGTATTCCTGGTCTTCAGTCTCTGTTGTGAAGGGCAGCCATCTTGCTATGACAACTACCATACACGACCTACCTCACTGGCCCCCAGCCTATGCCCCGTTGGGACATCCTCGCTGCCGTTCATCCACACTGGCCCCTGGAGTCTGTTCTTGTATTCCTGGTCTTCAGTCTCTGTTGTGAAGGGCAGCCATCTTGCTATGACAACTACCATACACGACCTACCTCACTGGCCTCCAGCCTATGCCCCGTTGGGACATCCTCGCTGCCGTTCATCCACACTGACCCCTGGAGTCTGTTCTTGTATTCCTGGTCTTCAGTCTCTGTTGTGAAGGGCAGCCATCTTGCTATGACAACTACCATACACGACCTACCTCACTGGCCCCCAGCCTATGCCCCGTTGGGACATCCTCGCTGCCGTTCATCCACACTGACCCCTGGAGTCTGTTCTTGTATTCCTGGTCTTCAGTCTCTGTTGTGAAGGGCAGCCATCTTGCTATGACAACTACCATACACGACCTACCTCACTGGCCCCCAGCCTATGCCCCGTTGGGACATCCTCGCTGCCGTTCATCCACACTGGCCCCTGGAGTCTGTTCTTGTATTCCTGGTCTTCAGTCTCTGTTGTGAAGGGCAGCCATCTTGCTATGACAACTACCATACACGACCTACCTCACTGGCCCCCAGCCTATGTGTGAAGGGCAGCCATCTTGCTATGACAACTACCATACACGACCTACCTCACTGGCCCCCAGCCTATGTGTGAAGGGCAGCCATCTTGCTATGACAACTACCATACACGACCTACCTCACTGGCCCCCAGCCTATGCCCCGTTGGGACATCCTCACTGCCGTTCATCCACACTCGCCCCTGGAGTCTGTTCTTGTAGTCCTGGTCTTCAGTCTCCCTGTTATGAAGGGCGTCCATTTTGCGAAGCTTGTCTAGCTTGGCGGCCGGGCTCAGCACTGGGGGGAGACCTAGTATAAAAAAAAAAAACTTTGTGATCAATAAAAAAAAAAATTGGTGAATGTCAAGATGACGGGATCACTCCTTATTTTAAACAGATTTCCCCATTAAATTTTTGAACGGTTTTGTACGATTGTGTACGCCTAATTAAAATTTAGGTACTCCCTTAGTTTAGAAAAAAATTGGGGTTGACGGTGGTCCCGCCATTATACATATCAAGATGGTGGGACCCAGCTATTACCACAATTTATTATATTAATAAACTTTACTATTCCATATTTTTGTACGAAATATGTACGCCCTAAGGGTCATGATACATTTTCAGATTTGTGTATAGAGTTTTTTATTTCTTTTTTTTCAATTTCTACAGCTTTAACGCAATGATGGTCGCGTCTAAATGGTAGACGTGCGCACACGCATGGGGATTTTGCGTCGACCTGTGACTGGCGGTCGACTGATTGAATAAAAAATACTGACCAATAGAAGCGTTGTACGCAGACTGTTGCTGTCTCTCTCTCTCTCCTCGTTCTGTTGCATCTGCAGACGCTGTAGTATTGCAGGTCTTGCTTGTGATTGGCGGGCGGTTTTAGCGCGGGGCGTTTCTTAACAAATACTGACCAATAGAAGCGTTGTAAGCAGACTGTTGCTGTCTCTCTCTCTCCTCGTTCTGTTGCCTCTGCAGAGCGCTGTAAAATTGCAGGTCTCGCTTGCGATTGGCGGGCGGTTTCGGCGCGGGGCGTTTTTTAACCGCCCCTCGGGACGTTGACCTGAAATGTATCAGTAGTTATTAGAATATATTGTTTTATTAGTAGTTCTAATGATAAGACCTATATAAAACAAGGCATTTGACAATTTCTTAATGCGTACAGCGAAGGAATGGAACTCCCTGCCTGCGTCTGTGTTTCCGAGCACATACAACCTGACTCTCTTCAAAACCAGAGTGAATAGGCTGCTTCTGGGTAAGCTCGCTACACCGTAAACCTCATCTCTGTCCTCGGGCAACATTGTGGTCAAGAGCAAAACCATCTTTTATTAAAAAAATACAATATTACCAAGCTTTTCCCCTCAGCTTCTGATAAGAAAATATACGGAAACTCATTACACAGTATCCCTATCAAGCCGGATATTCTTTCACCAGAGACTTCCTCACGATTCCTTCCTTCATCGGAAGATTCCTCACAATAATGTTTTAAATTATATGTTAATATCCTACACATGTTGTAATAGAATCTCTCTCTCTCTCAGCCTAAAGACGTCCACTGCTGGACAAAGGCCTCCCCCAAGGATTTTATCCACGGGGGGTTTTGCCGTAATCGCCACGCTTGGCAGGCGGGTTGGCGATCGCAGTGTGATGGCATAGTACGCGGAAAGATGCTGCTGGTTTAAGATCCCTTAGTCGCCTCTTACGACACCCACGGAAAGAGATGGGTTGGTGCTATTCTAGGGCCACACCACAGGCCAGTAATAGAATAAAGAAATTAAATTGTATGTTTTTCTTCACCAGAAAAGGACACTCACCCATGGTTATGAACATTATGATTGACTTGTGGTTGATCGTTGTCCCGCTTGGCCAGTCTCCTAGGTTCGCCTGAACCAGAGGCCGTATCTCCAAAACCGTTCGATAGATCGTTTCTTACACTAGTACTGGATGGTATGTTGGTTTGTCCACCTGTAATTAATATTAATCACAATAATATTAAAAGGAAGTGTTTGTAAGTTTTCGAGTTTGATTGTGGGGGGGTAATTTTCGGACAACTGAACCGATTTCGAAAATTCTTTCACCAATAGAAAGCTACATTATACCTGATCGACATAGGCTTCAATGTATGTATGTACCTCCCGAGCGAAGCCAGGGCGGGGCGCTAGTCCTAACTATCCTAATCCTAACTAATATTATAAATGTGAAAGTGAATTTGTTTGTTTGTTACCTCTTCACGATTTATCTGCTGAACCAATCTTCCTGAAATTTTGCATACACATAGTTAGAAGTACGGAGAAGGACATAGGGTACTTTTCATCCCCGAAAAGGACCGTCCCCGTGGGAAATTCACGCGGGCGAAGCCGCGGGCAAAATCTAGTTAAATATAAAAAAGACCAAACATTGACGTATAAAAGTATTATTCAGGGGATTCTTGTCATAGGCAATGGGCTAGCAACCTGTCACTATGTCTGAATCTCCATTCCACCAATACAGCGTTTCCTTGGAGCCTCAATCTTGGCACTGACTACCCCGTAAGTGACAAAGACGTGACTGTATCTAACGTCCATTTAGACGGTACAAATTTCTTGAACATAGAATAATCGCATGCAATAGGGGACCGGCCAACTTTTTTTTTTGATGCTTCTTTGAAATACCTAACATTAATAGAATCATTCGTAAAAGAATCACATCCATAACCGAAGTATTTTCCAAGACATAGCCAAAAACAATTCACATTTTCAAGCGATTTTTGGACGATACCAAAACGCCCCTAACTAAACGTACATTCATGTGACGTCACGCGTAGAAAATGGACTTTCCTTAAAAGTTTGAACTCGAATAAATTAGCTCTGGAGAATAAACTCGTGCTGAAAAGTCGCAAAATGGGTTTAATTATATGTATTCTATCATAAAATTACATATTTTTAACAATTCTCATACCTAGGCCGGTCCCCTATTATTGCAGTGCCAGATTTATCTGCAATAATTGCAGTGCAACAATTGACTATGAATAATTGCAAGCAACTGTTGTTTAGACCATGCAAGTATTTACTTGCTTTAATTTAATTGTATGCAAGAAACTTGCACCGTCGAAGTGGGCCTTAATACTTACTAATATTTCCAGTATCTCCATCGCCATTGCCAATCCCACCTCTATCACTATTCGTTCCCAAGTTTCTCAACCTGGGAAATCGACCATCTGCAGTGGTTCTCAAGCCATTGGCTGGCCGCACGTTGGATGTCGAAGCTAGCATGTCTCTGATTGGATTGTTGTTGGTTTTTGGTAGAACTTTCTTGGGTTGTGGCACTGGATCTGAAAGACAATTTTTGGTTGGGTTTGAAATGTTTCTTTCTTTTCTATCAATTGTGTATGACACTGATGTCAGATTATCTCGAGTCGCCTAAAGGCACCTGATATGACTTGACAACTTCCGCCATCTAGCGACAATTGTCGTATACACACTAGTAAACTAAACAGTCAGCTAGTTTGTAAGTCTCCTCACGATGTTTTCCTTCGCCGGAATCAAGTGGTTCTGTAGACGGTCGGAGAATACTAATACTATTATGGCGCAGGACAGACCAAATGGAGATTCTTATTATCGGAAGCCAAGACTCATTTTGGGTCGCTGCGCCATAATAGTATTAGGAGGTCCTAGTATGCTACCTTGTAGTGCACCTGTCGATTTTATCACCATCTCCTAAATAAACAACACTTTTTATTTATTTTTTTAACCAATTTATATTCTATTGTTGTAGCTGCAGCAAAAATAACATTATATACTTTAAAAGTATCAAGATTTTCTTTAAAAGGGAATACTTATGATGTCAAAGGCTTTTGTAGGATCTTACCTTAAAACCCAAAACCACTACATATTATAAAATAAAATCTCCCACAACATTTATCTGTTCTTTCGCGATAAACTCAAAAACTACTGAACGGTTTTTGATTTAATATTAGTTTTCATCAAGGACTGATTAGATTATAAAAAACGTTTTAGTATATAATTTACGCGGGCCAAGCCGCAGTCGTAGGCTAGTTAGCTATAAGAAAAAAAATTACCATCATCAAGCCTGAGTAAGCCGTGGTTGGAATCTAAATGCAGCTGCCTGTACTTGAATATGACCCACTCCTTGCAATCCGATCTCGTGCTGAGGGAGTTCCAACTTACAGAACCTGGTCATAAGGTTCAAAATGTAATAGATAAAGTATTTACCATCATCGAGCCTGAGGAAGCCGTGGTTGGAGTCTAAATGCAGCTGCCTGTACTTGATCATGATCTTCTCCTTGCAATCCGATCTCGTGCCGAGGGAGTTCCAACTCACAGTACCTGGTCACAAGGTTCAAAATCTAACAGATAAAGTATTTACCATCATCGAGCCTGAGGAAGCCGTGGTTGGAGTCTAAATGCAGCTGCCTGTACTTGATCATGACCCACTCCTTGCAATCCGAACACTGCTCCGTGCGGACGCCGCAGTAGCCTTCGTGGGCCGGGATCTCGTGCCGGGGGAGTTCCAACTCACAGTACCTGGTCACAAGGTTCAAAAACTAACAGATAAAGTATTTACCATCATCGAGCCTGAGGAAGCCGTGGTTGGAATCTAAATGCAGCTGCCTGTACTTGATCATGACCCACTCCTTGCAATCCGGACACTGCTCAGTGCGGACGCCGCAGTAGCCTTCGTGGGCCGGGATCTCGTGCCGCGGGAGTTCCAACTCACAGTACCTGGTCACAAGGTTCAATATCTAAAAGATTTATTTGCAAAATACACAAGCTAATTATTGAAAAATAAAAAACACGACTGACAACTCACATAGCCTATGTCACTCGGATGCAAGTAATCTCAAAATACCTCTCACATCAAAATCTGTTAAGCCATTATGGACTTATGGTGGAATAAAGAAACTTACATACATACCTATATACATTTACCTTGAAAATATAAGACGTTTTGTCATTGAAAAAGTCATTAATACAATCAGGCTTTTTATGAGTTCAATCAGAATCTACATTAATCTATCCAATTAAAGGTGAACGTGCAATATGTCGCGTCGCAGTTATTATCTTTATATCACACCAGCTTTTTCCCGGGGCTTCGTCCGCGTGAATTTCCCACGGGAACAAAGCTTTTTGCTGGAATGAAAGGTACATAGGGCCCTTCTCAGTACTTCAAATTATGTGTAATCCGAAATTTCAGAAATATTGGTTCAGTAAACAAACAGACAAACTCACTTTCGCATTAATAATATTAATTGGGATGCAATAGCGTATTATCTAGATTTCTGTGGTGTTCACCTGAATACTCGCACGATCCGCACAAATATCATTCAACGATAATTTTTTTTAATTTATTTTTATATCAGTTTTAGAGATGAATTTATACCAGGCAAGAACCTTTTATTCTCTTTTATACTCGGGCGTTACCCGACCTCTGCTCACTACCAATGAGAAGTAAAAAAGACAATACCTGCAGCACTTGACGGTATGTGCGCAGGAGTCGCGCACGTGGTCCTCGAGGTCCGTGCCGCACACGCTCTCGCCGCACTGCTTGCATGGCACTGCGACACACATTTGTATATATACTTTTATCTCACTTTATGTTATACTAGCTTTGGCTGCTAGTTTGACTAGGTTTTTCCCGCGGCTTCGCCCGCGTGAATTTCCCACGGGAATAGTGCTTTTTCTCGGGATGAACAGTAGCCTGTGTCCTTCTCAGTACTGCCAACTATGTGTATGCAAAATTTCAGGAAGATTGGTTCAGTAGATAAAACGTGAAAAGGTAACAAACAAATAAACTCAATTTCGCATTTATAATAGTAGTAGGACTAGCTTTTCCTTAGAGTTTGTCCGTGCGGAATTTACTATTGTTAACACTTTACAGGGCAGAACGAAACACAAGAGAAGTTTAATTGTTATAAGCCGTTTACTGTCCTGCAGTGTTTATATCATAGGTTCTAAGTGGCGTGGCGTATCAAGAATCAAGACGAATATTACGCCAGATTGTTATTTTTTCAGGAATACAATTGGGAAAACTGCATCAAATTTCGTTGAGTAGTTTTTGGGTGGCGAGGATATAGACAAGAATTCTCTCATTGTTACAACTCTCATACAATTTTTCTTAAATATCTACTATGTACAGACACCAGTTACAGTTTTGTAGTATGTATTTGTATTTTATTATGTCCAAGATTACACATACTATTTTTAAGTAGAAGATAAGAATAACCCTATTTTTATCAAAGGCCAGACAGACTTTAGATAACTAGTTGCTTTCACCAATACACTATACACAAGTCTGGACTGTTTTGCTTTTGTTATAATTTCACATTATAATTTTGTTTTCTTCTACATACAGGCTTTTAAGCCAAATGATCCATTATATTATGTATATTTTCAGGCCTACCAATGTCTTTCTTTTGAAAAAAAATCTGATGCCAGTATTAGTTATAACAAACTTGATTATATAGAAGACTATGTAATAAATAAAATATGGTTATGGAAGATCATGGACTTCTGATACAGGTGTATTTCACTTAGCAAATGGTCACAAAAACTTAAAATTTCTGTATTATTATTGCTGAAGAAATGAACATTTTTTTATTGGTGCAACACACAAATTTTATTAATTATGGCATCATTATTGATTCATATATTTTTGCTTTAAATGTCTTGTGTATTTATTTAATAACATCTTTATATGTGTGTGTTTGTAGCATCAAATAAATGATTTATCTATATATCTACCATATTCATTTTTCATGTATCCAAAAATGTCTGATGATGACTCACTAAGTTTGTGCAGCTTCTCATGGTGCTCCTGCAACTCGTGCTGAGGCACAGGCTCCTTGCACACCGGACACAGTTTGATGTTGCGGGCACAGTGCACAGAGTGGATTGTGAAGTTCACCGATGGTATCTCACGCTTGCTGTAAAATATATTATGATACAAAAGCAAATATTGAAGTGATGCCTTTGGGTAACAATAGCATTTACTTCTATATATTAAAGGCAATTAAAAGAAAATTAATAATACAAAATAAGGCTAAATTCGCCACCATTTTTTGCCTTTTTTATCTTTTACCAGTCATCCTATCAAATTTAATCTAATTTACTTATCATCTTTTCCATGTCTGCATTTCCCTACTATACGGTATGGGATTCCTCAGAAAAATCAGGATCTTATTAGGTTTGTAAGTACTAATGGCAATAGAGAATGAATTAGGAAACCCCAAGTAAGTAGTTTTTTGTAAATAGTAAATTAAGTAAATTTATAAGCATCCTCTGTAATAAACCAAATACAAAGCCTTTCAGGCAAAGTATAATCTTTCTTTTGTTCCAAGAAGTTTTGTCATTGATTACAATATTCGCAGAATCAGAAACAGTCCTCATATTGTTATAAGGTAAACAACCGATGAACGAAATCAACAGCTGTCTGTACTGACTGCTCCATATATCTAAAAATAAATCGTGCTAACGTGTGAGCTTATAAATAGGATAAATATTGACACAACACCGCCTGCATGCAACCAATACTCACCAATTCGGACAAATCTTTTCTTCTGATTCTTCCATGGTTCACTGCAAACTGCAACTTTACACTTGCAACTTGCAACGAATTCACAACAGTTCACAACTTTTACAACCTAAACTTTTTTCCTGTGGCGATTCAACTCCGTCGCAATTATATAACAAATACATACAACAAAACGTTATATTTTAATCTGGACGATATCTCATTCTTACCCGAAATTATCAATATGATCTAACAAAATTATTTTGCGGTGAATCCCAAAATAATTTGTTGAAAATCGTATATTTTTTTTATATTTGTTAGTGTTGTGACTGTCTGACTGTGAGAGTGAGAACTTGTCGTTGTCTGACGTTGACGTTACCTATAATAATACAACAGTCGTCGTTATAAAAATAACGGTATTTTGTAACTAACGTTATAAAAATAACGTGTTGTTTTGAAGGGCGTATCAGAGCACGAACGTCCGTATCAGCGTGCGTGCGTTGCATTAAAACGTAGTGATTATACTATCATCCGTGCGAATAAAGAATGGGATTGAAAATGGCGGCTCATAGAGCCGGTACCGTCAGCATAATAAGTAAAAACGCATTAACGAATTAGGTAACTAGTACAATAACTGAAAAACGGTTAACTATTTTTACCGTTGAAACTTTTTCAACAAACGAATTAAACAACAAATAACAAGATTAAAAACAACTTCAAAGTTCACAACTCAGAGAACGCGTCTAGTTCACAGAATTGCGAAACCGGACTGACGACGCGACGGGGCCCTCTCCTGACTTTGTTTTTTAACGTTATTTTTTTTGTCAGACTGTATCACTAGTGTGAGTATAGACTCAAATAGTGTGCGAGCGAGAAGTGAATAGTTGCGCCGCCATTTCTAATCCCATTCTTTATCTTTATCACAGACATATAATAATAGTAAGACATATATAATATATAATAGACTGAACATGTCATTTGAAATTGCATGGCAAAAACACACACTAAGATTATTATTCACACAACGACAGAATACAGGGTCGGATCTAAGATAATTAATTATATTCGGTACAGTGTAGCAAAACCTTATATTTAAAAAAAAAATTACTTCTGTGATCTTTATCCGCACGGGTTGTATAACTCTTTGCGTAGCATCAAAGAATGACTACTCCCAACACCAACATGGAGCGCGCGGAATCCTTGTTGCCCAAAGGGACGGACGATGCATGTATGGAATAGAAACCATATAGAAAGGTGTTCGCTACTTGCTCATTCTCCATCCGAATTATCGCGTTACGACAAAGGTTGCATTTGCATCATATGCGAAAGTAAGTTTGTTTGTTACCTCTTCAAGCTTTGTCTACTGAACAAAACTTCCTGAAATTTCGCATACACATAGAAGTATTGAGGACATATTATACTTTTCATCCCGGGAAAAAGCATTGTCCCGTAGGAAATCCACGCAGGTGAAGCCGTGAGCATAAGCTAGCCATGAAAATAAATCTTAAACACATCCAGAACATTTTCTGGTTAAAAACGTTTTTTGACTTGGGTAACAAAGAAATTGAAGAGTAACCAAATGGTAAAAATAAAAACTTTGTTATTTCGTAAACTTTAATTAAAATAAAAATGATAACAGTTGCGGTAAACATAAAAAAATCTTTTATATTCAAACCGAGACGTCGAGGAACGCATCTAGAAATCTACTATCTCGGGAAGATCTTGATAATCTTCACATCAATTATCATTTTTACACAATAAATCTAGTTAATTCCTATTTATATCACACAGCTTTTAGGGAGGTTACACAGAGGCACCTAAATAATTACACAGTACCTACAGCGCACTATAAAAATAATCCTCAACATTGTGGAGCTCTATTCATATATGGTGATGCCAAAATATGAAAAATTCTTACTATACTTCAAAATCAATGTCACTGTGTTTAACATAAACACAAATGGCATTTTAACAGTTTACATATTTTTAATTACAATTAGTATTTACGTAACGTTACAACGTTATTGATTTACGAATGTAGCAACACTATATCTAAACGTCATTGTCAACGTCATGTTATTTGACAGCAAAATAAGCGCAAAGCATGAAAAAATAGAATCCTGAGGGGAATCCCAATATAAAAAAAAGAAATCTATATACAATTTGAAAATATAATTTATATTGGGTTCAATGTTGTCTATCATTTTTTAAATTACCTAAATTCTAATTTTAATGACTGTACATGACAAAGCAAGCTTTTTATAATACGTATGTACTGTACTTATAAATTTACCAGTACATTTACCAATAAAGAAATAATATACAATATTATTATAAATACTTAGTTATCAAACTATGAAAGAATCGGAAAGAGTAGTATTGGCGCGAATAATATGTGGCTTTGAAATCTTTCATCATTTTAGAAGCATTATTTTTATTGACAGACACACTTTACTTTTGAAACGAGACATGCACATTCGTCTTTACACTAGTGTAAAACTGCCGCTAGATAGCGGTGGTTTTACAGTACCAAATACTACATAAACTCAGTACAGTACTAATGTGAATTTTTGACATTGTAACTCAAAAAATCTTTTCTAAATATGTATGTAAATAGCGTAACTTGAGTAGTCAACGCAAACTTGCATGGAGTAACTACTCCGATATTTAAATTCCTATTTTGACAGTACAAATGGGAATTTTTGTCATGTCCGATGCCTTTGCTGAATGACATCAGTGTTAACACAGTCCAGAAAGAATTCCATAGAGTTGATATCTGCGTATACCCGAAGGGACAATACTACTAAATTGAGAACACACAATAACATTCGCTATCCTCTCACTATTAACGACCTACATCATTTGGGTTGCTTATTTCTCAAAACGGGCAAACATCAACAATTGATTAGTCCTCAAATTGGGCAAGCGAAAATGAGTCAAACTATGACAAAGACAAAAAATTAAGTATCTCTTTATCTTCATTACTGAGATCCGTATATAGCTGTCACGTTCTTTCTTGGTATAATTTGTGTGTCAAGTCTAGCGAATTCTTTGTTTCAGTGTAAATAACATCATTTTTTTTTATCATAAATAAGATGCGTAATGTTCAGAGCTGTCCCCGTTGGAAGCCGAGGCCGACCCCGCGCATAGTGTGTGTAGTTGCGCGCGCCACCTCGTACTGAGCTTGCATGGCTTGGAACAACTCCTCCTGCTTCTTGATGGGGTCTGCGCGGGTGTCTGGCGGGGGCTCTTTTACTGCTGCTGTGGAATTATAAAAAAAAATATATATTTATTTATTTATTCACAAACCATATAAATTGTATTTAATATAAAATCATATTCATAATACATTAGATAATAAAAATCAAATTATCTGACTGAAAAAAATCAGCTGTTCCATACAAGTTCAGCGAGTAGGTATTGTGAAATAGTATCGAATAGCAGTTTTTCTTTTCAGTTAGATAATTTGATTTTTATTATACAGAGTCGGTCTCATACAAAAAGTTGCTCATGTTTGTACTATCACTGGTAGAAAGGATGCCAATGTCTTTTAATTCACCTTTTATGTATTTGTATAGAAGCAGTGGTGACCGAGTGGCATCCAAGTGGTAGGGACCTGGGATTTTGAATCCTCAGGCGGGCGCCCGCCCGCCTGAGGATGCAAAATCCCAGGTTAAAATCCTGCCCGGGCTACATGAGTTTGAATACCAATCTGACTCATGGTAGTTTTCATCGACCACCACTTGCTTCCGGTGAAGGAAAACATCGTGAGGAAACCTGCACTCTGGTTGATGATTATTAGCTAGTGTGTGAAATGGAGAAGGCAATGGCAAACCACTCCATTAAAATTGCTAAGAGAGTCGTTGTATGTGCTTCATTCCATATAATGACCACGACCCTCAGTCATGAGGAAATACGACTAAAGAGTATTTGTGTATAAAATATAGTAACTTTGAGTTAGTATCCCAAAACACAAGTTTTGAATTTAAAGAATGATATAAGGGTTATCGTATTTACGCCCACTAGTTTATTTATTTTATTTATTTCATTCATATAACAATTTACAATATAAGTGAACAGTGTACAATGAGATGTAAGATGATGTGATGTGTGTGTACAATGTGTGAGTTGGTGCTACTGGCGAGCATGGTCATGTCAATGGTACGGTCAGCTGCAGAGCAACCTGACCTCCCTGGTCAGATTTCTCTGCAGTTGACAGTACCGTCATTTGAATTTGACACATCTACATTGACAGCGTTGTACCAGCTGACAGACATCTGTCCTTACTTGTAGGTGGTGGTCCTTACATCTGGTGGAATGTTTGAACGCGCCCTTATTTATTTATTTAGTCGTATGGCGGTCAAATAGGCGGATATATTTTTATGATTTCTATAAGTTCAACATTAATTCCTCTTAGCCAGTTAGCTGCGTCTTGAGTACGATTGTAGATGTCCTCTATAGGGCATATGAATGTATTGGACATCGCTGCATTATGTGTTTTATGGTTATACAGGGTGCTTGGGTAAACACCTGCATCCTCTCTAGGGGTGAAAGTACTCATGAATATGAACACCTTTTTGTATGGAACCGACTCTGAAATCTCAAAAAAAAAACAGCTGTTCCATACATTTTATAATACCTCTCTCTCTCTCAGCCGAAAGACGTCCACTGCTGGATAAAGGCCTTCCCCAAGGATTTCCAATACCTACTCGCCCAAAATGTATGGAATAGCAGATTTTTTTTTTATTTTAGAGTCGGTTCCATACAAAAAGGTGTTCATATTCATGAGTGATTCACCCCTAGAGAGAATGCAGGTGTTTACCCAAACACCCTGTATATTATAGCCCTTATTACCTTGGTCCTTGATGCCCATGAGCCGCATGAACTTGGAGACCTGCTTGCCATCGTTGTCCTGCGCGAACCTCGTGCCAGACCACTTGGCGGCCTCCTCCGCTTCAGACTTGTTCTTGCTGGACCATAGCAACTTGCGTTTTTGCACCTGAGGATGTATGGAAAATAATTCAATAAAGATAATTTAAAATAAGATCTTTATTTGTACACAGCATACAATTAAAACAAGAAAACTTACTGTTAAATTATCTAACTAACTAAATAAAACTAAAATAATCCTACTATCCTACTTACTTCCTACTAATATTATAAATGCGAAAGTTTGGATGTGAGTTTGTGAGGATGTTTGTTACTCAATCACGCAAAATCTACTGGACGGATTTCGAAGAAAATTTGGTATACGGGTAGAAAAATACCGGGACTAGCACATAGGGTACTTTTATCCCGAAATTCCCATGGGAGCGAAGCCCCGGGGCGCAGCTAGATACTTTTTATTCCGAATTTCCCATGGGAGCGAAGCTCCGGAGCGCAGTTAGTATATTTACAAAAATGCCATTCCCGACAGTTCGTTGTCCTGAGGTAACGTGGCCAGAAGGCCGGCAGCATTGCCACGTAAAAAAATATACACTTGGTTGACCAATAAATTAATTAGAATCGACTTTTTAAAATTTTTGTCCGTATGTAACAGGGATCTCTTGGAACTGGGAATATCCGGATGCGAGAACTAGAAATTCCCGGTTCAAAAATATCAAAATTCGGTTTTATCGGTTCTTGACACCTGTATAGATAAAAAGCACTTGCCTGGTCCATGATCTTGTTGCAGTTGATGGCCCCAGGGTTGTAGTACGAGGGTAGAGCGGAGGAGCGCGGTGGAGCGTCACCGGCCGCCGCTCGCAGCTGCTGAGCTGTGGTCATCATGCCATCTGGATAAGAAGAAGCACTTGCCTGGTCCATGATCTTGTTGCAGTTGATGGCCCCAGGGTTGTAGTACGAGGGTAGAGCGGAGGAGCGCGGTGGAGCGTCACCGGCCGCCGCTCGCAGCTGCTGAGCTGTGGTCATCATGCCATCTGGATAAGAAGAAGCACTTGCCTGGTCCATGATCTTGTTGCAGTTGATGGCCCCAGGGTTGTAGTACGAGGGTAGAGCGGAGGAGCGCGGTGGAGCGTCACCGGCCGCCGCTCGCAGCTGCTGAGCTGTGGTCATCATGCCATCTGGATAAGAAGAAGCACTTGCCTGGTCCATGATCTTGTTGCAGTTGATGGCCCCAGGGTTGTAGTACGAGGGTAGAGCGGAGGAGCGCGGTGGAGCGTCACCGGCCGCCGCTCGCAGCTGCTGAGCTGTGGTCATCATGCCATCTGGATAAGAAGAAGCACTTGCCTGGTCCATGATCTTGTTGCAGTTGATGGCCCCAGGGTTGTAGTACGAGGGTAGAGCGGAGGAGCGCGGTGGAGCGTCACCGGCCGCCGCTCGCAGCTGCTGAGCTGTGGTCATCATGCCATCTGGATAAGAAGAAGCACTTGCCTGGTCCATGATCTTGTTGCAGTTGATGGCCCCAGGGTTGTAGTACGAGGGTAGAGCGGAGGAGCGCGGTGGAGCGTCACCGGCCGCCGCTCGCAGCTGCTGAGCTGTGGTCATCATGCCATCTGGATAAGAAGAAGCACTTGCCTGGTCCATGATCTTGTTGCAGTTGATGGCCCCAGGGTTGTAGTACGAGGGTAGAGCGGAGGAGCGCGGTGGAGCGTCACCGGCCGCCGCTCGCAGCTGCTGAGCTGTGGTCATCATGCCATCTGGATAAGAAGAAGCACTTGCCTGGTCCATGATCTTGTTGCAGTTGATGGCCCCAGGGTTGTAGTACGAGGGTAGAGCGGAGGAGCGCGGTGGAGCGTCACCGGCCGCCGCTCGCAGCTGCTGAGCTGTGGTCATCATGCCATCTGGATAAGAAGAAGCACTTGCCTGGTCCATGATCTTGTTGCAGTTGATGGCCCCAGGGTTGTAGTACGAGGGTAGAGCGGAGGAGCGCGGTGGAGCGTCACCGGCCGCCGCTCGCAGCTGCTGAGCTGTGGTCATCATGCCATCTGGATAAGAAGAAGCACTTGCCTGGTCCATGATCTTGTTGCAGTTGATGGCCCCAGGGTTGTAGTACGAGGGTAGAGCGGAGGAGCGCGGTGGAGCGTCACCGGCCGCCGCTCGCAGCTGCTGAGCTGTGGTCATCATGCCATCTGGATAAGAAGAAGCACTTGCCTGGTCCATGATCTTGTTGCAGTTGATGGCCCCAGGGTTGTAGTACGAGGGTAGAGCGGAGGAGCGCGGTGGAGCGTCACCGGCCGCCGCTCGCAGCTGCTGAGCTGTGGTCATCATGCCATCTGGATAAGAAGAAGCACTTGCCTGGTCCATGATCTTGTTGCAGTTGATGGCCCCAGGGTTGTAGTACGAGGGTAGAGCGGAGGAGCGCGGTGGAGCGTCACCGGCCGCCGCTCGCAGCTGCTGAGCTGTGGTCATCATGCCATCTGGATAAGAAGAAGCACTTGCCTGGTCCATGATCTTGTTGCAGTTGATGGCCCCAGGGTTGTAGTACGAGGGTAGAGCGGAGGAGCGCGGTGGAGCGTCACCGGCCGCCGCTCGCAGCTGCTGAGCTGTGGTCATCATGCCATCTGGATAAGAAGAAGCACTTGCCTGGTCCATGATCTTGTTGCAGTTGATGGCCCCAGGGTTGTAGTACGAGGGTAGAGCGGAGGAGCGCGGTGGAGCGTCACCGGCCGCCGCTCGCAGCTGCTGAGCTGTGGTCATCATGCCATCTGGATAAGAAGAAGCACTTGCCTGGTCCATGATCTTGTTGCAGTTGATGGCCCCAGGGTTGTAGTACGAGGGTAGAGCGGAGGAGCGCGGTGGAGCGTCACCGGCCGCCGCTCGCAGCTGCTGAGCTGTGGTCATCATGCCATCTGGATAAGAAGAAGCACTTGCCTGGTCCATGATCTTGTTGCAGTTGATGGCCCCAGGGTTGTAGTACGAGGGTAGAGCGGAGGAGCGCGGTGGAGCGTCACCGGCCGCCGCTCGCAGCTGCTGAGCTGTGGTCATCATGCCATCTGGATAAGAAGAAGCACTTGCCTGGTCCATGATCTTGTTGCAGTTGATGGCCCCAGGGTTGTAGTACGAGGGTAGAGCGGAGGAGCGCGGTGGAGCGTCACCGGCCGCCGCTCGCAGCTGCTGAGCTGTGGTCATCATGCCATCTGGATAAGAAGAAGCACTTGCCTGGTCCATGATCTTGTTGCAGTTGATGGCCCCAGGGTTGTAGTACGAGGGTAGAGCGGAGGAGCGCGGTGGAGCGTCACCGGCCGCCGCTCGCAGCTGCTGAGCTGTGGTCATCATGCCATCTGGATAAGAAGAAGCACTTGCCTGGTCCATGATCTTGTTGCAGTTGATGGCCCCAGGGTTGTAGTACGAGGGTAGAGCGGAGGAGCGCGGTGGAGCGTCACCGGCCGCCGCTCGCAGCTGCTGAGCTGTGGTCATCATGCCATCTGGATAAGAAGAAGCACTTGCCTGGTCCATGATCTTGTTGCAGTTGATGGCCCCAGGGTTGTAGTACGAGGGTAGAGCGGAGGAGCGCGGTGGAGCGTCACCGGCCGCCGCTCGCAGCTGCTGAGCTGTGGTCATCATGCCATCTGGATAAGAAGAAGCACTTGCCTGGTCCATGATCTTGTTGCAGTTGATGGCCCCAGGGTTGTAGTACGAGGGTAGAGCGGAGGAGCGCGGTGGAGCGTCACCGGCCGCCGCTCGCAGCTGCTGAGCTGTGGTCATCATGCCATCTGGATAAGAAGAAGCACTTGCCTGGTCCATGATCTTGTTGCAGTTGATGGCCCCAGGGTTGTAGTACGAGGGTAGAGCGGAGGAGCGCGGTGGAGCGTCACCGGCCGCCGCTCGCAGCTGCTGAGCTGTGGTCATCATGCCATCTGGATAAGAAGAAGCACTTGCCTGGTCCATGATCTTGTTGCAGTTGATGGCCCCAGGGTTGTAGTACGAGGGTAGAGCGGAGGAGCGCGGTGGAGCGTCACCGGCCGCCGCTCGCAGCTGCTGAGCTGTGGTCATCATGCCATCTGGATAAGAAGAAGCACTTGCCTGGTCCATGATCTTGTTGCAGTTGATGGCCCCAGGGTTGTAGTACGAGGGTAGAGCGGAGGAGCGCGGTGGAGCGTCACCGGCCGCCGCTCGCAGCTGCTGAGCTGTGGTCATCATGCCATCTGGATAAGAAGAAGCACTTGCCTGGTCCATGATCTTGTTGCAGTTGATGGCCCCAGGGTTGTAGTACGAGGGTAGAGCGGAGGAGCGCGGTGGAGCGTCACCGGCCGCCGCTCGCAGCTGCTGAGCTGTGGTCATCATGCCATCTGGATAAGAAGAAGCACTTGCCTGGTCCATGATCTTGTTGCAGTTGATGGCCCCAGGGTTGTAGTACGAGGGTAGAGCGGAGGAGCGCGGTGGAGCGTCACCGGCCGCCGCTCGCAGCTGCTGAGCTGTGGTCATCATGCCATCTGGATAAGAAGAAGCACTTGCCTGGTCCATGATCTTGTTGCAGTTGATGGCCCCAGGGTTGTAGTACGAGGGTAGAGCGGAGGAGCGCGGTGGAGCGTCACCGGCCGCCGCTCGCAGCTGCTGAGCTGTGGTCATCATGCCATCTGGATAAGAAGAAGCACTTGCCTGGTCCATGATCTTGTTGCAGTTGATGGCCCCAGGGTTGTAGTACGAGGGTAGAGCGGAGGAGCGCGGTGGAGCGTCACCGGCCGCCGCTCGCAGCTGCTGAGCTGTGGTCATCATGCCATCTGGATAAGAAGAAGCACTTGCCTGGTCCATGATCTTGTTGCAGTTGATGGCCCCAGGGTTGTAGTACGAGGGTAGAGCGGAGGAGCGCGGTGGAGCGTCACCGGCCGCCGCTCGCAGCTGCTGAGCTGTGGTCATCATGCCATCTGGATAAGAAGAAGCACTTGCCTGGTCCATGATCTTGTTGCAGTTGATGGCCCCAGGGTTGTAGTACGAGGGTAGAGCGGAGGAGCGCGGTGGAGCGTCACCGGCCGCCGCTCGCAGCTGCTGAGCTGTGGTCATCATGCCATCTGGATAAGAAGAAGCACTTGCCTGGTCCATGATCTTGTTGCAGTTGATGGCCCCAGGGTTGTAGTACGAGGGTAGAGCGGAGGAGCGCGGTGGAGCGTCACCGGCCGCCGCTCGCAGCTGCTGAGCTGTGGTCATCATGCCATCTGGATAAGAAGAAGCACTTGCCTGGTCCATGATCTTGTTGCAGTTGATGGCCCCAGGGTTGTAGTACGAGGGTAGAGCGGAGGAGCGCGGTGGAGCGTCACCGGCCGCCGCTCGCAGCTGCTGAGCTGTGGTCATCATGCCATCTGGATAAGAAGAAGCACTTGCCTGGTCCATGATCTTGTTGCAGTTGATGGCCCCAGGGTTGTAGTACGAGGGTAGAGCGGAGGAGCGCGGTGGAGCGTCACCGGCCGCCGCTCGCAGCTGCTGAGCTGTGGTCATCATGCCATCTGGATAAGAAGAAGCACTTGCCTGGTCCATGATCTTGTTGCAGTTGATGGCCCCAGGGTTGTAGTACGAGGGTAGAGCGGAGGAGCGCGGTGGAGCGTCACCGGCCGCCGCTCGCAGCTGCTGAGCTGTGGTCATCATGCCATCTGGATAAGAAGAAGCACTTGCCTGGTCCATGATCTTGTTGCAGTTGATGGCCCCAGGGTTGTAGTACGAGGGTAGAGCGGAGGAGCGCGGTGGAGCGTCACCGGCCGCCGCTCGCAGCTGCTGAGCTGTGGTCATCATGCCATCTGGATAAGAAGAAGCACTTGCCTGGTCCATGATCTTGTTGCAGTTGATGGCCCCAGGGTTGTAGTACGAGGGTAGAGCGGAGGAGCGCGGTGGAGCGTCACCGGCCGCCGCTCGCAGCTGCTGAGCTGTGGTCATCATGCCATCTGGATAAGAAGAAGCACTTGCCTGGTCCATGATCTTGTTGCAGTTGATGGCCCCAGGGTTGTAGTACGAGGGTAGAGCGGAGGAGCGCGGTGGAGCGTCACCGGCCGCCGCTCGCAGCTGCTGAGCTGTGGTCATCATGCCATCTGGATAAGAAGAAGCACTTGCCTGGTCCATGATCTTGTTGCAGTTGATGGCCCCAGGGTTGTAGTACGAGGGTAGAGCGGAGGAGCGCGGTGGAGCGTCACCGGCCGCCGCTCGCAGCTGCTGAGCTGTGGTCATCATGCCATCTGGATAAGAAGAAGCACTTGCCTGGTCCATGATCTTGTTGCAGTTGATGGCCCCAGGGTTGTAGTACGAGGGTAGAGCGGAGGAGCGCGGTGGAGCGTCACCGGCCGCCGCTCGCAGCTGCTGAGCTGTGGTCATCATGCCATCTGGATAAGAAGAAGCACTTGCCTGGTCCATGATCTTGTTGCAGTTGATGGCCCCAGGGTTGTAGTACGAGGGTAGAGCGGAGGAGCGCGGTGGAGCGTCACCGGCCGCCGCTCGCAGCTGCTGAGCTGTGGTCATCATGCCATCTGGATAAGAAGAAGCACTTGCCTGGTCCATGATCTTGTTGCAGTTGATGGCCCCAGGGTTGTAGTACGAGGGTAGAGCGGAGGAGCGCGGTGGAGCGTCACCGGCCGCCGCTCGCAGCTGCTGAGCTGTGGTCATCATGCCATCTGGATAAGAAGAAGCACTTGCCTGGTCCATGATCTTGTTGCAGTTGATGGCCCCAGGGTTGTAGTACGAGGGTAGAGCGGAGGAGCGCGGTGGAGCGTCACCGGCCGCCGCTCGCAGCTGCTGAGCTGTGGTCATCATGCCATCTGGATAAGAAGAAGCACTTGCCTGGTCCATGATCTTGTTGCAGTTGATGGCCCCAGGGTTGTAGTACGAGGGTAGAGCGGAGGAGCGCGGTGGAGCGTCACCGGCCGCCGCTCGCAGCTGCTGAGCTGTGGTCATCATGCCATCTGGATAAGAAGAAGCACTTGCCTGGTCCATGATCTTGTTGCAGTTGATGGCCCCAGGGTTGTAGTACGAGGGTAGAGCGGAGGAGCGCGGTGGAGCGTCACCGGCCGCCGCTCGCAGCTGCTGAGCTGTGGTCATCATGCCATCTGGATAAGAAGAAGCACTTGCCTGGTCCATGATCTTGTTGCAGTTGATGGCCCCAGGGTTGTAGTACGAGGGTAGAGCGGAGGAGCGCGGTGGAGCGTCACCGGCCGCCGCTCGCAGCTGCTGAGCTGTGGTCATCATGCCATCTGGATAAGAAGAAGCACTTGCCTGGTCCATGATCTTGTTGCAGTTGATGGCCCCAGGGTTGTAGTACGAGGGTAGAGCGGAGGAGCGCGGTGGAGCGTCACCGGCCGCCGCTCGCAGCTGCTGAGCTGTGGTCATCATGCCATCTGGATAAGAAGAAGCACTTGCCTGGTCCATGATCTTGTTGCAGTTGATGGCCCCAGGGTTGTAGTACGAGGGTAGAGCGGAGGAGCGCGGTGGAGCGTCACCGGCCGCCGCTCGCAGCTGCTGAGCTGTGGTCATCATGCCATCTGGATAAGAAGAAGCACTTGCCTGGTCCATGATCTTGTTGCAGTTGATGGCCCCAGGGTTGTAGTACGAGGGTAGAGCGGAGGAGCGCGGTGGAGCGTCACCGGCCGCCGCTCGCAGCTGCTGAGCTGTGGTCATCATGCCATCTGGATAAGAAGAAGCACTTGCCTGGTCCATGATCTTGTTGCAGTTGATGGCCCCAGGGTTGTAGTACGAGGGTAGAGCGGAGGAGCGCGGTGGAGCGTCACCGGCCGCCGCTCGCAGCTGCTGAGCTGTGGTCATCATGCCATCTGGATAAGAAGAAGCACTTGCCTGGTCCATGATCTTGTTGCAGTTGATGGCCCCAGGGTTGTAGTACGAGGGTAGAGCGGAGGAGCGCGGTGGAGCGTCACCGGCCGCCGCTCGCAGCTGCTGAGCTGTGGTCATCATGCCATCTGGATAAGAAGAAGCACTTGCCTGGTTCCATGATCTTGTTGCAGTTGATGGCCCCAGGGTTGTAGTACGAGGGTAGAGCGGAGGAGCGCGGTGGAGCGTCACCGGCCGCCGCTCGCAGCTGCTGAGCTGTGGTCATCATGCCATCTGGATAAGAAGAAGCACTTGCCTGGTCCATGATCTTGTTGCAGTTGATGGCCCCAGGGTTGTAGTACGAGGGTAGAGCGGAGGAGCGCGGTGGAGCGTCACCGGCCGCCGCTCGCAGCTGCTGAGCTGTGGTCATCATGCCATCTGGATAAGAAGAAGCACTTGCCTGGTCCATGATCTTGTTGCAGTTGATGGCCCCAGGGTTGTAGTACGAGGGTAGAGCGGAGGAGCGCGGTGGAGCGTCACCGGCCGCCGCTCGCAGCTGCTGAGCTGTGGTCATCATGCCATCTGGATAAGAAGAAGCACTTGCCTGGTCCATGATCTTGTTGCAGTTGATGGCCCCAGGGTTGTAGTACGAGGGTAGAGCGGAGGAGCGCGGTGGAGCGTCACCGGCCGCCGCTCGCAGCTGCTGAGCTGTGGTCATCATGCCATCTGGATAAGAAGAAGCACTTGCCTGGTCCATGATCTTGTTGCAGTTGATGGCCCCAGGGTTGTAGTACGAGGGTAGAGCGGAGGAGCGCGGTGGAGCGTCACCGGCCGCCGCTCGCAGCTGCTGAGCTGTGGTCATCATGCCATCTGGAGTCTTGATCTGCAGACCTGAGGACGAAATGAGATGAATTTTACGGAACTGATGATAAAATGAGATGAATGTCACGAAGCGGTGGTGGCCAAGTGATAATGACACCCGCCTGAGGTCGAATAGGACCCGGATTCAAATCCTACCTGTGTCACATGAGTTTGTAGACTAATCTGACTCATGTATGGTAGTTTTCTCATAGACCACCACCTGCTTCCGGTGAAGGAAAACATCGTGAGGAAACTTGCACATTGGCTGACTGTTTATTTTACTAGGGTATATACTGCTATTGCCACTAGATGGCGGTAGTTATAAAAGTCATGTCAGATGCCTTTAGGCGACTTGAATAAAAACTGACACCAGTGTTAGTAATAACACACTCGATTAGAAAAAGAAGTCACGGAACTGATCATTTTATTATAATTATCCGATACTAGCTTTAGACCGCGGCTTCGCCCACGTGAATTTCCCGCGGGAACAGTGCTTTTTCCCGGGATGAAAGGTACCCTATGTCCTTCTCAACATTTCTATGTGTATACGAAATTTCAGGGAGATTGGTTAAGAAGATAAAGCGTGAAGAAGTAACAAATAAATTAACAAACTCACTTTCGCATCTATTATATTAGTTAGAAAATAATTATTATTCTGTAAGGATCGTAGCAGGTGGAAATCGCTAGTCTCTGCCTACCCCCGCGGGAAAAAGGCGTGATAATATGTATGTATCCATACTAATATTATAAATGCGAAAGTTTGGATGTGAGTTTGTGAGGATGTTTGTTACTCAATCACGCAAAATCTACTGGACGGATTTCGATGAAATTTGGTACAGAGGTAGATAATGACCTGGAATAGCACATAGGCTACTTTTTATCCCGGGAAAAAGCACTGTTCCCGTGGGAAATTCACGCGGGCGAAGCCGCGGGCAAAAGCTAGTGTAAAATAATTATGCTCTTGTTTCATAAAAACAGAGAAATTAAGATCAGCAGTCCTTACCCATTTTCTCCATGACTTCCAGTTTCTTGTTAACTTTGTACGAAGGTCTGTAGTCGCCCGACGGTGACCCAGCTTGCCTCTCGCCGGATCTGAAAAATATGAACATGTAATGAAAACAACTGTATCATTTCAAATGAACAATTTTCAATTTCTATACGTAACTAAAGCCCCTTCCCCCTCGCACCCCGCTCATACCTCCAACTGGATCTTTAATTCGCTCCTGCGCATTTAATGCACAAGTGCGGTATAAAAGAGTAGAAAATAAATGGGAGCACTGTGTTCACTTAGCTGGCAACACTGGATATTTATCAAAGAATGACATAGATCGTGAAAAAACGTGTTTTCCAGTTTCTACCTAAGTTGCTGAGCCAGACAGGGTCCATAAATGTACTATCATTTATTTGTCACCATATCAACTTACAACAAATGATAAAAAAGTGGTTCATCCTAAATTCGTTTTTAGGGTTCCGTAGTCCCCCAAGGAACCCTTATAAGATCGTTCAGTCCGTCCGTCCTAGTCTGTCACAGCAGAATATCTTCTACATTTATGGACTGATTTGCATGTAACTTGGTTCGAGGATACTTCACATATACAGGGTGTTTTTTAAATCATTGGCATACTATTTTCCAATACCTACTCACCCGAAATGTATGGAACAGCTGATTTTTTTTTCCATCGGATTGAGTCGGTCCCATACAAAAAGTTGCTCATGTTCATGAGTACTTTCACCAGTAGAAAGGATGCTAATGATTTAAAAAACATCCTGTAGATCTGTCGCACTGTACTATTGTTATTGTTGTTAGCGGATTAGGATGTGACAATGTACTCACGTGTTGTGATGGTGCGGCGGCGGGAAGGCTGCGCCGGCGCCGCGCGAGCGAGACCGCGAGCGCCGCTCGTGGCGGGATGATCTGAAAATAATATTATTATTTATATTTAGTTACTAGCTTTCACCCGTGTGAATTTCCCACGGGAACATTGCTTTTTCCCGGGATGAAAGGTACCCTATGTCCTTCTCCGTACTTCTAACTATGTGTATGCAAAATTTCAGGAAGATTTGTTTAGTACATGAAGCGTGAAGAGGTAACAAACAAACAACCAAACAAACTCACTTTCGCTTTTATAATATTAGTTAGGATTAGGATTAACTAGCCTTCTCATGTCAGATTCCATTAGGCGACTTGAGAAAATCTGACACCAGTGTTAGTAACATTCGAGAAAAAGACTATATTTTGCCTGTTACATCGTCTGCGCGTAATTTACTATTAATATCTAATGTTATAACGTCGTATCAAGATCAAACCTATACGCCAGATATACACCAATCGGTGATTCAACAGTAAGGTCCACAAGGCCAAACATTTTGACAACCAGCGTGTAGTGTGAGATGTCACTTGTCCTGCCCAATCTGCTGCGCACTCACTATTCAGAATCACTCACACAAATGCAAAGCTCAGCTTAGGCCTCGCGGACTTGTACAATGTGGAAACCGTGTCAAATGATGCGTCTGTTGTGAGTTTAAACCTCAGACGAAAGAAAAAAGAATAGACATGACATACCTACAAAAAATCGTGCATACCTAAACCTGGCGCCGACAAAGGATTTGGCACAAAGATGGCCGCCTGCGCGTACTAATAATAGTGACAAAACATGGCGACCGGCCGCATAACTACTGTTTATATGTAGATTGTTATGCCGGGTCCATTATTTTTTACTAAGTCCTAAACTACAAAATATAAACAGATAACAGCTAATCTAACTAAATACTAACCCTATAAAAAAACTAACATTTTTTTCATCTATGGTACAGTCAGATGCAGAGAAACCTGACAAAAGAGATGCGATTCGGTGAGATAGGGGTTCAGTGTGCCCCATGGCTTTTATTTTTTACTCCAGCTACAATCTCGAAATATACAATTTAAGCTATAATTTGTATGCGACTATATTTGTATACATACTTTCTCTCCTCGGAGCGTCGGCTGTGCCTGCTGTCTCTGTCCCGCTCCCGCTCTCTGTCTCTGTCGCGCCGCTCGCCGCGGTCTGCGAACCTGGAGACAAACATTATTTTAAAAAGTTTATGATAAACTACCATAAGCTCGGGATTCTGTCCCCGTGGGAAATTCGGGAAATCCTCTCTTAGTGCTCCCCTACACTCCCCAAGGAACCTGTCAAACTTTCAGCTTCCTACGCCCAGTAGTTTTGCCTGTCAGTCACTCAGACAGTAACGAAAGAATTTTATGTACAGGGTGATTTTATCGGAAAGACTTATTTAACGAGGGATGTGGCATTCGATTCCCGATCCAACCAGCGAAAAAAATACATCCTTATTTTTTACATATTTATTCAATAAAATGGGTACCATCCATACTAATATTATAAATGCGAAAGTTTGGATGTGAGTTTGTGAGGATGTTTGTTACTCAATCACGCAAAATCTACTGGACGGATTTCGATGAAATTTGGTACAGAGGTAGATAATGACCTGGAATAGCACATAGGCTACTTTTTATCCCGGGAAAAAGCACTGTTCCCGTGGGGAAATTCACGCGGGCGAAGCCGCGGGCGAAAGCTAGTGGTAAATATGGTTTATTTTGTTATTTATTTATTTTTTATTACAAACTATCATATATGTCAGCTAGGTATGTGATATGTCAGCACTAACTACCGTAGGATTAATGAATATTGATAGTGGGTCTCGACTTTTGATAGGCATGACAACAGAACCTGAGGTCCATATAAGGTAGTAGATAGATATATTATGCGTAACAGTGCGAGCGTTGTTATGCGAACATTATATTATATTGTAATACACAGATAACATAATACTATACTTATAGTGATACCATATTCTCAATGTTTTAATCCTGTTTGTGAATGTGTTATGAAAACGTTGTGTTCACCTGTAATTGAGTTGCATGCTAGATTAAGTACCTAATTGAATGTATTAGATAATGTGAACATGTAACTTGTTGGTGTACCTTAAATAAATAAACAATATAAGGGGTTAAAACCAAAAGTATCCAAACCTGGGCGACACAGCATCTCTGGCATCATGCGAGCGGCGGGCATCAAGTCCGGGCGGGGGCTCCCCTCCGTAGGGCTTCAGGTCCATCAGTGCTGGCATCTGTTGGGAATGAAAACAACATTAAAAAAATTATATTTATAATTTAAATTAGCTTTTGCCCGCGTAAAATTCCCACGGGAACGGTGCTTTCCCGGGATGTAAGGTACCCTATTATGTCCTTCTCAGTACTTCTAACTATGTGTATGCGAAATTTCAGGAAGATTGGTTCAGTAGATAAAGCGTGAAGAGGTAACAAACAAACTCAATTTCGCATTTATAATCCTATCATTTATATCATTTATTTATATCCTAGCTTTAGCCCGCAACTAAGCCAGCGTGAATTTCCCACGGAAACCGTGCCTTTTCCCGGGATGAAAGGTACCCTATGTCCTTCTCCATACTTCTATGTGTATGAGAAATTTCAGGAAGATTGGTTCAGTAGATAAAGCGTAAAAAGGTAACAAACAAACTCACTTTCGCATTTATAATATTAGTTAGGATTCTTATGAAGTGTGCTTTGGCAAAAACAATGAAAATTCACCGTGTATGTCTTTTTGAACTATAAATAAATAAATATATACGGACAAATCACACAGATTGAGTTAGCCCCAAAGTAAGTTCAAGACTTGTGTTATGGGATACTAACTCAACGATACTATATTTTATAACAAATACATATCAGGGTTGTTGCGAATATCAGCATCAGCATCAGCATCAGCTGATCATCAGCTTCATTTTACACATAAGCATCAGAATCATCATCCGCAATGATCGTTGCTGATGCTGATGCTGATGTTCGAGTCGCAACATGTCCCCCGGTGGGCGGAGTTAACGTCTCGTGTCGCTGTCGCTTGCGAGTTTTGTCCAATCAAAATGCGCTATTGTGCATTCATTCGAAACAAAACGTCTCAACTATTGTTTTTAAAATATAATTTACCTTTAATAATAATAATATAATAATAATTTTTTATTTCAGGTAAAAACCCATACAAATGTACAAAATAATATAAATTGTACAAAGAAGAAGAACATAAATAAATAAACAAAGTTACGGTCACACAGTGTGACAACAGTCTTATAATTTTTAAATCATTTTTTATTTGGTTCCCGATGTGCAGTGATCCAATACTGCATCATCGGGCTCGTCAGGTCGTTGCCTACTACTTTAAGTATGCTATTATTAGCGCCACGCAATCTGTCCCAAAAAGAAGATATACGTGACCTCATAATAGCAAAGAAATCGGGCATCCTCCCCTCGGCGAACATGCCCGACGCGCTGCAGTAGCGAGGAAGCTTCAACAATTTCAATATTGATAATACTTAGGTTAAGTATTGAGTAATATAAAGTATTTTTGTTTTCGGTTAATTAAAACTTACAGATTTTTTTTTGTCCTATTTTATTGAAATACATAAGCCAAGAAAATGTAATATTTATATAAAAAATCATAATAATGAGCACATTTTAGAAAAAAAGAAACAAAATCAGCATCAGCATCAGCATCCGCTGATGTCTATTCCAAAAAATCGGCATCAGCATCAGCATCCGCTGATGTGACAAAATTATGCATCAGCAACAACCCTGATACATATATAGATATTAATAGATAAACATCCAAGACCCAGGTCAATCTGAAAAAGATCATTTTCCATTTTGACCTGACCGGGGATCGAACCCGGGACCCCCTGGTTCAGAGGCAAGGTCTTTACCACTGCGCTACGGAGGTCGTCTATGCTAAACCCTGACCTTATTCTCCTGAGGTCTGTCGTCCGGCCTGTCGCCCAGCAGTCCCCGTCGGTTACCGTCGTGGCGACCCCGTTCATCTTTCCTCTCGGCTCTGCTACAGATACATACCATTATAATACATAGTTTATACAGAAGCTACACCGTTACAAGACTTCTCATTGAATAATAATTTAAAAATAATATTTCCAAGCCGTTCACTTTGTTCCAGTAAAATAATACTGTGACTGTCATGATTGTGTGAATGGCATCGTGTAAATGAAAACAATCTGCCTAATATAGAATATGCATGCAAAAAATAGAAATGAATGTAATTCAAATACGGTTAAATTATATTGTCATGGTTATAAAAATCATCAATAATAAAATTCTTCCCTGACTGATAACCAACGCTCAGTCAAAACTACTGGACGTAGGAAGCTGAAATTTGACATGTAGGTTCCTTAGGAAGTGTAGAGGAGCACTACCAACCTAGTTAGGTATAGGAATATACATGGTCGCAAAAAAAGAGGATGTAGTCACCTGGGTGGTTTGGGCACGTTGGGAGGATGGATGAAAAGAGATTGACGAAAGGTATTTATAATGAAGAAGAGTGGCTGCTGGAAACCGAGTGAATGGGGCATTACATTCCTTTATGAACAGCAGAAAAGTGTCCAAGAATGCTCGTCGGGCTGTTCATCAGGGAGTGTTAATGCCTACTCTTATGTATGGTAGTGAAAGTTGGGTATGGCAGAAACATAATGAAAGTAGAGTGAATGCGGTTGAAATGAGAGCATTAAGAAGCATGTGTGGTGTAAGTTTGAAAGATTGAATTAGAAATATTGATGTCAGAGAAATGTGTGGAATGAAAGAGGATGTAGTGACCAAAATTGAAAAAGGAATGTTAAGATGGTTTGGGCATGTTGAGAGGATGGATGAAAAGAGATTGACGAAAGGTATTTATAATGCAGAGGTGAATGGAAGAGTTGGTCAAAGTCGACCTCGAAGAACGCACTCCAACCAGATTGCGGACCTCCGTAAAAAGGGAGATATTAGGAGCACCCATAACCGGAGAGCATATATGAAGAGAGTGATGAGTGTAGAGGAAGCGAGAGAGTATCTGTAAGGATCGTAGCAGGTGGAAATCGCTAGTCTCTGCCTACCCCCACGGGAAAAAGGCGTGATAATATGTATGTATGGTCGCAAACAAGCTAATTATTTAAAAATAAAAAACACGACTGACAACGTACATAGCCTATGTCATTCGGGCTTATGCAAGGAATCTAACAATACCTCTCACATCAAAATCTGTTAAGCCGTTTAGGACTTATGGTGGAATAAAGAAATTACATACATACATGAACCCTGAAAACATAACACTCCTTTTTTGGTCAGTCGTGTAAAAAGTAATAAATGTATACCTATTATAACTGTCGTGCCGTCTGTCCGGCCGCTTGTCACGCGCGGACCGCGGCGGGGACTCCCGCCGGCGGTCCCGGTCGCGGTCCCGCCTTTCAGGGTCCTCGCGGTCCCGGTCCCGTCTTTCGGGCTCCTCGCGGTCCCGGTCTCGCCTTTCGGGGTCCCGGCTGTCCGGACGAGAATCTGAAATTATTATTTTTTTTTATTATAAATAATTATATTAAAAGTCAAGTTGTTATGATGAGTACAATGGATATGACTTCAAAAAGGAATATTATTCTAAATCAAAGAGGGTTATAATAAATAAAAACATTAGATGGGAAAAAGAAAATAGAGTGATGACGTCATTTCTTCAAACAATTACAATTAGAAAATATTTAAAATGCATCAATCAAACAAATCTTTCCTACTAATATTACAAATGCGAAAGTTTGGATGTGAGTTTGTGAGGATGTTTGTTACTCAATCACGCAAAATCTGCTGGACGGATTTTGATGAAATTTGGTACACGGGTAGAAAAATATCGGGATTAGCACACAAGGTACTTTTTATCCCAAAATTCGCTCCCGCCAAGCCCCGGGGCGCGGCTAGTAAGAATAAATTTAGAAAATAACCCAAAAAATGAATGAGATGAACATGACTACAGACGTTTACCGTCGCGGCGGTCGTCGCGGGGCTTCGGCGCGGGCTCGGCCGGCGGCAGCTCGGGCTCCGACTCGGCTGACTCCTGCAAGGAAACGTACACACTACATACTATGTTTGGACCCGATTGTTGTGATGATCGGGGAGGTCGTACCATTGTTTTTTATTGTGTGTTGGCAACAAATTGCCACCGATAGATACATGGAAGAAAATAGTGAAGGCCTTAAAGAAAGACCAACATTGTTATTTTATTAATGAAAATATTATTATCTTGAGATACATTATAGTGTATTAATTATCATTAACACATTTTCATACATAAGAGTTGATGGACTCCATAACTCGATAAGACTGTTCACACAGCAAGCATTTAATATAATTTTTTTTACTTGATTCACTAAAGAACTTGACAAAACCTATTTTAGTGAAAATATGTTTTGTTCTCTTTCTTCTCGGTATTTGACATCGAAAGAACGAGACAAAACATAATTTGAACTGAACTACATTTAGATTAAAAGTGTTTATTGATTTTTTCATATGATGGTTAGATCCTATTATGTGGAAGAATACATGAGATTAACAATCGCTGTTTAAACAACTTAATAATATATCAGCATCATTAAAATAACGAATTATTATAGATTTTCACCAATCACCATTAAAATACTAGTTAATGAGAATTCACCATTAAAATAGCAGTCAATATTATGTTTTTTACGTGAAAGAGTTAGACTGAACATAAATATCTCTTAGAAAATAATTGCTTGTTTTTCTATCAAGGCCTAAATGATCTAAAAAAATCTGTTTTTTACATGTTGATATGCCTGAGCTACTGACGATTGGGACAGAATATATTCGGACACACTGTTATAGTTGACATAAGTATGTAGTCAAATTTGATAATTTTTTTCTTTTCAATCCTGCCTGATAAAATGTTACCTTATGTGTTTAAACTCTCCAAGATTATTTCATTTCTAACGGAAGCCAGAAAAAAGTAGTATGTACCAATCAAGTCCTCTCAATTATTCTTAATTTAACACTGCCACGAAATTGTGGTAATGGTTGCATAGAATGTATAAAGAATCAACAAAATTAATTCATAAAAGTCATCCATATATCCTTATCCCTTATAAACTGTGTCGAAATATCATATACAATGAAAACAGACCAATCAAAGAGAACTAGTATTTTTTTGTATAAACAGATGACAGTTTCAGGGGTAATGGAACAGTTTAATAAACAAATTAGTTATACAATAAATTAATGTCATAGCTGCTATTCTTACAGCTAAGTACTCACGTGGGTGGTGCGTGCCAGCGGGCCAACGGTCGCTCATCGTGAAGACCTCGGCGGAGCGGGGGTATTTGACTTTTTTTGTGTCAATTTACAAATGGGTAACCATATAAAATAATAAAAGTGTTAATATCATCGTTGAAAACAGCACAACACAATGTTGTTTTAAGTTTTTAGAATGATATGGCAAAATACAGCTATAGCTATTATGTAAAATTCTTCAATAGAGGCATTGATTCCAGAGAGCTCAGATGTGTCAATACCATGGAATGAGTTGATTGGCATTTTCAAAATCATTAAATAGGTACATTATATAAAATGTCTATGGCATTTTCGATTTTACAAATAATGAAATAGATGCAAATTATGCCAAATATGTCTTAATAAGTTTTTGGGCCTAAATGAGTATTAAAATTGTATTATATCTTTATCAGCTCACACCAAAGCATCTTCTGAAGCAATCCATCATGCCCCCATTGATCTATACTTTTAAATTCTTGGGCAGTTTCTAGATTTGACTTTTATAGGGTGTTGAAGAGTTGTCAAGGTAGTTACCTCACTCAAGTCCATGTTGACGTCATCGTAGTTGGTGTCGTCATCGCGGCGATGCCGGCTCGCTCCGCCCACCTACAATATCAGTCTATTGTCAAGCAGAGAATACGGATTAATATCTTTTTCTTTATTACATTTCTATTATAAAGATATATTAGACATCCGTCTAGATGGAGTAACAATATAGAAAAATTATCAGGAAGAAGCTAGAGGCAAGTAACTTCCAATCAGGCTATGTGAAAATCTATAGGAAAGGCCTATGTGTGCGACTTTGACTTTTGTAACTGAGACTTTGCCAAGGTGGTTGCTTTTGTAAAGCCCCACTTTTATTTTTTTTATCATCTCAAGTTTTGATGGTTACCGGTTATCTAACAAACCTAGGACTAAAACAAAGTTATCTATTGATTACAGACTATGGGACTTAATTCTAAAGCCAACCCACGGTTAGTCACTAGTGTTTAATACAGTGTTGTTGCTAGAAGCAGTGGTGGCCAGGTAGTAGGACACCCGCCTGTGGCTAAAAAGGTCCCAGGTTCCAATCCCGTCTGTGCTTTATGAGTTTGTAGACCAATTTGACTCATGTATTGTAGTTTTCACTGACTACCACTTGCTTTCAGTGAAGGAAAACATCGTGAGGAATCCTGCACTCTGGTTGATGATTATCAGCTGGTGTGTGAAATGGAGAAGGCAATGGCAAACCACTCCATTAACATTGCCAAGATAGTTGTTGTGTTTCATTTCATTGCATATAATGACCACCATCCTCAGTCATGAGAAATACGACTAAAGGAAGATGAATTGCTAGATGTGCTGTTTGAAGTCATACTCAACAAAAATCTGACACCAGTGATATACATTATAAAGCAATAGTACCTACCTACCTATACTCAGATAGAAGAAAATGCCATCAGCACCAATAGAATATAGCATAAGGGACATGCAGAAGAAAGTCAACTGCTTTTGTTTTTTTTTTTACACAGGATGATACCTACTTAGATTATATGTTGATATGATAATGAGCATCCTACGCAATATAGGTTTCTTCGTGAAATCTTAAAAGCAGAATATTATTGAAACTTTATAATAGGTCCCAGCGAAGCTGCTAGGGGCTTTCGGGATAAAAAAAAATCCGTGCTTGTTTCCCATGTAACAAATTCATCCAAACGCGTCCAGTAGATTTTGCGTGCGAATATAATGAAACATCCTCCCTCATATACATCCAAACTTTCGCATTTATAACATAGGTAAGTGGGAAGTGGGATCTGGGATGAATAAAAATTAAATTAATTTTCACTTCTCTTGCTCTGAAAGTGCTTATTTGTGCAGGATATAGGCTGCACAAAATCGAATTTTGTGCACAAGGGCATTAACGTATCTACTCATAAATGTATCTATATTAAAGCAAAGAAAATGAGCCATACAGCCAAACACGATAAAAAGTTCATAGATAGAATGTGTTATTTTTTTATATTTTCTTTTAATTTATTTGCCTTATGTGTTTTTTTAAGACATAAAAGATATTAAAATTTAAATTCAAGTACGGTATGTTATTTAATTAATTTAAAAATATTATTACAAAATTAATTTAATAGTAGGCTGTGTAGATCTGCAGCCCAAGCCTATCAATGTCGTAAGATTTTAAAAAAATAGAGCGGCGGGATACAGCTCTCATTTTTTCGTGCGTTTATTAATTTCTTCAATTTGATTTATTTCCTCGCAATCGAAGTGAAAAGCAGAGTTTATAACTCGTCCACAAAACGATTTTTATCCTCGACATTACTATCAGCCCTCGCCTTCGGCTCGGGCTGCTAAAAGTCTCGGATAAAAATGATTCGTTTTGTGCACTTGTTGTAAAATCTACTATTTCGTGACTAAAATGGATTTTTTACAAACTTCAAGGACAGAAACTTACCGATGCCCGACGACTCCCATATCGTTCAGTATCATTTTCATCGTCGCTTCCGTACCCCACAAGGGATTCCATTATTGAAATTGAAGAAAAAATACACAATCAAGACTATGAAAGCTAAATATTGCAATGGAAAATTGATGCGAAATTGCGAATTGACTTTCTGATGCGAACAATATCAACAATATGGCCGCTAGTGTTGCCATGCCAAGTCTTCTTTCTAGGGAGGGGCTAAAATTCGTGAGTAGATGCCTATTGAACATGGAAAAAATAAGAAACTTCTGTGGTCCTTCTAGCGTTGCAAGTAGTGATGTGCCCTTTCCGAAGTTTTCGGGAATATTTGGAAACGGTCAGGAAACGTTCTCGGAAATATTCCCTAAAACGGAAATTGTTGGAAAAGTACCTGAAATATTTAAAAAAAAGGGAATTTTCTTTCTTGCAGCTGTCTTTAAAATAAGTAGATTGACAATCATTAAAATTTTCAAAAAAAACGGATGAAGGAAAATGCATATTTTCCATATTCCGGGGAAATTTTCCTAAGAAATTTCCGAGAAATTCCCAAGAAATTTCTTGAGAATTTCATTCCCAGGAAATTTTCCAAGAAATTTCGGAGAAATTTGTTGAGAATTTCATTCCCAGGAAATTTTACAAGAAATTTCGGAAAAATTTCCAAGAAATTTCTTGAGAATTTCAATCCCAGGAAATTTTCCAAGAAATTTCAGAAAAATTTCTTGAGAATTTCATTCCTGAGAATTTTTCAAAGAAAAATATTTTAGTACTAGCTGTTGTCCGCGGTTCCATTCGCGGCAAAAAGTCTTATGTTTTTCATAAAAACATTGAAACATCGTGAAATAGTGACAGACAGACTTTCGCAAAAAATTAGGAGAAAACGTTCCCGAAAATTTCTGGAAAGTTTCGGAAATTTTCCATGAAAGAAATTTTCGGAAACCGAGAAATTTTTGGCGGCACATCGCTAGTTGCAAGACTATCGATAGTTGACCTTGAAAAATAGTCAAATTATCGATAGCATCGAAAGCCAATAGTTTTAGTAAGGGCTCGTGCAGCATGCCGGCGACTTCGCGCGACCTCGGTCGCACCGACTCGCGGCGACTTTCTGCTACTAAAAACAGTGGAGCGTGCGGGCGACTAGCGACCAGCGATTTCTTGAGACTGATCAATAGCAATTTACAATAGTTAACTATTGGTGTTATTACTAAACATACGGCATAATGTTTGTCTTCGTGAATAAGCATTAGACAATTATAATTTGGCAAAAAAATATCTATCTTGGTATTTTCTATGTTTTTGGTTCCAAAGCGCCGGGCGACTACGAACTGCATCTATTAAAACTTTTGCATCCATTATTATTATAAAATACAAATCAATTAAGTACTGCGCTGTGCAATCGCAAGCGACTGTGACGACTGATCGCTGCAAGTCGCGCGACCACTGGTCGCCAGTCGCGTGCACGCTGCACTCAGCCGTTTAGTTATACACGTTCAATCAAGTCGCCGTGAGTCGGTGCGACCGAAGTCGCGCCAAGTCGCCGGCACGCTGCACGAGCCTTAATACAAACTATTGGCTTTCAATACTATTGATGATAACCAAAACGATTGATACTATTGATGTTTTCTAATCAATACTATAAGCTATCGATAGTGCGATAGTATCGATTGTTTGTTAAAATATAAGTGTCAATCAATAGTATCGATAATATCGAAAACCGATACTATCGATAGTATCGGTAATTTTGGTACAGAAATATATATTTTTTTTAATATAAGTATATATCTGTGGTTATCATCAATAGTATTGCAAACTATTGGCTATCGATAGTATCAATACTATCGATAGGCCTATCGATAGAGTGACAATTTTTCAAGGTCACATTTCACAATACTATATTGACTATACTATAAGTGCTTCCAGACGCTCCGATTTGGTTGGATCCAACCGTCCGACCACGACCGAATCGGAAAGTGTGTAGAGCGGTCGGCCCGACATTATTATTATTAATATCGGTCGGACGTGGTCGGATTGCCGACGCATCCGACAAGCCGACCATCCGACCGAATCGGAACGTCTGGACGCTTTGTTCCAACCAAATCGGCTTCGGTCGCATTCGCAACGCCGCCGATGTAGGACGTCTACATGAACGACAAGGGAGTGACGATCACAGAACGCGATATAATGATCCTACTATCCTACTAATATTATATATGTATTGGATGTGAGTTTGTGAGGATGTTTGTTACTCAATCACGCAAAATCTACTGGACGGATTTCGATGAAATTTGGTATATGATACGGGTAGAAAAATACCGGGAATGCACATAGGGTACTTTTTATCCCGAAATTCCCACGGAAGCGAAGCCCCGGGGCGTAGCTAGTAAAGTTATTAGAACTTTATAAAGACTTTTCCTGTTTGTGGGACTTAACCCACAAAGAATGAGACAGAGATGTAAGAAATCAAGCATATTTAATAATGCAGTAAGTTTAAAAAAAATAATGTATTTAAATAAATAAATAAATTTAATTATTTGGATAAATTAATTTAAATTATTTTTTTTATTTCATTTAGTATGTCTGTGGCCGCAACCAACGCCATTTTAGCATTATTTTATAATACCGGTGGCATGATCCATGACGTCCGTTGAAGTCCGTTCACTACTTCAGAGCAAACTCAACTGGCGGTTGGAAGGCCCAAAGAGTATATAATCACTACGTGGGAAGGCCGACCGTCGGACAGTCTGTAGCGATGTTGGAATGGTTGCTATGTCGGTTCCGATTTGGTTGGATCCAACCAAATCGGAGCGTCTGGAAGCACTTTATCGATAGTCAACACTATTGCCAAATATTGCTGCATGCAACACTAGTTCCTTCAATTTATTTCTGTTGTTCCTTCATGTTTTGAATTGATTCGCTTTGCACCTTTGCAAATAATTTTGATCTACCTCCTCTCCTACTCTTTTCACTTCCACCTACTGGACTGGACTGGAGCTGCTGGTGCGGCAGTAATGTCTGGTAATATATTAGTCAAATAAGAAAAAGTCATAATATAATAATACAATTTGTACCGCGAACATGCCGGTTTTAGCGGCAAAGCGAAAACTGAGTAACTGAGGCACTTAGGACTCAACTAGTAAAGGAATTAATAAGCTAATGGGAAAACCTGTGGGTAAAACATATAGTGGCCAGATAGAGTTTATTTTTCCTCATATCCATCTTTCATGAAACCAACCAACCAGTAGGTACCTTTTATGCGATTCCGACATTGAAATTACTTTATTTACCTACTTACAACTTTTATATTAAGTATAGTTTCGTACCGACAAGTGTGTCTCTCGGTGCGAAAGTCCGGCACTTGTCTGGTTACTAAACTAACAATAGTTTGAACTGGTTAGCACTTAGCACTATGAATGGTGTTAAGAGGAACAGACAAGCCAAATTAGAAGCATTGGAAAGGAGTGCTATGATGAAATTGGAAAAGAAGAAGAAAAAGTTGGAGAATAAGCTGAAAAGGTTAAAAAAGTTGGAAAGAAAAAGAAATAGGAAAGAGTTAAATGCTGCGAGGGAGCAGATTCGAGAAACTGAAATGGAGGCACAAAGAATTGTGGAAGAGATGAATAATAATGTTAATAAAGCAGAACCTTTTGTTGATCAGAAGAGTGATGCAAAAGGTATTTGTTTAGTATTTTTCATTTAAGAAATTTCCCACCCTGTATTTTTTTTTCCATTAGATGTTTATTGAGTACATACCAATTTAATTATGTTGAATTATGTTATCATAGTTTTATTTTACCCTGAAAATCTTGTATTTAATAAAAATAGTGCAGATCAATATTGAAATTGGTATTTTGTCTTTCAACAGTCGAATCACCAGTGATGAATCGGCCTCCTCTGCAGGACCTCAACCAGATATGCCTGGCCGCCTTGCAGGACCTGCATGGGGGACTTAAACAGCAACAAGAGGATAAAGTATGTATCACTATTCCCTGAAAAATTACCTTAACCTATCTTCTTCATCTTTCTTCTCCCATTTTCTTTGACCGCAGATGTACAAGAAGACCTGACCCAGGTCTCCCTGTACATCTGCGCCAGATGTGTTTAGTCTGGTTGTCTGTACCTTAACCATTATATGTTTAAAACCACTTTTTGTACCACTCTAAAATATAATACATTATATTTTATGTATTGATTACACTTTTTACATTTAGGAATACATAACTGACTTCCTTTTTATGCCTATTCCAGAAGCCAGATATAAAGATGGGAGACACCATGAGTCAGCAACATGGTAAGTAACTGAATAGACTCAGAAAAAAAAAACTTCTACCCATTGACCTATTAAAAACAAATAGACAGCCAGTCTCGCTCAAAAAGTGTCTGAGGCAAAACTGATCAGCCAAGGTTAATTGCCAGTCTAGTTTCATCTCAATGTGCATGATGAAGAGCTTAATTTAAGTGAACTATTACTTTTAGATAATTCGAAAGTAAAAAAATTGTTATTGTATATTTCAGAAAACGATTCAGACTATGACTCAGATAATACAGTATGCTATTCAACGGATGACTTACCATCATTGCCGGGTGAGTATGTCTTGCAGAGTATTTGCCAATTCACGGAAAAGGTACCTAAATGTTGATGACCTCTTATTTATTCTATCCCCTGACCCTGCTTCTCACAGGTATGTATTATTAATACTTACAAATGACGAAATTATCTAAACGATAGTGTTCAAGAAGAATAATCAAGCTAATCATCAAAAGTTAGTCATAGTTTATCATTCAAGAATCCTTAGTTAAGGCCTTGACAGATAGCAAAAACCACATCAAAATTAATTGCAATTTGCAAAGTTTCATAGATCTTTTCTTTTTTCACTAGATTTTGACACAGTCTAATATTAATTCTGTGACACAGTCTAGGGATAAAGATGTCGACTATAGGCGAGGCACTGAGCTAAAAATATAAGTGCGACTCAAGCTCGCGCACCGAGGGTTCCGTGCACGCAAAGCATCTCACATTAAAGCTCGTAACTAAAAGACCAACTAGTTTTAAAAATAAACTTAACTTTGCAGTTCAATCCCTAGGATTCATACTGCATCGAGCGCAAAAATAAGTTTGTAACACTTATTTTTAGACTTCCATCAACATATTTACAACTTTCAGATTTATTCCTGTACAAGTACTGTTAGACCTTGCTTTTTGCCAAATTTCATTATTTTAGGTCGACGGGAAGTACCCCATAGGTTTTGATTGCTGTCTGAAATCCCAAAATATGCAAAAATTTGCAACATTTATGGTAATGATTATCTCTTGATCGTGTTGACGTATAATTTGATTATTTTTTTGCTGAAACAGACTGTGGATCCGAGTATTTGATATTAATTTCAACTTGATACCTGTAAGCGTTCCTGAGAAAAAAAAGTTTGACAGACAGACGAACAACGAAGTGATCTTATAAGGGTTCCGTTTTTGCCTTTTGAGGTACGGGACCCTAAAACCACCAAAATCTTAACATATTAATTTCATTTAACAGGGTGGAATTCAAGAAATTCATCATTTCACCTAGACCCCTCTAAATCAGACGATGAACAATCCGATGCCACTGAGATTTATAACGATGCCTCAAATGATTCCAACAAGTTAGATAACATGTTAAGGAAACTATACAATAATAATAATCATTTGAATACATCTAAGAAAGACGAGTCACCATCTAATGCCACTGAAAATAAGGATTTCAGTCAACCAAATGATCCCAACAAATTAGATGATAGGTTAAGGAAATTATACAGTAACAGTAATCAAAAATTGGATGACACATCACCCAAAAGAGAGTCGCCATCATCCATGTATAAAATGAGTGATTCAGACAGTAGCGAAGTGGAGATGAAATACCCACATTTGTTCAGGAATATTTTGGACAGTTACACATGGAACAAGTCAAGTGAAGTGGAGAGCTCGGAGGAATCTGACGAGTGCGGGAACGAAGCTTTAGATAATGCGTTAAAGGCGCTTTTGGGAGGGCCGTCGAAGGCGCAGCCGACCGACACGAGAAGTGGAGGGGGTAGCAAGGAGGGGAGAAAACGGAAAGGTCAGTTTTTAATAAAACTTTTTGAAATACTAGCTTTTGCCTGCGGCTTCGCCCGCGTGAATTTCCCACGGGAACAGTGCTTTTTCCCGGTATAAGAGGTACCCTATGTCCTTCTCAGTACTTTGAACTATATGTATGCGGAATTCCAGGAAGATAGGATTAGGATTTAGTTAAGTAATCCTACTAATATTAGAAATGCGGAAGTGAGTTTGTGAGGATGTTTGTTACTCAATCACGCAAAATCTCTGAGACGGATTTTGATGACATTTGGTACACAGGTAGAAAAATACCGGGAATAGCACATAGGGTACTTTTATCCCAAAATTCACACGGGAATGAAGACCTAGGGCGCAACTAGTTTTCAATAAATGTATGTATTTGCAGCTCCTAGTCGTCCCCCGAAACCAGCTAAGAGAGCCCGGAGGCGATATGATAGTGATGGCGAAATGTACAGCGATGGTAAGATACTACATAATTACATATAGATTACAAATTTACAACAAGCTAATTATTTAAAAATAAAAAACACGACTGACAACTTACATAGCCTATGTCACTCGGAGGAATGCAAGGAATCTAACAATACCTCTCACATCAAAATCTGTTAAGCCGTTCAGGACTTATGGTGGAATGAAGAACTTACATACATACATACCTACTTACATACATAAACCCTGAAAACATAACACTCCTTTTTTGGTCAGTCGTGTAAAAACCCACGACTTCACGTAAAAAAAGCATGGCTAAGAACATTCTTAAGTCACCATTAAAATAATAGTTAAAATCGGATCATCCGTTTGTGGGCTACGAAGCCACATGCAGACATACAGATACACAGATGAGTCAAACTTTTAACACCCCCTTTTTTGGTCAGGGGTAATAACTAGTCTACATTTAAGAATTAAAAACAAAAAATGCATGAGCCTATATTTAATTTTCGTCTGTATGTTTGTACACGTATCACGCCAATACTACTCAATGAAACTGATGCATTACTTAAGGTGTACTTAAAATCTGGTGTGGGTTCTGGTGTGGTCATCTTGAATGCTGAGAACCTGAGATTATACAATATTATTATTAATCCACGAGCATCAGCACATGCAGTAAACAAACCATTGCCATGGTGCACAAGCCTACATCTCATGCTGTTGCTGCCCATTAGCGTGATAATATCGTAGTTATGTTCCTTATTTTTGCAAAATAGGGGACCATACAACATTTTAATTTGATGCTTTTTTGTGTTTATTCTAAAATTAGACCTTCAGAGGTGCCTGTAAACGTCTAATATTAGAAATGGATTTTTCACGTTACAGTTTTTTTGAACATATCATCATCATTTGAATATAATTAACAATTATAGAATCATCAGGGAAAGAAGTAATCAAATAATTTCATGATATAACAAAAAAAAAGAATTCACATTGAGCTATTTTCGACGATATCAATACGCCTCTTACTAAATGTACATTATTATGGCGTCACACGTAAAAATGGACTTTCCCAAAAAGTTTGACCTCAAATAAATTAATTCAAGATAATAACCTTTTGTTAACGTTATTTTCCACGATTCTCATACCAGTGGTCTAACTCTCCTATTCAAAGTCGCTGCTATAGTGTGGCGACTTGCAGTGTGTGAACGGTGCGACAATATTATAATTCCTTACTACCCAAGTAACAAATTAACGTTGTATAAAGATCGCGGAAACGTTTTCCGCGTACGTTTTGGTTCAACAAATAAGTCTTATAAGCGTAGTTGTCAACGTTTATTCAACGCGAAAAAGGCCCATGTTATACGACGTTATAGTTCTAAAGTACTCTCATATAGAAATAACTACTAATACTAATATTTTACTACTACTACTATTATATTTTAGTACTAATATTGCATCTGAGATGCTCAAAAATCCAAAAATAGACGTTATAGTTATTTAATGGTTATATAGACGTCCGCCGATGACTATTACAAAAGTCGTAAAAACATTGATTAAAGGGACCACAGAGGACTAATCAGTCCTGTAACAGTTATATAGATGTTACAAGATAACTAAAACGTTGAGTAAATATATGAACGGTGACTTTTAAGTACCATTTCCAAAAATCATAATGGCGTCACGTAGGTAATAAAATCTAAAAGGAGATCTTTAAATACAAAATATTTACAGTGTTTTTGTTAAGTGTTTGTTGTTAACCTCCGCGAAAAGAGTGTTATGTGTATTAAGTTCATGGGACTTTTAGTTTTGTGATGATATATATATGGTGTGTTTTTATGAAAATTTTAACGCCCTCTCCAAATTCTTTGAAATTTAGCTGTTGTAGTAAATTATGTAAAATATGTTTTCATAATAAAATGTCAGCCATCTTGTCAAAGTTACGATATCACAGCGACTTTGAATTTGAATACGAGAACAAAATTAGGCCACGGGTCAGGTCCCCTATTTCACAGGCCCTATGTTAGCTCCTTGTGGAACACCTCATAACAAAATGCTAAAACACTAACAATCCCAATAGGTTCAGACTCACTCGAATATGGGTTGTTGGGAGAAATAAACAAGGTTATGAGCGGCGGGGGCAGGCAAGATGACAAGAAGACTGCCAAAGTGAAGGTACCACTTGAATTTATACCTTGGCATGTTAATAAAAATACATATTTTCCTTTAGGTGAAGGATTTGTTGGTCTTGAAGTAGTATGTGTAGTAAATCGGTATCATCATTATCATTAACTATTTACATTTCAGTTTTTATTAACTCAGAGGAACATTCTTCCTTATTGTATTTACTAAACTGATAGTGAATAAAGCTTTTATCTATCTATACAGGGTTATTTTGTATCAGATGGATATATTTCATCCTACGGTAGTTAGTGCTTGCATATAACTAAAAAAAAAAATACTAAGAAAACCTTTGTTCATAATAAATCTCGTAATGTTGGGGCACTCTTGCGGATATAATGACCGCGGATGCGCCCGCGTGAAATTCCCATGGGAACAGTGCTTTTTCCCGGGATAAAAGGTACCTTATATCCTTCTCAGTACTTTTAACTATATGTATGCGAAATTTCAGGACGTGTCAATGACCTTGAGGTACGTATTCGTGTCGCGCGGTCCTTCCGTGAAGTATAGTAGACGCGAGGCTTGAGATGTATTTGTTGCCAGTATTTTGTCTAAAAATACAGCCAAGTCACCATTTTTTTTATAGATTCCGAATGCGTTGGAGGACGACGAAGAAGAATACGGAGTAGCCGAGCTCTATGACGACTATATGCCGCTTAAATGTGAGTAATTTAAAAATGAACCTTATCCAACCATTCATAAGGTTCATTTTAATATTCAGGAAATGAGAAATGGATGTGGCCATAGATTTAAGACGAAATTTGAGTTTGAAATTTTTGTATGAAAAAGAAGTAATCATCTGCCTTACCTTATCCCATCATCTGGGGTCGGCGCAAAATGTCCTTTCTCTCCAAAATTTTCTATCCTTAGCCATAGTTTTATCCACTCCCAATACCTTCATATCCTCCCCAACACAAACCATCCATCTCTTTTTAGGCCTCCTATATCCACCTACTTTCATTGACATAGCTCTCCTTAATAAATGTTCCTCTTCCTTCATCACGTGGCCATCATCATCACGTGTATGAAAAAAGAAGTCTAAATAAAAAAGTCGTAGAACAAAAGTTGTTAGTCTTCAAATACTGTACAGTCAGATGCAGAGACGTTTATCTGCATCTGACTGAACCTAAACCGCTTCTAGGGGGTTATGCGTTAAGGCCCATTTAGATGGTGCAAATTTCTTGACCATACAAGAGCAATAATGGCATGCAATTATTGCAGTGCAACAATTGACTATCCATAATTGCAAGCAACTGTTGTTTAGACCATGCAAGTAAATTATTGCTTCAATTTAATTGTATGGGACAGGCAAGAAACTTGCACTGTCTGTCTAAATAAATATATACGGACAAATCACACAGATTGAGTTAGCCCCAAAGTAAGTTCGGGACTTGTGTTATGGGATACTAACTCAACGATACTATATTTTATGACAAATACATATATAGATAAACATGCCATTAGATACCAGTAACCATGTGTATGTTATTTGTAGTGAAACTAGGCTGCCAGCACCCGGACCCAGTAGTGGAGACAGCTTCCTTAGCGTCAGTGGAGCCTACGGACGTGACGTATCAGCTGCTGCTGCCTCAAGAGACCATCAAACAAGGTATTAGCACAGTTTAATAAGTCATACAGTTGTTTATCGACCTTGATTATGACGGTAACGCCGCCAGCGTGATCCGACACTGCAGTGTCAGGGTTGTCAAAAATTGCATGTACTTTTTTTATAAATAAGAGGAGACGGGTATGAGTGGTAAGACGCCTTTTTAATTATTGTTGATTGTGATTTTTTTAAATCCAAAATGGCCGATATTTTATGTAAATACATATAATAGGCACGGCTAGACAGTTAAATAGACTCGAATGCCGCGACGGAAAATAGCGTGACCGTCGTGCCAGAATGCTAGATTTTATACATCTGCCCGGCATCCCGTGAAGACCAATTTTTCGGGATGAGGTTTTCAAAAATAATATTTTTGGATCCAAGATGGCGGACAATTTTTTTTTTCAATTTTACAATATAAAACCTATAAAACGATTCGCATATTGTAAAATAAAATAAAAAATGTCCGCCATCTTGGATCTCCAAATAAATGTTTTTTTCGTCATCAGCGTTCCCAAAAAAACTATAAAACAATACCCATATTTTAAAAATAAATTAAAAAATGTCGGCCATCTGGGATCCAAAAATAAAAAGTAGGTACCTAGTAGGTTCCGAGTCGGGTGGAAAATGATACGGAAGATATGAGCGAGTATGTCATCTAAGCTTTGTTGAATTGGAGGGACTCTGCCTAATCGGCGTCGCTCCGCACAAGTTTTTTCAAAATATACAACCCTTAAATTAGTACCGCACTGCCATACTAAATCGAAAATGAAATTAGTATGGCCGTGTGGTACGTCCCCCTCCGTCCCCCGCCCCCACACCCCCCACGATTGCCCCGCATAGAGGCCTTCGATGACCGACGATGATGTGTATGAACCCTATAGGTAGGCTGTGATATTAGATAGATCAACACTTTATTGCACCATTTATAGAAAAGAACATTCATCCTACTAATATTTATAAATGCGAAAGTTTGGATGAGTTTGTGAATTTATGAGTTTGTGAGTATGTTTGTTACTCAATCACGCAAAATCTACTGGACGGATTTCGATGAAATTTGGTATACGGGTAGAAAAATACCGGGAATAGTACATAGTACTTCTTATCCCGAAACTCCTATGGGAGCAAAGCCCTGGGGCGCGGCTAGTAGTAAATAAATACAACATGAACGAGTATCAAGCAAGTAGTATGAGTCTTTCATGTTTTTTATTTATTTTATTTACTATCACAAAATCTATAGCTCTTATAAATTTTACAATAGTTAGTACTTTGTATTGTAAAATTTCATCGAAATCCGTCCTATAGATTTTGCGTGATTGAGTAACAAACATTCTCACAAACTTGCTCACAATCAAACTTTCGCATTTATTTTGCAGGAGGATTGCATTTGATATTTAGAAATAAGTATCTGAACTTGTTGTTGTTGTTGTTTGAGTTTGTTGCGGATACTTTTTTTTTGTGTATTATAGCTATCAGTTCTTATAATGAATAAAGTATTTCTGAGTATCTGATTTCAGTTGTTATACCCTCAAAATTATAAAATATATATATTTTGATGTACCCATCCCAGGCAAGTTGTCCGCGCTGCAGCTGGAGGCGGTCGTGTACAGTGCGCAGGCGCACGACCACCAGCTGCCCGACGGGTCCCGGCCTGGCTTCCTCGTTGGTAAGTTGATGTTGATCATTGTCCATCTTGTTAAGTATGACCAGGGGGTCTAAAAAGGCCACTTTGACGAATCAGAATATGATTCATTTCTCATTTCCTAAATATTTAAAAATGAACCTTATAAGTGGTTTCATAAGTTTCATTTTTGAAATATTTAGGAACTGAGAAATGAATCATATTCCGATTCATCAAAATGGCCGTTTTAGACCCCCTGATGGAAAGCGGTCACCGCAGCCTACCACCTTTCTTTCTTATCGAGTGTGTTATTATTAACACTGGTGTCTGATTTTATTCAAGTTGCCTAAAGAAAGGCATCTGACATGACTTACGACTACCGCCATCTAGTGGAAGTAGCCGTATACACACTAGTAAACTTAACAATCAGCCAGTGTGCAGGTTTCCTCACGAAATTTTTTTCACCGGAAGCAAGTTGGTGGTCGGTGGAAACTACCATGAATGAGTCAGATTGGTCTACAAACTCATATGGCACAGGTAGGATTTGAACCATGAGTGTCATTACCACTCGACCACCACCGCTTCAAACCTACCACCTGCTACACCAGGACATAAGCGTGTTTCCCACCCTGATTAAATAATTTCACACCCTTTGTAGTCTCTAGGAAAAACCATGGCAGAGAGCTCATTCCATAATTTTTGAGTATGTGGGAGGAAATTCCTTTTCATTTTAGGCTCCAAGGTATGATGTCGATGGTGAGAGGTTTGATGACAGAAAATGGTTGTTGGCATTATTTATTTGTCAAAGCATAACCTAGTCAGAAATACTCCAACTTATTTTAAATGACACAAGACATTACACACATACTATTCCTCGGAAAACAAATGTTACGAGTACAATCTAAATGTTTATATTTTGATTATTTGTAAAGGTGATGGCGCAGGGGTGGGTAAGGGCCGCACGGTGGCGGGCGTGATCTTCGAGAACTGGCTGCGCGGGCGCAGGCGCGCCATCTGGGTGTCCGTGTCCAACGACCTCAAGCTGGACGCCGAACGGGACCTCAGCGATATCGGCGCCGACGAGATTAAGGTCCACTTGCTCAAGGATGTGAGTATACAACTTATTTTCCATTTATTTAATTCAAGCCAATATCCCACTTCTGATTAAAGGCCTTTCTACTATCCATACTAATATTAATACGAAAGTTTTGTCTGTCGGTTCCACGGCTATACAGCTGGACTGATTTTGATGAAAGGTGTGAATATTGAATTTTGAATATTGATTATTGAATAGTGAATGTTTGTGAGAATTGATGTATGTTAGCAGTTTACTCTTTCTCGCAATAACTACTGGACGGACTTCGATGAAATTTGGCACACGGATAGAATAAAACCTGGAATAAGTCACAGAAGAACTTTTTATTCCGAAATTCCCATGGGAGCGGAGTCGCGTGGTGGCACAGCTAATATTATATTAAGACGCAGACTTTATTAGAGTAATTTTGTTAAGTTTATTAACAGTTTTTGTTTCAAACATTATTATTACTATTTATAATACAAGGAAACTTATTTATGGCTACTCATGTGTGATTTACACCATGGATTTACAGTATAAGTACGTGAAGCTATCTGAGCTAGAGGAGCTATCGGAAGGGGTGATGTTTATGACGTACACCGCGCTGAGCAGCAGAGGGCGGGTGGCCAAGGGCACTACTTACCGGTCCAGGGTTGATCAGCTGTTGGAGTGGTGCGGGGATGATTTTGATGGAGTCGTATCCTTTTTGATTCAAGGTTATAGTGTTAAGTCTTACTTCAAAACGGTGTCTAAAGTATACTTGCCGTCTTATTCATAAACAGCTATGCCTAAAACCTTCATTAAAATATGTTTTGTCCAAATTTCTCTTTCCAATATTTGACATTGAAAGAACCAGACAAAACATATACAACAACAACACATACAACTTGATTTCTCGAAGCGAGAAACATCGAGAAATCATCTCTGACATAGAGATTCAAATAATAAAAAAACTTTTTTACCAGAGCTGGTTTTCTCCAGAGTGGAGACGAGAGGAGATGTGATAACGGCCAATGAAATGTCGTTATCCAAATCAAATTTCGCAATTTTATTAAATGTTGAAACACTCCTCTCTTCTCCCGTCTGAAGGAGACCAGCTCTTCAACTCTGATTTCGACTAAAGATTGATTTGAACAATATATCATTATTATTGAAATTATTTTTGTTTCGATTAAGAGATGATTTCTCGATGTTTCTCGCTTCGAGAAATCAACAATAACTCTACATTTTGTTAAAATATATTTTGTCTCGTAAAATAGGTAGCTAGGTCCAAAAAAATGTGTTTTTAAAAACAGTATTTTTGTAAAATTCCTACTAAATTATCGATGGTTTCTGTAAAAATCCCTAGTGTAAAAGTACTTAGTTATCTTAACTTGTAACCAGATCGTTCTAGACGAGTGCCACCGCGCCAAGAACCTGTGCCCGCCTGGCGGCAAAGGCAAACCGACCAAAACCGGTTTGAACGTGTACAAACTTCAAGAGAAGCTGCCCAAAGCCAGATTAGTTTACGCGTCGGCCACCGGCGCCACTGAGCCAAAGAACATGGCGTATATGGTGCGTTTGGGATTGTGGGGGAAAGGGACAGCGTTTGAGAGCTTCTCCGACTTCATCAAGGTTGTGGAGAAAGGGTGAGTTTAAAAGTAGTGTGAGAAATAGACATCTATCTTGTAATAGGTCAAGTTTATTCAAAAGAAGTACAGTCGTTATGGTCACCAAAAGTTGTTTTACTTTAGGTAATGGGCCCAGCAAAATGATTAGTTTTTCGGCAATATCTCGGATATTTTTTCTAGAAATGGATTTGCTTAAATTATTTTTATTTACTATCAATTATTCTGTGATATCGATAAGAAAACTTTTCCTGAAATGATTCTTATTCTGTAGCGGTGTGGGTGCCATGGAGATCGTAGCGATGGACATGAAGCTCAGAGGGATGTACATCGCTCGCCAGCTGTCGTTCCGCGGCGTCGACTTTTCCATAGAGGAGGTGCCCATCTCTAAGGCGCTGATGGAGGCCTACGACAAGTCTGTGGCCTTGGTGAGTGAATAAATAAATACATACCCTAAATGTTTCACTTATATCTCCTTCCTCCCAAACCTTGGCTGGAAGAAATTGCATTTGCGATAGCCCGTCTTTGCGCTCATTTATGTATTTACTTTTTGTATGTACTTTGTATGTTCTTTTTTGTAAATGGTGCAATAAAGTGTTGATCTATCTATATAGGGAAGGGACAAATAGCTAGGTCGTTTTTGTGATTATAATTATTTTTAACTTTTGTTTAACCTTTTTATTTATCTGACTGCGTGGAAGTTTTAGGGATCAAAGTTAGGAAGATTTTTTCCGGTCTAGATTTTGAATAGGTCCCGATTGTTGAAACTCGACTTCCTAAAATTAATATTATAAGCATTCGGGTATTTTTATTCTTTGAATGTTTTTTCAATGTATACTTAACGGATTTTAAATCGGACCGGTATTGGTAGTTAGGTATAATAGCACGTTCAAACATACAAACTCTATAGGTTTTTATTGAATTGTATTAAATTAAATACCATTTGCATGTAAGACATAGAATGTTCTCAATTCTTACAACATCGCATGCTCCAATAACTAATAAACATTGTTCCAGTGGGTGAAAGCAAAGGAGATGTTCCAGAAAGCAGTCCAGCTATACTTCACGGTGGAAGAGGAGGATCCCAAACTGAGGAAGAATGTGTGGGCGCAGTTCTGGGGGGCGCACCAGCGCTTCTTCAAATACCTTTGCATCGCCGTCAAGGTGAGGCAGAAAATAAATACTTTCAACTTTTTATCGAGTGTGGTAATTAATGGTAAACAAGATAACGTTGGATAGATTTTTAACTACCCGCAAAAAACAGCCTTTGTCACTGTTCAGCATTTAATTGAAAAATTTGTATTGACATTAAAGAGAAGGACAAACAAACACGTCCTACATTTATAATATAAAAATTGGTTTAGCTTGAAGTGATAGTGAAGTGGTTAAGATAAGCATCACCGGAAACCTCGAAAACGATACAAAATTGTCAGTCATCTTGAATCTATACTATCTATACTAATATTATAAATGCGAAAGTTTGGATGTGAGTTTGTGAATTTGTGAGTTTGTGAGGATGTTTGTTACTCAATCACGCAAAATCTACTGGACGGATTTCGATGAAATTTGGTACAGAGGTAGATAATGACCTGGAATGGCACATAGGCTACTTTTTATCCCGGGAAAAAGCACTGTTCCCGTGGGAAATTCACGCGGGCGAAGCCGCGGGCAAAAGCTAGTACTAAATAAATGTCACATGTGTGACGTCCTACGGCAAGGTTACGTGCTCCTCCGCCGCACGTAACTGTACATCACAACCAGACATCCTGATGTTCCACCGTAATCACCAAGATATTCAGTAGATATATCCGGCTTACGTCCGTCCACCACAACGTATCGTAACAGAATGCGCAGTGCGCACTGACACAACCCCACACCACCGGGCAGTGGGGGTGGGGGGGCGACGTAATACACTATACGTCACAACATGCATACCCGGAAATCCCGAAAAGGATACCCATATTGCAAAATTGAAAAAAAATTATCGTCATCCATTTTGGATCCAGACACAAAACTTTAATAACGATTTTACCAAGGTCATAATATCTTCATTCCCAGGTTGACAGAGCAGTAGAAATCGCCCACCAAGCAGTAGCAGATGGTAAATGTGCAGTAATCGGACTGCAGAGCACAGGGGAAGCCCGCACGCTGCACCAGCTGGAGCAGCAGACGGACGACATGGATGACTTTCTCTCCACTGCTGAGTGAGTTCCAAAAACCTTTCTCCACTGCCGTTTGAGTCACAAAAACTTTCTGTCCACTGCCAAGTGAGTCACAAAAAACCTCTCCACTGCCGAGTGAGTCACAATAAACTATTTCTCCACTGCCGAATGAGTGACAGAAATTGTCTCTACTGCCGAGTGAGTCACAAAAAACCTTATCCCCACTGCTGAGTAATAAAAAAAAAACTTTATCCGCTGTCGAGTGAGTTACAAAAAACCTTATCCCCACTGCCGAGTGAGTCACATAAAACTTTCTCTCCACTACCAAGTTAGCCACAAAAAACTATGATGATAAATGATCAAGACATGTTAACAGGAAGGCAAAAAGACATTAACAAATTGTTTGTTCACAGAGGTGTTTTCAAGAACCTGGTAGAGACGCAGATGCCTGGGTCGAAGAAGCGAGTAAAGAGCGCTGCTGTCGCCTCACAACGTATGTCTCATTTATTTAATTATACATTTAAATTGGAACATACGAGTACGTTAATGACTGAATTCTTACAAAGGTTGCCAATATTTATTTTTTGGATTTTTGAGCATCTCAGATGCAATATTAGTACTAAAGTACTCTCATATAGAAATAAGATACGGTGAAAAAATTCCATGCGAGTAGGACTTGAACCCGCGACCAGGTCTTTATACGACCTTGCTCTTCCAACTGAGCTATCGCATTTCAATCCTGCACATAGAAAATCTTCACTATATCCAATTTCTATTGAAACGCATTAGGCATGCGTCACCTATCACCAATACCCACTATACGAGTAAGGTATTTGATTTAACCCATATTCGATGAAGTTGAAAATCAATTAAAGTGTAGGAAGCCATCAATATTTTTTTTTTTTTTGAGCATCTCAGGTGCAATATTAGTACTAAAGTACTCTCATATAGAAATAAGATATGTTGAAAAAATTCCATGCGAGCAGGACTTGAACCCGCGACCAGGTCTTTATACGACCTGCTCTTCCAACTGAGCTATCGCATTTCAATCCTGCACATCGAAAATCTTCACCATATCCAATTTCTATTGAAACGCATTAGGCATGCGTCACCTATCACCAATACCCACTATACGAGTAAGGTATTTGATTTAACCCATATTCGATGAAGTTGAAAATCAATTAAAGTGTAGGAAGCCATCAATATTTATTTTTTGGATTTTTGAGCATCTCAGATGCAATATTAGTACTAAAGTACTCTCATATAGAAATAAGATATGGTGAAAAAATTCCATGCGAGCAGGACTTGAACCCGCGACCAGGTCTTTATACGACCTGCTCTTCCAACTGAGCTATCGCATTTCAATCCTGCACATCGAAAATCTTCACCATATCCAATTTCTATTGAAACGCATTAGGCATGCGTCACCTATCACCAATACCCACTATACGAGTAAGGTATTTGATTTAACCCATATTCGATGAAGTTGAAAATCAATTAAAGTGTAGGAAGCCATCAATATTTATTGTTTGGATTTTTGAGCATCTCAGATGCAATATTAGTACTAAAGTACTCTCATATAGAAATAAGATATGGTGAAAAAATTCCATGCGAGCAGGACTTGAACCCGCGACCAGGTCTTTATACAACCTTGCTCTTCCAACTGAGCTATCGCATTTCAATCCTGCACATCGAAAATCTTCACTATATCCAATTTCTATTGAAACGCATTAGGCATGCGTCACCTATCACCAATACCCACTATACGAGTAAGGGATTTGATTTAACCCATATTCGATGAAGTTGAAAATCAATTAAAGTGTAGGAAGCCATCAATATTTATTTTTTTGGATTTTTGAGCATCTCAGATGCAATATTAGTACTAAAGTACTCTCATATAGAAATGACGAACGACGACGAATATGGGTTAAATCAAATACCTTACTCGTATAGTGGGTATTGGTGATAGGTGACGCATGCCTAATGCGTTTCAATAGTAATTGGATATAGATTTTCGATGTGCAGGATTGAAATGCGATAGCTCAGTTGGAAGAGCAAGGTCGTATAAAGACCTGGTCGCGGGTTCAAGTCCTGCTCGCATGGAATTTTTTCACCATATCTTATTTCTATATGAGAGTACTTAAGGTTGCCAATGTTTATCATATCTCTTTACTTTTTACATGACTCCCAAAAAGGAGTGGTATATTTCCAGGAGTGGTATTTATGTATATTCCAACGTAACTTCTAAACGCCTGGCCAGTAGATGTGTGTGTATTTCTATAAGTTAGACGCTGTCGTTTCGGACTGCAGTAGTGCTTTTTTTTTAGATTAAATATTTCACGTTGACAAGTGTGTACTATGTTATATACTAGCCCCTGCTTCGCTCGGGAAGTACATACATAAATTGTAGCCTATGTCACTCAGGTATAATGTAGCTTTCTATTGGTGAAAGAATTTTTGAAATCGGTTCAGTAGTTCTGAAGCTGACCCCTTCCAACAAACTGACAAACACTAAATCTTCTTCTTTATAATATTAGTATAATTACCAAAGGAAACCTATCTTCCTAAAAAATATACCACCAACATTTGCAGTGATGGATATCCAGAGTTCCCTGCTGGACGACATAGACAAGCTGTCCAAGCATCTGCCGCGCAACATGCTCGACGAACTGCTCGACAAGCTGGGCGGCGCCGAGAAAGTGGCAGAGGTCAGTGCTTTACGTTCAGGCATTGACTTATTATATGCTGGCGCTTTCAGGGGTGCCGCAACTGACATCAGATGCAAGGTCAAATAAACACAAATCCCAGGGCAACAGAAAAAAAAACATTTTTAAAATTATAATCTTAGGAGACCTATATATTTTGCCATATAAGCAATCAGACTTAAGGTAAGGAACCCTGAAAAACGCTTTATTAAAATTCAGGACCCCTCCCCCTTGTCACACAATGTCACATTTCGTCAGTTCTACCCCTTAACGTATGACGTACTCTATGGATGACCAAATTCAGGTGGGGTCCTGTACACAATTTCACACTTCGTTAACCCCCTACCCCCCACCCCATTTAACGTATGACGTAGTTTATGGATGACCCCAATATGGAATGAGTAGAACTTTAGATCAGAAACACAGAAATAAATCAAGATTTCTTCAAGATTGTGATTTATTTCTGTGATCAGAAACTACTAAGTTTGTGCGGTGTGAGATGGAATATCAGGCAACTATAACCATCTCGTTCGTTGCTCAGATGACAGGCCGCAAAGGTCGCCTGGTGAAGACGATAGAAGACGGTCGTCAGCTGGTCCAGTACGAGAGTCGGTGTTCCAACGCGGAGACCATGGACACCCTCAATATTCTGGAGAAGCAACGGTTCATGAACGGGGACAAGCTGGTGGCCGTCATCTCCGAGGCTGCTTCCAGCGGCGTCTCTCTGCAGAGCGACCGGAGGTCAGTGACAACGGCCGTCATCTACTGGCCATTATCTCCGAGGCGGCTTTCAGCAGCGCTTCTGCAGCACGACAGGAGGTAAAAGGTAACGGCGGTCGTCATCTGCTGGCCGTTATCTCCGGGGCGGTCTCATCGGTGTCTCTGCAGAGCGATAGGAAATGAAAGGTGACGACGGTGGACGATGGCCGTCATCTGCAGTACCTGAGTCGGTGCTCCAGCTCGGAAACGCTAGACATGCTTAAAATCTACCAGGGTTCCACGTAACCCTGGAGCTCCCTGATCCGCCGACCGAGCTATCCAGCAGTTCGGACGCATGCACCGCAGCAACCAGGCGTCAGCTCTACAATACGTGTTCTTAATCCTCATCACAGGGTCTCCAATATCACTATACCAAGCCTATCATCTCCCCAGGGTCCCCAACCAGCGTCGCCGGGTCCACATAACCCTGGAGCTCCCCTGGTCTGCCGACCGAGCTATCCAGCAGTTCTACAGTCACTCCTATCATCTCAACCAGTTCTATAGTCTCCTTATCATCTCCCCAGGGTCCCCAACCAGCGTCGCCGGGTCCACATAACCCTGGAGCTCCCCTGGTCGGCCGACCGAGCTATCCAGCAGTTCTACAGTCACTCCTATCATCTCAACCAGTTCTATAGTCTCCTTATCATCTCCCCAGGGTCCCCAACCAGCGTCGCCGGGTCCACATAACCCTGGAGCTCCCCTGGTCGGCCGACCGAGCTATCCAGCAGTTCTACAGTCACTCCTATCATCTCAACCAGTTCTATAGTCTCCTTATCATCTCCCCAGGGTCCCCAACCAGCGTCGCCGGGTCCACATAACCCTGGAGCTCCCCTGGTCGGCCGACCGAGCTATCCAGCAGTTCTACAGTCACTCCTATCATCTCAACCAGTTCTATAGTCTCCTTATCATCTCCCCAGGGTCCCCAACCAGCGTCGCCGGGTCCACATAACCCTGGAGCTCCCCTGGTCGGCCGACCGAGCTATCCAGCAGTTCGGACGTACGCACCGCAGCAACCAGGCATCAGCTCCACAATACGTGTTTCTCATCTCGGCCTTGGCGGGCGAGCGTAGATTCGCATCGGTTGTAGCTAAGAGGTTACAATCGCTTGGTGCGCTTACGCATGGCGATAGAAGAGCAACAGAGACCACAGATCTTAGCCAGTTCAATATCGATAATAAGTATGGTGAGTGATTATAGTGAACTACCTTTTTCCCGCGGCTTCACTCGCGTGAATTTCCCACAGGAACAGTGCTTTTACCGGGATGAAAGATATCTTACGTCCTTCTCAGTATTTCTAATTATGTGTATGCGAAATTTCAGGAAGATTGGTTCAGTAGATAAAGCGTGAAGAGGTAACAAACACACTCCATCAGAAAGCCCACTATTCAGCTAAGCGTGGTCGAGTCTCACGTCTCCTGGCTCTGTCTACCCCGTAAGAGATAAAGACGTGATTCTATGTATGTATGTAACAATATAGTTCGGCTACTTTGTGCGGGATAATGACTAGCGATGTGCCGCCGAGAAATTTCCTGCTTCCGAAAATTTCCGAATATTCTCTGAAATTTCTTGTGTTTTTAGGAAAATTTTGCGTTCTCGAAAATATTTCCGAGAAATTTCCAAGAAACTTTTCGCTGTTTCTCTGAAAATTTCGGGAACGGCACATCACTAGTAATGACGTTGGCGGGGAGAGCGTACTCTCCCCCGATACACTACCCGCTCCCCGCTGACGCCTTGAGCATCTGTTACCCCGCAGGAAGGTCCGTTGTCCAACCATAACACCATACTATTCATCCCATTACTTATGGAAAGTTCCTGATCGCATCACACTTCACACTAATATATAAAGAAAAGCTTGGATATTTGTTACTCAGTCACCCAAATTACTGGTCGGAATTTGGTGTACCTGTAGAAAATACCGGGAATAGCACATAGGGTACTTTTTGTCTCGAAATTCCCACGAGAGCAAAACCCCCGGGCGCGACTTGTATTTAATTATTTTGTTACTAGTCGCGCCCCGGGGCTTCGTTCCCGTGGGATAAAAAGTATAATATGTATGTATGTATTGTATGTGTGATGTATGCTAAGTATTCCTGGTATTTTTCTACCATTATATCAAATTTCAACAAAATTCGTCCAGTAGATTTTGCGTGATTGAGTAATATACATCCTCACAAAAATTCACAAAATCTCATCCTTTTCATAATTTTTTTGTGTTTTTATATATTTCAAAACGTTTATTTTCTGTAAATTGTATATGATCCAGGTAAAGACGCGCTAACAGCGGTGCTGCACGCGGTGCGCGGCGGGTTCCGCAAGGTGGAGCCGCCGCGACACATGGCAGACTTCCTGCTGCGCGCGCGCACGGCTCTCGAGAACGTCGGCCTGCTGAACCCTGACGAGGGCGGGTACACTATCACCGTCAGTATCATTGTGTATGACCACCAGGTACAGACACGGGTTCCGCAAGGTGGAGCCGCCGCGACACATGGCAGACTTCCTGCTGCGCGCGCGCACGGCTCTCGAGAACGTCGGCCTGCTGAACCCTGACGAGGGCGGGTACACTATCACCGTCAGTATCATTGTGTATGACCACCAGGTACAGACACGGGTTCCGCAAGGTGGAGCCGCCGCGACACATGGCAGACTTCCTGCTGCGCGCGCGCACGGCTCTCGAGAACGTCGGCCTGCTGAACCCTGACGAGGGCGGGTACACTATCACCGTCAGTATCATTGTGTATGACCACCAGGTACAGACACGGGTTCCGCAAGGTGGAGCCGCCGCGACACATGGCAGACTTCCTGCTGCGCGCGCGCACGGCTCTCGAGAACGTCGGCCTGCTGAACCCTGACGAGGGCGGGTACACTATCACCGTCAGTATCATTGTGTATGACCACCAGGTACAGACACGGGTTCCGCAAGGTGGAGCCGCCGCGACACATGGCAGACTTCCTGCTGCGCGCGCGCACGGCTCTCGAGAACGTCGGCCTGCTGAACCCTGACGAGGGCGGGTACACTATCACCGTCAGTATCATTGTGTATGACCACCAGGTACAGACACGGGTTCCGCAAGGTGGAGCCGCCGCGACACATGGCAGACTTCCTGCTGCGCGCGCGCACGGCTCTCGAGAACGTCGGCCTGCTGAACCCTGACGAGGGCGGGTACACTATCACCGTCAGTATCATTGTGTATGACCACCAGGTACAGACACGGGTTCCGCAAGGTGGAGCCGCCGCGACACATGGCAGACTTCCTGCTGCGCGCGCGCACGGCTCTCGAGAACGTCGGCCTGCTGAACCCTGACGAGGGCGGGTACACTATCACCGTCAGTATCATTGTGTATGACCACCAGGTACAGACACGGGTTCCGCAAGGTGGAGCCGCCGCGACACATGGCAGACTTCCTGCTGCGCGCGCGCACGGCTCTCGAGAACGTCGGCCTGCTGAACCCTGACGAGGGCGGGTACACTATCACCGTCAGTATCATTGTGTATGACCACCAGGTACAGACACGGGTTCCGCAAGGTGGAGCCGCCGCGACACATGGCAGACTTCCTGCTGCGCGCGCGCACGGCTCTCGAGAACGTCGGCCTGCTGAACCCTGACGAGGGCGGGTACACTATCACCGTCAGTATCATTGTGTATGACCACCAGGTACAGACACGGGTTCCGCAAGGTGGAGCCGCCGCGACACATGGCAGACTTCCTGCTGCGCGCGCGCACGGCTCTCGAGAACGTCGGCCTGCTGAACCCTGACGAGGGCGGGTACACTATCACCGTCAGTATCATTGTGTATGACCACCAGGTACAGACACGGGTTCCGCAAGGTGGAGCCGCCGCGACACATGGCAGACTTCCTGCTGCGCGCGCGCACGGCTCTCGAGAACGTCGGCCTGCTGAACCCTGACGAGGGCGGGTACACTATCACCGTCAGTATCATTGTGTATGACCACCAGGTACAGACACGGGTTCCGCAAGGTGGAGCCGCCGCGACACATGGCAGACTTCCTGCTGCGCGCGCGCACGGCTCTCGAGAACGTCGGCCTGCTGAACCCTGACGAGGGCGGGTACACTATCACCGTCAGTATCATTGTGTATGACCACCAGGTACAGACACGGGTTCCGCAAGGTGGAGCCGCCGCGACACATGGCAGACTTCCTGCTGCGCGCGCGCACGGCTCTCGAGAACGTCGGCCTGCTGAACCCTGACGAGGGCGGGTACACTATCACCGTCAGTATCATTGTGTATGACCACCAGGTACAGACACGGGTTCCGCAAGGTGGAGCCGCCGCGACACATGGCAGACTTCCTGCTGCGCGCGCGCACGGCTCTCGAGAACGTCGGCCTGCTGAACCCTGACGAGGGCGGGTACACTATCACCGTCAGTATCATTGTGTATGACCACCAGGTACAGACACGGGTTCCGCAAGGTGGAGCCGCCGCGACACATGGCAGACTTCCTGCTGCGCGCGCGCACGGCTCTCGAGAACGTCGGCCTGCTGAACCCTGACGAGGGCGGGTACACTATCACCGTCAGTATCATTGTGTATGACCACCAGGTACAGACACGGGTTCCGCAAGGTGGAGCCGCCGCGACACATGGCAGACTTCCTGCTGCGCGCGCACGGCTCTCGAGAACGTCGGCCTGCTGAACCCTGACGAGGGCGGGTACACTATCACCGTCAGTATCATTGTGTATGACCACCAGGTACAGACACGGGTTCCGCAAGGTGGAGCCGCCGCGACACATGGCAGACTTCCTGCTGCGCGCGCGCACGGCTCTCGAGAACGTCGGCCTGCTGAACCCTGACGAGGGCGGGTACACTATCACCGTCAGTATCATTGTGTATGACCACCAGGTACAGACACGGGTTCCGCAAGGTGGAGCCGCCGCGACACATGGCAGACTTCCTGCTGCGCGCGCACGGCTCTCGAGAACGTCGGCCTGCTGAACCCTGACGAGGGCGGGTACACTATCACCGTCAGTATCATTGTGTATGACCACCAGGTACAGACACGGGTTCCGCAAGGTGGAGCCGCCGCGACACATGGCAGACTTCCTGCTGCGCGCGCGCACGGCTCTCGAGAACGTCGGCCTGCTGAACCCTGACGAGGGCGGGTACACTATCACCGTCAGTATCATTGTGTATGACCACCAGGTACAGACACGGGTTCCGCAAGGTGGAGCCGCCGCGACACATGGCAGACTTCCTGCTGCGCGCGCGCACGGCTCTCGAGAACGTCGGCCTGCTGAACCCTGACGAGGGCGGGTACACTATCACCGTCAGTATCATTGTGTATGACCACCAGGTACAGACACGGGTTCCGCAAGGTGGAGCCGCCGCGACACATGGCAGACTTCCTGCTGCGCGCGCGCACGGCTCTCGAGAACGTCGGCCTGCTGAACCCTGACGAGGGCGGGTACACTATCACCGTCAGTATCATTGTGTATGACCACCAGGTACAGACACGGGTTCCGCAAGGTGGAGCCGCCGCGACACATGGCAGACTTCCTGCTGCGCGCGCGCACGGCTCTCGAGAACGTCGGCCTGCTGAACCCTGACGAGGGCGGGTACACTATCACCGTCAGTATCATTGTGTATGACCACCAGGTACAGACACGGGTTCCGCAAGGTGGAGCCGCCGCGACACATGGCAGACTTCCTGCTGCGCGCGCGCACGGCTCTCGAGAACGTCGGCCTGCTGAACCCTGACGAGGGCGGGTACACTATCACCGTCAGTATCATTGTGTATGACCACCAGGTACAGACACGGGTTCCGCAAGGTGGAGCCGCCGCGACACATGGCAGACTTCCTGCTGCGCGCGCGCACGGCTCTCGAGAACGTCGGCCTGCTGAACCCTGACGAGGGCGGGTACACTATCACCGTCAGTATCATTGTGTATGACCACCAGGTACAGACACGGGTTCCGCAAGGTGGAGCCGCCGCGACACATGGCAGACTTCCTGCTGCGCGCGCGCACGGCTCTCGAGAACGTCGGCCTGCTGAACCCTGACGAGGGCGGGTACACTATCACCGTCAGTATCATTGTGTATGACCACCAGGTACAGACACGGGTTCCGCAAGGTGGAGCCGCCGCGACACATGGCAGACTTCCTGCTGCGCGCGCGCACGGCTCTCGAGAACGTCGGCCTGCTGAACCCTGACGAGGGCGGGTACACTATCACCGTCAGTATCATTGTGTATGACCACCAGGTACAGACACGGGTTCCGCAAGGTGGAGCCGCCGCGACACATGGCAGACTTCCTGCTGCGCGCGCGCACGGCTCTCGAGAACGTCGGCCTGCTGAACCCTGACGAGGGCGGGTACACTATCACCGTCAGTATCATTGTGTATGACCACCAGGTACAGACACGGGTTCCGCAAGGTGGAGCCGCCGCGACACATGGCAGACTTCCTGCTGCGCGCGCGCACGGCTCTCGAGAACGTCGGCCTGCTGAACCCTGACGAGGGCGGGTACACTATCACCGTCAGTATCATTGTGTATGACCACCAGGTACAGACACGGGTTCCGCAAGGTGGAGCCGCCGCGACACATGGCAGACTTCCTGCTGCGCGCGCGCACGGCTCTCGAGAACGTCGGCCTGCTGAACCCTGACGAGGGCGGGTACACTATCACCGTCAGTATCATTGTGTATGACCACCAGGTACAGACACGGGTTCCGCAAGGTGGAGCCGCCGCGACACATGGCAGACTTCCTGCTGCGCGCGCGCACGGCTCTCGAGAACGTCGGCCTGCTGAACCCTGACGAGGGCGGGTACACTATCACCGTCAGTATCATTGTGTATGACCACCAGGTACAGACACGGGTTCCGCAAGGTGGAGCCGCCGCGACACATGGCAGACTTCCTGCTGCGCGCGCGCACGGCTCTCGAGAACGTCGGCCTGCTGAACCCTGACGAGGGCGGGTACACTATCACCGTCAGTATCATTGTGTATGACCACCAGGTACAGACACGGGTTCCGCAAGGTGGAGCCGCCGCGACACATGGCAGACTTCCTGCTGCGCGCGCGCACGGCTCTCGAGAACGTCGGCCTGCTGAACCCTGACGAGGGCGGGTACACTATCACCGTCAGTATCATTGTGTATGACCACCAGGTACAGACACGGGTTCCGCAAGGTGGAGCCGCCGCGACACATGGCAGACTTCCTGCTGCGCGCGCGCACGGCTCTCGAGAACGTCGGCCTGCTGAACCCTGACGAGGGCGGGTACACTATCACCGTCAGTATCATTGTGTATGACCACCAGGTACAGACACGGGTTCCGCAAGGTGGAGCCGCCGCGACACATGGCAGACTTCCTGCTGCGCGCGCACGGCTCTCGAGAACGTCGGCCTGCTGAACCCTGACGAGGGCGGGTACACTATCACCGTCAGTATCATTGTGTATGACCACCAGGTACAGACACGGGTTCCGCAAGGTGGAGCCGCCGCGACACATGGCAGACTTCCTGCTGCGCGCGCGCACGGCTCTCGAGAACGTCGGCCTGCTGAACCCTGACGAGGGCGGGTACACTATCACCGTCAGTATCATTGTGTATGACCACCAGGTACAGACACGGGTTCCGCAAGGTGGAGCCGCCGCGACACATGGCAGACTTCCTGCTGCGCGCGCGCACGGCTCTCGAGAACGTCGGCCTGCTGAACCCTGACGAGGGCGGGTACACTATCACCGTCAGTATCATTGTGTATGACCACCAGGTACAGACACGGGTTCCGCAAGGTGGAGCCGCCGCGACACATGGCAGACTTCCTGCTGCGCGCGCGCACGGCTCTCGAGAACGTCGGCCTGCTGAACCCTGACGAGGGCGGGTACACTATCACCGTCAGTATCATTGTGTATGACCACCAGGTACAGACACGGGTTCCGCAAGGTGGAGCCGCCGCGACACATGGCAGACTTCCTGCTGCGCGCGCGCACGGCTCTCGAGAACGTCGGCCTGCTGAACCCTGACGAGGGCGGGTACACTATCACCGTCAGTATCATTGTGTATGACCACCAGGTACAGACACGGGTTCCGCAAGGTGGAGCCGCCGCGACACATGGCAGACTTCCTGCTGCGCGCGCGCACGGCTCTCGAGAACGTCGGCCTGCTGAACCCTGACGAGGGCGGGTACACTATCACCGTCAGTATCATTGTGTATGACCACCAGGTACAGACACGGGTTCCGCAAGGTGGAGCCGCCGCGACACATGGCAGACTTCCTGCTGCGCGCGCGCACGGCTCTCGAGAACGTCGGCCTGCTGAACCCTGACGAGGGCGGGTACACTATCACCGTCAGTATCATTGTGTATGACCACCAGGTACAGACACGGGTTCCGCAAGGTGGAGCCGCCGCGACACATGGCAGACTTCCTGCTGCGCGCGCGCACGGCTCTCGAGAACGTCGGCCTGCTGAACCCTGACGAGGGCGGGTACACTATCACCGTCAGTATCATTGTGTATGACCACCAGGTACAGACACGGGTTCCGCAAGGTGGAGCCGCCGCGACACATGGCAGACTTCCTGCTGCGCGCGCGCACGGCTCTCGAGAACGTCGGCCTGCTGAACCCTGACGAGGGCGGGTACACTATCACCGTCAGTATCATTGTGTATGACCACCAGGTACAGACACGGGTTCCGCAAGGTGGAGCCGCCGCGACACATGGCAGACTTCCTGCTGCGCGCGCACGGCTCTCGAGAACGTCGGCCTGCTGAACCCTGACGAGGGCGGGTACACTATCACCGTCAGTATCATTGTGTATGACCACCAGGTACAGACACGGGTTCCGCAAGGTGGAGCCGCCGCGACACATGGCAGACTTCCTGCTGCGCGCGCGCACGGCTCTCGAGAACGTCGGCCTGCTGAACCCTGACGAGGGCGGGTACACTATCACCGTCAGTATCATTGTGTATGACCACCAGGTACAGACACGGGTTCCGCAAGGTGGAGCCGCCGCGACACATGGCAGACTTCCTGCTGCGCGCGCGCACGGCTCTCGAGAACGTCGGCCTGCTGAACCCTGACGAGGGCGGGTACACTATCACCGTCAGTATCATTGTGTATGACCACCAGGTACAGACACGGGTTCCGCAAGGTGGAGCCGCCGCGACACATGGCAGACTTCCTGCTGCGCGCGCGCACGGCTCTCGAGAACGTCGGCCTGCTGAACCCTGACGAGGGCGGGTACACTATCACCGTCAGTATCATTGTGTATGACCACCAGGTACAGACACGGGTTCCGCAAGGTGGAGCCGCCGCGACACATGGCAGACTTCCTGCTGCGCGCGCGCACGGCTCTCGAGAACGTCGGCCTGCTGAACCCTGACGAGGGCGGGTACACTATCACCGTCAGTATCATTGTGTATGACCACCAGGTACAGACACGGGTTCCGCAAGGTGGAGCCGCCGCGACACATGGCAGACTTCCTGCTGCGCGCGCGCACGGCTCTCGAGAACGTCGGCCTGCTGAACCCTGACGAGGGCGGGTACACTATCACCGTCAGTATCATTGTGTATGACCACCAGGTACAGACACGGGTTCCGCAAGGTGGAGCCGCCGCGACACATGGCAGACTTCCTGCTGCGCGCGCGCACGGCTCTCGAGAACGTCGGCCTGCTGAACCCTGACGAGGGCGGGTACACTATCACCGTCAGTATCATTGTGTATGACCACCAGGTACAGACACGGGTTCCGCAAGGTGGAGCCGCCGCGACACATGGCAGACTTCCTGCTGCGCGCGCGCACGGCTCTCGAGAACGTCGGCCTGCTGAACCCTGACGAGGGCGGGTACACTATCACCGTCAGTATCATTGTGTATGACCACCAGGTACAGACACGGGTTCCGCAAGGTGGAGCCGCCGCGACACATGGCAGACTTCCTGCTGCGCGCGCGCACGGCTCTCGAGAACGTCGGCCTGCTGAACCCTGACGAGGGCGGGTACACTATCACCGTCAGTATCATTGTGTATGACCACCAGGTACAGACACGGGTTCCGGCAAGGTGGAGCCGCCGCGACACATGGCAGACTTCCTGCTGCGCGCGCGCACGGCTCTCGAGAACGTCGGCCTGCTGAACCCTGACGAGGGCGGGTACACTATCACCGTCAGTATCATTGTGTATGACCACCAGGTACAGACACGGGTTCCGCAAGGTGGAGCCGCCGCGACACATGGCAGACTTCCTGCTGCGCGCGCGCACGGCTCTCGAGAACGTCGGCCTGCTGAACCCTGACGAGGGCGGGTACACTATCACCGTCAGTATCATTGTGTATGACCACCAGGTACAGACACGGGTTCCGCAAGGTGGAGCCGCCGCGACACATGGCAGACTTCCTGCTGCGCGCGCGCACGGCTCTCGAGAACGTCGGCCTGCTGAACCCTGACGAGGGCGGGTACACTATCACCGTCAGTATCATTGTGTATGACCACCAGGTACAGACACGGGTTCCGCAAGGTGGAGCCGCCGCGACACATGGCAGACTTCCTGCTGCGCGCGCGCACGGCTCTCGAGAACGTCGGCCTGCTGAACCCTGACGAGGGCGGGTACACTATCACCGTCAGTATCATTGTGTATGACCACCAGGTACAGACACGGGTTCCGCAAGGTGGAGCCGCCGCGACACATGGCAGACTTCCTGCTGCGCGCGCGCACGGCTCTCGAGAACGTCGGCCTGCTGAACCCTGACGAGGGCGGGTACACTATCACCGTCAGTATCATTGTGTATGACCACCAGGTACAGACACGGGTTCCGCAAGGTGGAGCCGCCGCGACACATGGCAGACTTCCTGCTGCGCGCGCGCACGGCTCTCGAGAACGTCGGCCTGCTGAACCCTGACGAGGGCGGGTACACTATCACCGTCAGTATCATTGTGTATGACCACCAGGTACAGACACGGGTTCCGCAAGGTGGAGCCGCCGCGACACATGGCAGACTTCCTGCTGCGCGCGCGCACGGCTCTCGAGAACGTCGGCCTGCTGAACCCTGACGAGGGCGGGTACACTATCACCGTCAGTATCATTGTGTATGACCACCAGGTACAGACACGGGTTCCGCAAGGTGGAGCCGCCGCGACACATGGCAGACTTCCTGCTGCGCGCGCGCACGGCTCTCGAGAACGTCGGCCTGCTGAACCCTGACGAGGGCGGGTACACTATCACCGTCAGTATCATTGTGTATGACCACCAGGTACAGACACGGGTTCCGCAAGGTGGAGCCGCCGCGACACATGGCAGACTTCCTGCTGCGCGCGCGCACGGCTCTCGAGAACGTCGGCCTGCTGAACCCTGACGAGGGCGGGTACACTATCACCGTCAGTATCATTGTGTATGACCACCAGGTACAGACACGGGTTCCGCAAGGTGGAGCCGCCGCGACACATGGCAGACTTCCTGCTGCGCGCGCGCACGGCTCTCGAGAACGTCGGCCTGCTGAACCCTGACGAGGGCGGGTACACTATCACCGTCAGTATCATTGTGTATGACCACCAGGTACAGACACGGGTTCCGCAAGGTGGAGCCGCCGCGACACATGGCAGACTTCCTGCTGCGCGCGCGCACGGCTCTCGAGAACGTCGGCCTGCTGAACCCTGACGAGGGCGGGTACACTATCACCGTCAGTATCATTGTGTATGACCACCAGGTACAGACACGGGTTCCGCAAGGTGGAGCCGCCGCGACACATGGCAGACTTCCTGCTGCGCGCGCGCACGGCTCTCGAGAACGTCGGCCTGCTGAACCCTGACGAGGGCGGGTACACTATCACCGTCAGTATCATTGTGTATGACCACCAGGTACAGACACGGGTTCCGCAAGGTGGAGCCGCCGCGACACATGGCAGACTTCCTGCTGCGCGCGCGCACGGCTCTCGAGAACGTCGGCCTGCTGAACCCTGACGAGGGCGGGTACACTATCACCGTCAGTATCATTGTGTATGACCACCAGGTACAGACACGGGTTCCGCAAGGTGGAGCCGCCGCGACACATGGCAGACTTCCTGCTGCGCGCGCACGGCTCTCGAGAACGTCGGCCTGCTGAACCCTGACGAGGGCGGGTACACTATCACCGTCAGTATCATTGTGTATGACCACCAGGTACAGACACGGGTTCCGCAAGGTGGAGCCGCCGCGACACATGGCAGACTTCCTGCTGCGCGCGCGCACGGCTCTCGAGAACGTCGGCCTGCTGAACCCTGACGAGGGCGGGTACACTATCACCGTCAGTATCATTGTGTATGACCACCAGGTACAGACACGGGTTCCGCAAGGTGGAGCCGCCGCGACACATGGCAGACTTCCTGCTGCGCGCGCGCACGGCTCTCGAGAACGTCGGCCTGCTGAACCCTGACGAGGGCGGGTACACTATCACCGTCAGTATCATTGTGTATGACCACCAGGTACAGACACGGGTTCCGCAAGGTGGAGCCGCCGCGACACATGGCAGACTTCCTGCTGCGCGCGCGCACGGCTCTCGAGAACGTCGGCCTGCTGAACCCTGACGAGGGCGGGTACACTATCACCGTCAGTATCATTGTGTATGACCACCAGGTACAGACACGGGTTCCGCAAGGTGGAGCCGCCGCGACACATGGCAGACTTCCTGCTGCGCGCGCGCACGGCTCTCGAGAACGTCGGCCTGCTGAACCCTGACGAGGGCGGGTACACTATCACCGTCAGTATCATTGTGTATGACCACCAGGTACAGACACGGGTTCCGCAAGGTGGAGCCGCCGCGACACATGGCAGACTTCCTGCTGCGCGCGCGCACGGCTCTCGAGAACGTCGGCCTGCTGAACCCTGACGAGGGCGGGTACACTATCACCGTCAGTATCATTGTGTATGACCACCAGGTACAGACACGGGTTCCGCAAGGTGGAGCCGCCGCGACACATGGCAGACTTCCTGCTGCGCGCGCGCACGGCTCTCGAGAACGTCGGCCTGCTGAACCCTGACGAGGGCGGGTACACTATCACCGTCAGTATCATTGTGTATGACCACCAGGTACAGACACGGGTTCCGCAAGGTGGAGCCGCCGCGACACATGGCAGACTTCCTGCTGCGCGCGCGCACGGCTCTCGAGAACGTCGGCCTGCTGAACCCTGACGAGGGCGGGTACACTATCACCGTCAGTATCATTGTGTATGACCACCAGGTACAGACACGGGTTCCGCAAGGTGGAGCCGCCGCGACACATGGCAGACTTCCTGCTGCGCGCGCGCACGGCTCTCGAGAACGTCGGCCTGCTGAACCCTGACGAGGGCGGGTACACTATCACCGTCAGTATCATTGTGTATGACCACCAGGTACAGACACGGGTTCCGCAAGGTGGAGCCGCCGCGACACATGGCAGACTTCCTGCTGCGCGCGCGCACGGCTCTCGAGAACGTCGGCCTGCTGAACCCTGACGAGGGCGGGTACACTATCACCGTCAGTATCATTGTGTATGACCACCAGGTACAGACACGGGTTCCGCAAGGTGGAGCCGCCGCGACACATGGCAGACTTCCTGCTGCGCGCGCGCACGGCTCTCGAGAACGTCGGCCTGCTGAACCCTGACGAGGGCGGGTACACTATCACCGTCAGTATCATTGTGTATGACCACCAGGTACAGACACGGGTTCCGCAAGGTGGAGCCGCCGCGACACATGGCAGACTTCCTGCTGCGCGCGCGCACGGCTCTCGAGAACGTCGGCCTGCTGAACCCTGACGAGGGCGGGTACACTATCACCGTCAGTATCATTGTGTATGACCACCAGGTACAGACACGGGTTCCGCAAGGTGGAGCCGCCGCGACACATGGCAGACTTCCTGCTGCGCGCGCACGGCTCTCGAGAACGTCGGCCTGCTGAACCCTGACGAGGGCGGGTACACTATCACCGTCAGTATCATTGTGTATGACCACCAGGTACAGACACGGGTTCCGCAAGGTGGAGCCGCCGCGACACATGGCAGACTTCCTGCTGCGCGCGCGCACGGCTCTCGAGAACGTCGGCCTGCTGAACCCTGACGAGGGCGGGTACACTATCACCGTCAGTATTGTTGTTAACTAGCGTAAAAAAATATCATGTACCAAGCAAAAGTTAGAGGAAGCCAAAGTTATAGTGGCAGAAAATATGGTGGAAGATGACAGATAAAAAAAAAAATCAGGTAACAAGATTCAATTTTTGTTAGTCACACTTATAAAGAGGAAATGTTTGTAAGTTTGTTTGTAGGGAATAATCTTCGGAACTACTAAACCGATTTCAACAATTCTTTCATTAATAAAAAGTAACATTACCTTAGTGACAGGACTACAATTTATGAGTCAAAGGTGCAGCCAGAATTTACAAAGCAATATAATCTTTAAGGCTAGGCAATAAGGTCTTCGAGGTATGACTGCACTTGCCCTTGACTGTACCTCCCGAGCAAAGCCGGGGCGGGCGCTAGTCGTAACTTATATTCTAAATGCGAAAGTGAGTTTGTTACCTCTTCACGCTTTATCTACTGAACCAATCTTCCTGAAATTTCGCATACACTTAGAAGTACGGAGAAGGACATAGGGTACCTTTCATCCCGGGAAAAAGCACTTAATATGTTTGTTTTGCAGAAAGTGCTGGCCACCAACGAACCGTGCAGCATGACAAAGTTCCTCAACCGGATCCTGGGCGTGCCGGTCGCGTTGCAGAACAGTCTCTTCCAGTACTTCGTGGATAACCTCGCCACAGTCACCGAAGATGGTGAGTCGAACTTTAGATAGATAGATAAAAAAACTTTATTTGTAGCCACAACCACACATACAGTTTTATACAACAAACACCGTAAAATAATCAAACTAAGAAATAAGTGTGTGTTGCAGCAATACAAAAAGGTCACACCTCAGTGACACTATTACCCGGGGGGCAATACACTGATTTTCAGTTGCGACCAGATGCGAGTGCGAGGTGCAAATATTGCTATAATGAAATTAGAAAAAATAAATAAATGAAATAGTCTTTTGACTTTTCGAGTCAACGCGCGTGTCTTGACTTGAACACATTGGAAAGGTTGTGTAAAAATTCCTTATTGTGCCGTGACCCCCCGGCACCCCCCAGGAGGGAGGGTTACCCCACATACGCAAATGAACTTTTTTCAAAAAAAAAATTGAATTTTTTTAAGATATCAACATAAACAAGCTATGACAATGTTATTTGACGAAATGTCATTTGATGAAACTCAATTAAAAAAATTGGGGAAATGACCCCTATTCTCATCTTTTCTGCCCTCAAAGTCTTTTCGGGTGGTCATAAAAAATTAACCTGAACGTAATTTAACCTATTCCCCGGAAAAGTAACTTGTGATGCATAATAAGTGACCTGTCACTATAATGGCGGTACCTGTCAAAATATACTTAAAAATCGGAACAAATTTTCCAAACTTTAACATATTTTTTCTTAAAAACTATTGCGAAACGCAACTTGAAATTTTGCAAAGAGGCTTATTTTGTGATGATCTATACACAAAAAAAAAAATGGAAGCCCAATTCACTATTTTAGATGATTTCTAAGCCCCAATTTCTAAGTACCTAAATTGGTGTACTTACAGCAGCACTCATTATACGGTAGTAATTGATATATAATCAGTGTTATTTTGATATATCTATATAGTAAAACACCTTTTATTTAACACAACAAATGCACGTAAACACATCAAACATGTGTTAATATTGGCGCGTTTTTCTGACTGACACGCTGATCTGACGCGCGCACGACGTTTTGTTTCTTCACCGTCATAGCATAATGACTGAAAAAATTATTTGATTTGTTATTATAAAATAATTGTAATTTTAATATGTAATAATACATACACCTTCCCGTAGCCAAGCGGGCGGGTTCGTTCGACCAGGGCATCGTGGACGTGCGCGGCGCGCGGCCCGTGCGCGCCGTGCGCGTGCTGCGCGCGCACGCCACCGGGGACGCCGCTGTCACTCTGTACACTCTCAGAGTGGATGTGAGTCAATTATTTGTATCTTTATTAGTAAGATTTAGGCTAAAATCCAATCGTGGACGTGCGCACGCCACCAGGGACGCCTCTGTCACTCTGTACTCTCTCAGAGTGGATGTGAGTCATTTATTTATATCATTATTTATTCAGTACATACACCAAAAATCAGAAAATTTATACCCGTCAGATGAAGTTCTAAAATATAAGTAATCAAAATGTCTTATTTCATTGCTTAATCCTTCAACGACCAAGAGACCGCATAAGGTAGTGCCTTTACCCGAAGAGGGTTCGTGTGGTAGTGCGCCTATTGTATAACAATTGTTATCTAAAATGCCGTGATTGAAGGATTAAATGAAGCTAAAATATTTTTCTTTTCTTTTTGAACAGTTAGCTAATTTGAATTTGGGCAGTCCTCATACTCATCTTGATCTAACCCATTTATGCATTTATTTTTTTAGCAACTTTTATATGGGACCGACTCTGAAATTTAATCTAAAAAAATCAGCTGTTCCATACATTTGACAATACCTACTCGCCCATAATGTATGGAACAGCAAATTTTTTTTTTTTTTCAAAAAATTGCTCATATTCATGAGTACTTTCACCCCTAGAGAGTTTGGCTGGTGTTTAACCAAACACCCTGTATATAGAGGTCAATGAACTTTTAAGGCCACGTTAAATGGTTTTTTTATTTTATTTTTTTGTCATGTCACAGCGCGGTATGGATTGGGACACAGCGTACCGCAAATACGAGGCCGCGAACGGCGTGTTCTACCAGGCTAAGGTTGGCTGCAACGGCCGCCGAAACATACTGCTGTACATCGGGGACCAGCAACGCCCGCAGACATACAGGTAGAATTGCTAATGAAAAAAAAAATGTGAATTTTTTTTCACGGGGAGTGTTGACGAGTCCGACGACCGCCGTGCCGGATCGCGAATACCCTGCAGCCGAGCCGAAGCGCAAACCGACCAATCACAGAGCCTACATTATTACTTGTTCTTGCACTATTGCACGTAATCACATCAATACTAGTGCGCATTAGTAATGCTCTGGAAATGGCGCGCTGTGATTGGTCCGGGCTCTCGCTACCTTGTATACGATGAGAATGCGAAAATGTTAAATATAAATGTTGAAGATTTGTTCAAAAATCACTTCATCCATTACGCTCTACTTGTGACTTCTCAATAATAAGTGTAAATAGTGAAATAAAAGTTCCGGCTGTTTGAATCACCTGGAGGAATTCCTGCCTGGACCCCGGCTAGCCTGCAGCAACTCATCAACTCAGGAGACAGTCCCTCAGGAGGTAAAATCCCTGTCGGAATTATCTGAGTAGATGAGATTCAGGCCTGACCACACGGCCCCCACCGTGATAAGTGTCTACAGTCCACTCCTTGAACTTGTGGCCTGTGGTCAACAGGGAGTCAGAGCCCAAGAATTTGAATTAGCCATAAGGACACAAAGGGTGTAGCTACGCCACTGCCTCTATACAGGGTGTTTAGGTAAACACCTGCAACCTCTCTAGGGGTGAAAGTACTCATGAATATGAGCAACTTTTTATATGGGACCGACTCCGAAATCACAAAAAGAAATCAGCTGTTCCATACATTATGGGCGAGTAGGTATTGTAAAATATGACAATTCCATGCATTTTTACGATTATTTCTCCAGGCCCGGCACAGGCCTCCAGCGTGCGGAACCCCTATCAGAACTAGAACGCAAGTACGACCGGCTGCGGGGCCCCAACTGGAAGCTTCATGCGCAGGCGCTGTGGAGCAGGAACCACCAGGACTCGCGGACCGTCTGCTCGCACGCCTTCTTCCGGACCTGCCAGCCGGACTGCAGGGTAACATCGACTTTATCTCGTTAGAAATACAGCCTATTTTAGGTTAACTGAAGAGGAAGACCAAGAGAAACGAGTATAGCCAGGTTGCTTGATTCTCGTGTATCTGAGCTATGATTTTAAGAAGCTATTAACCTGACTGCAAGCTATAGCTTTAAAAACACTGATGTAAGTAATTTTTCTTATATTCTAGCTTATATACTAGCTGTGCCCTGGGGCTTCGCTTGAGTGGGAATCTCAGACTTAAAAGTACCTTATGTGGTAAAGTTCCATTCTACCCGCATACCATTTAACTACTGCCGTTAACCTTTTTAGCGAAAAACAATTATTATACATTTTATAACCCTATCCTAACTAGATGCAATATTGTTTTTTTATTTAGTATATCTATTGGTATAGGTATCGGCAGGAAACAAGACCAAATATAGCGTCGACTGCGCATGTAAGACTCGCGGGGGGAATGCGCGGGGAAGCGCGGGTGCACGCTACCATTCATTCCCGTTTCCCCCCGCAAACCGCACCTCCAAGGACATCTATTTTTACACGACTGACCAAAAAAGGAGTGTTATGTTTCAGGGTTCATGTATGTATGTAAGTAAGTTTCTTTATTCCACCGTTAGTCCTGAACGGCTTAACAGATTTTAATGTGAGAGGTATTGTTAGATTCCTTGCATTCCTCCGACTGACATAGGCTATGTGAGTTGTCAGTCGTGTTTTTTATTTTTAAATCATTAGCTTGTTTCTGCGCAGAGTCTTGTTCCGTGCCGCTAATTGTATTTTTTATTTTAATTAGTGGGGCCTGCGCGAGCGTACATACCACGTGCTGGCCGGGTCCGTGCTGGCCGTGTGGGACAAGCTGGAGTTCCAGCGGCTGCAGGTCGTGCGCGTGCGCACCGAGCTCAAGCGGATCGTGGGTGAGTGCACCACTACCACAGAATTAATATTAGTACTACGTACAGAAAGGAAACTCCCTGCCCCTCCCGCAATATGGCACCCCCCCGCTCCTTCCGCACTTCTCCCCCGTTCTTGTGTAACTGTGGGACGTTCGACTATGAAAACGCACACATTGACGTGTTACTGACGTGTTCACGGATGTACAGTTTCATTTGTAGTAGTAGTAGGCATATTTGACGCGCCGTTTCTATAAAACGCCCGCCCTGTGCCATTATCTAAGAAAACATACACAGGCAAGCATGTGTGCTGTAGGCGACGCAAATACGTAGTTTCTATCTTATGTACTCAGTATGTTTAGGTACTTAATTGTTGTGTTATTCTAAATGTATATTTGTTACCTATTGCATTACATATGTATATTTGTGTTTATTTTGGTTGGAGTGGCAGTCGTGTAAATAGACTGACTCCTTTTTGTGCGGGATGTAGGACCTGAAAGATATACCTTGGGCTCGGAGGAGACCTCGGTTAAACGGCCTATATGTGTATATATGAAAGGTAGAAGTTTCAACAAATTCGGCAATTCGACAGAGCTCGACAATCGCTTACCTCGCTCGCTTGCTGAAAGGCTTCTCCTGGTGATCACCAGATTTCTTCTGAACACAAGTGGCTCCTTCGGAAGATCCTGGAAGATCTGCGGCGAATCTCGTAACGGGCGCGCGCGGCACAGAGGCGCAGGACACACGCCAAATCTCAATGACATACAATGCGAGACTAAATTGTGATAGTCGGCGATGCTCCGGGGAGGGCAAGTCGATTCCATCTCGCTCCCCCATTTGCCCGCTAAAGGGGACAGCGATATCAAGTTGCCTTGTCATCGAATTTGTTTGAGAAAAAGGAAAGTATAAAAAATTGGAGGCTGATGGCCTCAACATAGCTCCCCGCCTTGAAAGGTCCAGAGCTTTCAAATTAAAATATAGACAAGAAGCTAGGTGGATAGATTAGATAAGATAAGATAGATTAAGCTAGGAGGGTAGATTAGAGGTAATAGCGGTCTGAGAATATCAGCGAATCGATATCTACGGTAGAAATTATGAGTAAATAAGCGGTTTAATTAAATTGCGGTTTGATTAAATTGCGGTTGATTAAATTGCGGTTTGATTAAGTTGCGGTTGATTATTGGGTAGGCAAAGGATACAGCTTTGTGACAGGACGCTTATATGTGCCTGACACAGTCTTGACTAAAGCCACACGAATTATACCATCCGATCCAGGAAACACCTCCTTTATGACACCCAATGGCCAAGTCAAGGGCGGTACGTTATCTTGACCCAAGAGAACGACAGTGCCTATCTCTATGGGACGATCGTGAGTGCACCATTTCTGACGGACTTGCAGCGTATGCAGGTATTCAATACGCCACTTTTTCCAATATGATAACACGAGTTGATCCAAAAGTTTTTTACGCTTTGTCAAATTCATACTTTCCTCTGTTAATTCAGAAGAAGGTAAATAAGTAATGGGACTGGACATTAAAAAATGAGCCGGCGTGAGAACGTCAGGATGCGGATCAGATGATAAAACACTAAGAGGCCGTGAGTTCAAAAGACATTCTATCTGTACGAGGACAGTTAAGAGCTCCTCATAAGTGAGAAGCTGCTTTCCTATCACTCGGTACAAGTGCGCTTTGATACCTTTGATGTTGGACTCCCAAATTCCTCCGAAGTGCGGAGCTCGGGGCGGTAACGTCTTCCACTCAATTCGACATTTCAGAAGTTCTTCTTTAATGTCGGTCTGAATGCGCGAGTTTAATAAAAAAGAGTAGATTTCGTTCAACCGGGCCTTAGCACCAACGAAATTGGTCCCGTTGTCCGAGTACATGACAGACACTGGACCACGGCGGGACATAAATCTCTTTAAAGCTGCAAGAAAAGCTTCGGACGTGAGATCCGAAACTAATTCTATATGAATAGCCTTAGTGACTAGACATATGAACAAGCAAATGTAGACCTTCAGCGAGCGTTGGCCTCGGCGACGCATAGGTATGTATGCAATAGGACCCGCTAAATCAACCCCAGTGTGTACAAAGGCTTTAGCGTCACGCACGCGATACTCAGGCAGATCAGCCATTCTGGGTGTCGGGTGAGTAGGCTTAATACGAAAGCAAGTATTACATTTGCGACAACGCGAGCGAATGACTGTCCTACCATCCAATATCCAAAATCGCTGCCTTATGATGGACATTAATAGCCCAGGACCGGTATGGCAATAAGTGTTATGGTAATGATCGATAATTAAATCAACTATGCGGGCGCGTTTAGGTAACAAAGCAGGATGCTTCGCTTCGTAGGGTAGGTCCGATTTGGAAAGTCGGCCTCCGATGCGCAAGATTCCGTGATCGTCAACAAATATGGACAAACTGCGCAACCTTTTAGATGGAAGTTTGCCAGATTTAATTAAATCTAATTCCGTAGAAAAATGAATGTTTTGAACGATTCTGATAATGAAATTTTCAGCGGTTTGAATATTTTCAACAGCGTTACGACCACTCAATCTTTTTGTGAATTTCAGAATATATAGAAATACGCGTAATAATTTGTTCCATGAACACACGCGGCTGACTAAGGTGTCCATAATATGTGGTTCCGCACGGGAAGCCTCAACAACAAAGGTTTTAGATTTCAGTTCCGGTAATGTCTCACATTCCGTCGGAACAAATTTCAATGGCCATTCATTTATAGGCTGACGAAGCCAGGACGGGCCGTTATAATATAAGGAATGTACAATTAACTCTGAAGGCAGCATGCCACGTGAAAGACAATCGCTAGGATTCTCTTTCCCTGATACGTGATTAAAACAAGCGGCAGGTAAATTTTCCTGAATTTTTGCAATACGGTTGCTAACAAATATAGACCACCTATGAGGGGCAGAATGGATCCACGAGAGCGCAATAGTGGAATCCGAAAACGCATAAGTACCGGCAATCGGAATGCGGGCAGAAAGCTTCTCTCTGACAACCTTAACAAGTTTAGACAGCAACAAAGCAGCAACGAGTTCTAACCGAGCTAGTGTTGTTACTTTAGCGGGGGAAACCTTGGATTTCGCACAAAGAAGGCGGACCGTTATATTACCTTGAGTATCAGAAATGTGTAAATATACACAGCAACCATAGCCACTAAAGCTAGCATCACAAAAGGCCACAATGTTCACGACAGATTCTGCAAAAACTCCAACATGACGTGGGATTTTAAGAGCAGATAGTGCGGGAAAATCCCGTGCTAAAGCAGTGAAGCGGTCTATGATTGGCTGCGGAGGTACCTCATCCCAATCTATCTTGGCTAACCAAAGTTCTTTAATAAGTATTTTAGCGTACAAAACGACCGGCGCTACAAGGCCAAGTACGTCGAATAAGCGAGCAATTAATGATAAAATGGTGCGTTTTGTACATTTACTGTCCACTGGGCTGGTTGTCAAAAGAAAAAGTATCTTCAGCGGGCTCCCAGGTTAAACCAAGGATTTTAAAATTGTTAATATTGTTATCCATACTAGAAAAATTAACTGATAAGCGGTGAGACGCAGGGAGGGTCTCTAACAAAGCGGGTGAATTGCTGGCCCATTTGACAAGGTCGAAGGAACCTAATTTAAATAAATCAATTAAGTTGTGTGACAACTTTATAGCGGTTTGTTCATCAGGAACAGAATAAACATAATCATCCATATAAAACTGGGTTTCTACCAATTTGGATGCGTCCGGAAAGCGGTCGCTATGCTCACACGCCAGATGGCGTAGTGTGCGCATGGCTAAGTAAGGGCTAGACGCCAATCCAAAAGGCACGCGGTTGAAATTAAAGGTGCGAATAGGCTCATTCTTATTGAAGCGGAATAAAATTCGCAAGTATTCGCGGTGATGCGGATTAACACCGATTCTTAAAAACATCTGTTTAATATCTGCGGTCATAGCTATGGGAAACGTACGAAAATCAAGTAATAACAAAAATAAGTCGGCCTGTAAATTCGGCCCGACATGTAAAATGTCATTGAGTGACAACCCTGAGTGCGTCTTAGCGCTGGCGTCCAAAACCACACGAATACTATCTTTGTCGGGCCTAATGACCGCGTGGTGCGGTATGTAATAGCCCTGTTCTGTTAATTCAGAATCAGGTACTTCCGATAAATAACCCTGAGATATATAGTCGGTGATGGTTTTATTATAATTTTCGCGTAGGGTTGGTACGTGCGCAAATTTACGTTCGAGGGCCAACAGGCGGCGGTGGGCGACTGCACGAGAATTACCCAACTCAGAGGGGTTCCGCGAAAAGGGTAGGTCAACAAAATACCTACTGTCTTTAAACGTGACGGAAGAACAAAAAATATCTTCGCACTCTTTTTCGGATGGACTAATAAGCCGTGAAAATGGTACTTCCTCCAATTCAAAGAACTTCTGTAAACCCGACTCAATGTCAGTATTAGTCAGCGCGGTAAACGAGGAAGATTGAGAAAACGAGTCACAATGACCTGCCGCACCTCCCATCAGTACGTACCCGAAGCTAGTCAGGACAGCCGGGGGGTCTACTGCCCGACTCAATCATATTACCTAAATAAATATATGGAAAAAGTTGCGCGCCGAGAATAATGTCAATATTTCCCGGCACATTCCAAGTTAAATCGGCTGGTGGTAATTTATTTATATATGACATGTCGTCATTTAATTCAATATAATTCGCGGGTAGCTTACCTGTGATGCAATCTACCACTAACGCATGAATATAATATTTATCTTCGGGATTAACGCGCGATTCTATTGTTATATGTATATAACCATGCACTAGCTGCGTGGACATTCCAACACCCTGTAACGATGAGTTATGTAGCTTAACTATAGGTAAGTTCAAGCGCTTACAACAATTCAAAGTTATTAAATTATTCTGAGACGCACTATCTATCAAACACCTGACCACAATTTTGTCATGACCATTGTTGTGAGTCGCATACACTTGAGCCGTCGACAATAAAACATAATTTGAATTCCGCATTCCTGTGTTTAACGTCACAGAAGTGGTATTTTCTACTGGCGGCGAGGGCTGAGTGCGCGCAGACTGCGTGGCGTCTGCTAGATAACAAACCGGTTTGCCGTCGCCTGGCGTTGAGTCCGGCTTGTTGTTCTCAGAGAAATGCAACAATGAATGGTGCTGTTTTTTACAAAACTTGCATGTCGAACGCGACTTGCATTTATTCAATGTGTGGGTTAGGCTTAAGCAGTTAATACAGGCACGCTTTGACTTAATAAAATCGAAACGAATTTGCGGTGTACTCATATTTTTAAATTGCTCACACCTAAACAATGGATGTTTTTCGCCTGCGCATATTGGGCAGGGCGTTTCTATTTCACACCGTGGCGCGCTATTTGATATGAAAGTTTTGAAGTATTAGTGGAATTTGTCACTCGCGTTTCAAACCGCGAACAATTATTAGTTTGTGATCTTTCGCGTGTCTTTATATGATCTTGTATAAAAGATATAAATTCTGTATAAGATGGCAATTCCTTTCCACTAATATGTGTTTCGAATAGCTGGGCTGTTTGAGAGTCAACCTTTCGTAGACCCTGCTTGAGCGCTGCAATAGACGCCGAATATTTTTCAATAAAAGTGTTTAAGCTAGCGGTATTATTGACACAATTTTTAATGTCCAAAATGTTGTTTAAATAATGAATACCTAAAGTGCGATTATCTTGGTACTTCTTAACGAGAGAATCCCAAATTGTATTATAAGTTTCTCCCGTGGGAACAATACCTGCAGTTAATTTTAAAGCACTGTGGGTAAGTTTGCCCATGAGATATTGGACACGCTGCGAGTCCGTCAGATCTGCGTTTTCGTGAATATTACTACGAAATATTTCGTAAAATATTGGCCAATTTTCAATTTTACCATCAAAGGAAGGTATCTGTATAGGTGGTAATTTTATAGGGCCTTTCTTAAGTGACACGCCAACGTTAGTCTTATCTCTGGCTAAAATTAGATTACGTTTGTATTTAATCGCTGAATATAATTCTTCGAACGAGTTTAAAGCCGCGTAATCAGGTGGGGTTTCTTTTTAGTTCAAAGTTCAACTCATTAATATGTTCTATGATTACTTCAAATTTGTCATAAAGTTCGCTGATAGTCTCAGATTGGGCTAGAAATGGCTCATTCGAACGATAATCGTAATTGGAAATGCCTTTGCTTATATCGTATAAACGATTAATTCGTTCATAAATAGCTTCTTTTTTGGCAATGAGTTGTTTTAATTTGGCTTCGAGTTTGTTAGAAGCCATTATTGGAAATTACTATAAGAAAGTATATGGAAGGTGAATTAGCAAAATGCAATTAACAAGATGGCGGTTCGTAGCACTAGCGCCGAAGCGAAAGTACATATAATATTAAAAGCTGGACAAATCCGCTCGTAAAGGACCAAATTATGGAGTGGCAGTCGTGTAAATAGACTGACTCCTTTTTGTGTGCGGGATGGAGGACCTGAAAGATATACCTTGGGCTCCGGAGGAGACTTCGGTTAAACGGCCTATATGTGTATATATGAAAGGTAGAAGTTTCAACAAATTCGGCAATTCGACAGAGCTCGACAATCGCTTACCTCGCTCGCTTGCTGAAAGGCTTCTCCTGGTGATCACCAGATTTCTTCTGAACACAAGTGGCTCCTTCGGAAGCTCCTGGAAGATCTGCGGCGAATCCCGTAACGGGCGCGCGCGGCACAGAGGCGCAGGACACACGCCAAATCTCAATGACATACAATGCGAGACTAAATTGTGATAGTCGGCGATGCTCCGGGGAGGGCAAGTCGATTCCATCTCGCTCCCCCATTTGCCCGCTAAAGGGGACAGCGATATCAAGTTGCCTTGTCATCGAATTTGTTGAGAAAAAGGAAAGTATAAAAAATTGGAGGCTGATGGCCTCAACATTTTTTTTTTTTATTTTTTTTTATTTTATAAAGGAATAACAAACAGTTACATAATGTATAATAACAAATTACATTGATTATTAAGTACTAGTACTAATTACGTAACCCACTACGTTATTCACAGGTTAATTTAAAAAGAGTTTTCCAACTTATTATTGCCACTAGTGGATGAACAACATAGACAAAATGCACAAGAAGGTAGTAGAATAAAATTAAAATAGAAACAGAAAGCTTAACCAAAAACATAAAATTAAAAATTAAAAACGAGTAAGATAGAAAAGGTAAATCTCACAGTGTAAGTACTAAGTGTTAACATGTTCAGCTAGAATTAAGTTAACTGTCTTTTTGAACAGATAAGGTGTGCTAGCAAATATATCTGTTTTTGCCTGAAATAATTTATTGTATGACTCAGCCAAACGATGCATAGGAGAGCGATGTCCGGAATTAGTACGACAAATATTTAAAGCAAACAGGGGGGGTATAGTGCGAACACTGCGCTGAACAGCTCTTCTAGGGACAGTAAGTGAAATTTTATTGATTAGATGAGTACAGTCAGTTTTGCCGTGTATTAAATTATACAACATCATGGCATCAAGGTACTTACGCCTGGATTCCAAGGTCAACAAGTTATATGTGGAAAGTAGTTGAGAATATTCAAGTAGGCGACGACTGCACTTGAAATGCATCGTGCGTAAGAATTTCTTCTGGACTCTCTCTATCGCGTCACAATACTTTTTGTAGAACGGATTCCATACAGATACAGCATATTCCAATTGGGACCGAACTAAAGCTTTATATAAGTATAAGTACGTGGAAGATTTTTTAAAATCAACAGACGACCTCAGAACAAATCCGTACATCTTAAAAGCTTTGTTGGTGATTGTTTGTATGTGTTTGTCTAAACACATTTTATTGTCTAGGATGATACCAAGATCTCTTAAGAAAGAAACTGCCGCTAAAGGTGTGTTACAAATATTGTAGTCATAATTTATAGTATTAATATTTTTGGTAAAACAGATGTAACTACATTTAGATATATTAAGTTTTAATTTATTAGATGCACAGTATGCTGACAATCTGTCCAGATCACTTTGAAAAGAAATGCAGTCCTCAATACTAGTAATAGATTTAAAGGCCTTCAAATCATCAGCATACATAAGAAAGTTGGAGTTTTGAAAACAAGTATTGATGTCATTAATAAAAAGTAAGAAGAGAAGAGGTCCGAGAATAGAGCCCTGGGGCACACCAGAGGTTATTGTTACATGGCTAGATTGATGACCGTTAATGACTACCATTTGAGATCGATTGCTAATGTATGATTGGAACCATCTAAGTAAATTACCACGAATACCATTATACGCAATTTTATTGAGGAGTATTTCATGATCCACTTTGTCGAAAGCCTTCTGAAAGTCCGTGTACACAGCATCAACTTGTATGCCCTTATCAAAATTTTCGAACAAATTCGAGGTAAACGAAATTAAATTAGATGCTGTGGAACGGGATTTAACAAAACCATGTTGTTCGGGTAAAATAATGTTATGAAGAATAGGATATATCGCATTGTGTATTAGACGTTCAAAAAGCTTAGCCAATGCCGAGATGATGGAGATGGGGCGATATTGTGTAACGTCTTGCTTAGCGCCATTTTTATGTACTGGTGTGATGTAGGCGCACTTCCATAAATCAGGAAGTAGCCGTCAGCGATGCATTTATTATAGATAATATACAATGGTTTAGATATAGTTTTAGCAGTTTGTCTTAAAAAATATGGCGGGATTCTATCAGGCCCCATACCTTTGGATGTATATTGATAACATTGGTAAATAAACGGTCTTCGTAGTAGTTGCGAGCGCTCCTTGCCTTCCCCCGCTGACGGAGGGGGGCGTCTCACATGATTCGAACAAAGCCTATATACTTAGTCGCAACAAAGCTGCCCATGCGCTCACAGCTACGCTGCTGCCACCTATCCATCAAACTACAATCTTTTATTGCACCCTTAACATGTGCCATAAACAAGCTTACAGCTATGTGTGAGTGACTGGATGATGGCGGGGGCGTTGAGAGGCGCGCGGGACGGGGAACCAAACTCCAGATGTTTGTATTATTACGTCTTTCCTCAGGGCTGCTATGACGCGGTCTGTCACTCATGTCAATCATGACCGGTGGGCGCTATTCTCAAATACTAGAGTCGAGTTTAGAGTTGTGCAAAAATTTTGCAATTGTTTATTACTCATCAACCCTAGCGTTGAAAATCAGTACAGGGAGTGTCACGGGTGTGCCATTACGAAGCAAACTTCACACTGGTACAGAAATCCTAAAGTTTGAATGTTTGTTACTCAATCACGCATATTCTTTTCCCACTTCTATGGGCGGTCGGCACAGTATGTTAGTTCCTTCCATTCAACTCTTATCTGTTGCCATCTCTCATTGATAATTACGCAAAATCTACTAGAAGGGCAACTAGTAATGTATATCTTCGCCATAGTGCAGTCGATGCCGAGACGCCCCTATCACTCCGAGCTACCCACACATAATATTAATATTTTAACTTGTTTGTTATGTGTCGAAGCTCTAAGTATTTATTTATAAACTAGCTACGCCCCGGGGCTTTGCACCCGTGGGAATTTCGGGATAAAAAGTACCCTATGTGCTATTCCCAGTATTTTTCTACCCGTATACCAGATTTCATCGAAATCCGTCCAGTAGATTTTGTGTGATTGACTAACAAACATCCTCACAAACTCACATTCAAACTATCGCATTTATAATATTATATAGTAGGAAGCATGCTCATTGAATTATTTTTGTAAATATTGAGTTTTCTCAGAAAATGAATTACTTATTTGCATGTAATTCTTTAAAAAAAGCTATTCTAAACCTAAACCTATCTTTGTTGCAGGCACTATGATCCCCGCTTCGTGCGTGGACGCAATAGAGAAGTCACTAAAAGAAGACGCCTTATCTGTTGAGGTCAAAACATACTGAGGTGACCACCAGGCACCAATGAGAAACATATTAAAATAGAGTCAAATTACATTGGCCTGTTAGGTCAGTGCTGACATCTGAGGGGTCTAAAAATGTGACTTTGACAAATCAGAAATAGATCCATTTCATTAAATTATTAGAAAATGGTATATGGATCATATTGTGATTTCTCAAAGTGTTTTAAAATTAAACCTTAAATGACCACTTATTAGGTTCATTTTTAAATATTTAGTTTATTACAGTGGCCTTTTAGAATCCCAGGTGTTAATCACAAAAACATTGTATAAATACTGCCGTATTATATATTAGATCTACCTCTTCCGTAAAAGTACAAAGTATTTTAATCTGTGATTTACTGCTATTACGAATCTCAATTTTATTAAAAATCAGCGTTTTTGATGACTAAAGTGTTGTTATTTTGTATTTGTAATGGAAACGTCAACGACAAATACTTATAATTAGGGTATTTGAAAGTACAAATTATACTTTAGTAGCTAGTTCAATCCACGATACTATACCTATAAAAATAATTTCGAATAGAAGTTAAAAGATTTTCTTATAATATTCTGTTTCAAATTATAAGAGAAAGAATGAAAAATCACAATTTTAGTATATTTTCGTATAATATGTTTTATTTTTATTCATCCCATGCGTTTAGTAATTTTTCCGTACTAATATTCGGTAACAAATTTATGTATGATTAATGTGAGTTATGAATATACTATGTACCAAAGTTGGTTAACCATAATTATTTTCTTTTATAATATTATTAGATTTTTTATATCTGATATAATACTACGAATTAAAGTGCCATTATGCATAGCATATAAAAAGCTAGTCGTTTTGTTATTTCAGTAATGTAATTTGTTTTAAATGGTTATAAAAAAGTTACCAAACTACGTAAATAGTATTAGGGCTATTTAAATTTTTCAGTAATTAATAATACTATATGACATTTAGATAAGTGATAATATACAATAGTTATTTAAATGTTAAGTTGCAATTGTTTCAATTACATACAACATTTGTCAAAGACCTTTTGGATATTATCAATTATCATACTATTTTCTATATTTTTTTATTTCTTGGTATATTTTCGAATAATTTTTCAAATACATCGTCGTATAAATATTTTACTCATTCCAATTTGATTTTATTTGATGTTTATTTACTCATTTGTTTTATGGAAAAAGTAGGCTGTATGCATAGTTGCATACTCGTGATTCTAACCTTTTTTATGTGAAAGTGTTCTAACTGGCGGTCTAAAACGACCTCCTTTATGCGGAATATGTTTCTCACTCCCTAAATATGAAACAGATTGTATTTTTAATGAAATAAAAATGAACCTTATACTTCGATACATAAGATTCATTTTCAATTTCATCAAGGTGGCCATTTTAGATCCCTGTTGGTATTTGCTAGCATTTTTGATAATCTTTTGTTTGTTGTAATGAATGTTTTCTGTTTTTTACCTTATTTGTAGGGGTTAAGCCCCTACAAATAAGGTTAAAAAACAGAAGATTTAGTTGATTCCGTATCTGTGATATAATTAATCTCATTTAGTGATAAATGATCAACATTTTCAACATACACATAAATCGTAAGTACTTTAAATTACATAAAACATTTCATCAAAATGAATAGTATCTCTTAAAAGACATTTTATCACTCTTCTAGGTAATAGTGAACTTGGATCTTTAAAAACAGAGCCCATATCGCATCTCTGTCTTATTTTGCATGAGGTAGTACAAATATGTAATGATCAATGTATCAGTGCCTTATGTGTTATAGTTAGGAGGTGATCAAACAAAAATTGTTTTAATTTAATAAAAAGATATTTGATTTTGTAACTTTTTTCAATTTTCCTTTGAACCTGATTCAAACTTAACATAAGGTAAATTTTAAAATATTTAGGAAATAAATGGATCATATTCCGAATCTTGAATGTGGCCGTTGTAGCCCTCCTGGTCTGGATCTCCTATATGGATGGTCTCCTACACCGAATTCGGAGGTACTTCTTCGTTCAGAGGTTCTTCAAACGGACATCACAATATGATCAAATTCCTAAATACTTAAAAATTATTCTGTATTCGACCACAATAAGGTTTCTTTTTAAAAAATATAGAGAATGGATCATATTCTGAACAAAGAACGTACCCGTTTCTGGGTGTGTATCCCTCAGTAAAAATACTAGACTAATTCATTACTGACCTATAGATCAACTACGCTACGAGTTGTGTTTGTGTGATCTAGACATGGGTAACTCCGGACTCGAAGATTTAAATGAGCCGATTCATTAGCCGGAGTCGAAACCCTTACTTAGTCCGAGCAATTCTTATCGACTCACGGGAGTTATTAGTCTTATTAGATCCGCGTTCCGCCGGGATTCGTTTCGTCGCGTTTGCCACTTGCGTCGCGACTCGCTAGCGCCAGCCGGCCTCCCGGACTCGGGAGGAATCGGATAGCGTTCGGTTATAATAGAGTGAGATGCGAACTGATTTTTATAGAGAAAAGAACGAGACGGATACCTATTTTTTTTTTAAAAAGAACAATTGACAGTGTATAAAGTATTAGTGTGTTTATAAAAGTTCATAAAAGTTTAATGTATCTTTATTTTCATGAAAATTGAAAACAAATACTCATGTACGGTAAAATTACCTAAGTAGTATTAGATTGACAGTCCTAAGCCTGGAAAGTACGAAGGGAAAACAATTTACTGTTGAAACGGGTACCGAACGGAGTTGAACGGACGTCTATGAGCGGGAGCCGATAAGGAGTAGGAATCAATAAGAGGAGTCGGTACCGAATGCGGATTAAGATTCAGTGAGCCGAAACACGTCTCGGAGTCGAGATTACCCATGTCTAGTGTGATCTAGTAAAAGGTGACTTTCCCCCCTTTTCCAAACAAGTAATAAATTATAATAATCATGGAAAAAAATGAGCTATGAAATAAACGAAAACCTTTTTGCCTTTGCATAAAATGAAAGATAAAAAAAAGGTGATTGTCAATGTCATGACACTATGTCAGTCATGTGTCAAATCAAACGTCAAACTTTCCAAACAAGAGCACGTGCGTGAGTGAACGTGAAGGAAGAGAGAATTTTAATAATAAACGGAACAGTTCACAAAATGCCTAAAATTAAGAAAAATCTAGACACATTAAAACATCCTAATAGCAGAAAAACGCTATCACTAGCCAAGCAGATCAAGAAGGGAGAGAAACGGGACCAAAGCAAACTGGGAACACATATAAAACAGAACTTGATCGGTGAGAAAATTATGTGGTTCAAAGACAGGATACCCGAAGGTTGCAGTGTTTTGACTAAAGAACAGACTCTGAAGCTGATGGAGAGTTACTTGGCAAGGTTTGACGAAGAATTGGAACAAATAGCTTTGAAAAACTCAGTTGGTCAAAGGAGGAATCGTCAGCATGCTAGTAGAGAAGATATAATCAATATAACAAAGAAAAAGGAGCATGAAGAGTTCGAATCCTGTGGGTTAGAGATGCCAGACTTGATGAACGTTCAGCAGATGGAGGTTTTGAGGACTTGGAATGGAGAGTTAAGGTTCTTACAGCATTTCAAACTGCGAAGGATAGCTAGGAAACATTTAATATAGTATAGAATAATAAATGTGTTGTATAATTTCTTTCCCTGCCATACTAGCACCATTACAATGCATTAGATTTTTGTCTAGCCCACTTTTTTGTCATGTCCCACTGCTGAGTAAAGACTTCGGCTGACTAAAGGAGGTCTTTATTCACTTTCTCAAGTTGAATCAACACAGGTGAATGATGAATGAAATGTTTATCATGCATCAAAACATAAGTTATGGAACAACATATGTATTGATGCATGATAAACATTTGTTGAGGAATATTTTTACAAACAATGTCTGAATCAATCAGGAAGACAAAATGCCTGATCATAAACTGACTCACAAAGTGGCATACACTTTGCATGATGCACCATAATAAAATTCAATTGTCTCAATATAGTCTCAATCATATTCTTGCTTTGTATGGTGATGTCAACTTGATATCCTTAGAATTCTTTTGTGCTCATATTATTTTTTTTAAATATATATTTATCATCATAGACTTATTAAAGTCTATGATCTCCATCAGTGTTTTAACATCTTCATACTTTTTAATATTATTTAACAGCTAATTCCTTGGTTTAGAGTATTTTCAAGCCTCATTCCCACAATAACATGAAGGTAGGTAACCAATTTAAACGATGAGTCATATAAATAGGCTATTTATTCATTAAATATTTACAACTTTCCACAAAACAGTAAGGTAAAGGTCACCCCAGACTAGCGCGAGTTAGACAAAGGACAAGGAACATCGAGACTGTATTTACATCACGCATGTCTGGTCACCAGTATATACATACATAATGTACCGTACACACAAAAAAATCAGTCACTATATCACATACAAAACTAAAGTCTTAAGGCCAGTCTCACCAGCGGATTTTATCAACCAATAGAATTTTGTTATTTAAAATGTAAAGATCCTATTGGTGGTTGAGACACAACCGAACCTTCTGGTGGAGACTGCATTTGTTATTTAAAATGCAATAGATCCTATCGGTGGTTGAGACAACCTTCTGGTGGAGACTGCGATAGGTAACTAAACAATTTATTAGATGCTCAAGCAAGCTGGGGCCTTACCCTAAAGTTGCTGTCTGTCCGACAAACCACAGATACCAGAATGTATTACAATTAGAAATGGCATCTGCTGGTATTTTATATGGCAATGATCTATGTCCATCTACATTTTTCACATTTCTATGACTAAGTTTATTGATCCAGTATACGTTTCCCACATCTGAAAACTGAAATGATGTTGTGTTCTATGAATATTACTGGTCAGTCAGTCGCACAGAAATTAGAAGTCAAATAGGAGTGATACAAATGCATAATTTTCAATTACGTATACATGTACACTTGTTTTTACGCGACAATCTGTTCTAACTATGAGTGGCGCCACAATCTTTGTGATGTGACAGAGCTGATGAATAAATTTTAATTCCCCTTCCTGCCACCGGAACAGATAAGTTTGTAATATTTACACATCAAAGACGGCAGATTGTCCGTATATTTGCCATTTTATTCAAATTATGTGGTCTGTCCTATGTAGTATGTAGCAGCTAACGAGAAACTAAGCAAAATTGGGCTTTACGATCGTTGACTGAGAGCTCAATATAGCTTGAACACCATATGGTAAAAGTTGCAACTTCAGGGTAAACCCTAAATTTTTTGTTAAAAATAGAAAAAGTCTGATTTTCAGAAATGTGACTGCAAAACCAATTAAAACAGACAATAATTAATAATGTACTATATCCGTCTTATTCATATACTCTTTAATTAAAATAGGTTTTAGATACCTAAGTTTTTATGAATAAGACGGTATACGCATAAAAATATACACACAATATTTTCTAATTAAAAGATACATTTAATTTCTGAATTCTCGTTAAAACAAATACAAAGAACCCGAGGTGACTCACGCGCCGCCGTTACAATTGCTCTTTGCATCTAATTATTCGAGGATTCATTCACAAATTCGTCTGAAGCTATTGACCGCATAGTAAACGTAATGTAGGATGATTCATCAATCAAGAGATCAATGAGATCACTATGTTTTGTAGATCCGAATGATACGCAAAGATTATTAATAGTTGTTCTACGAAAGCAAACTCCCGTTTTAAAGATGAAGACTGAATGAATGTTTTGCTATTTAAAAGCAATCTTTGTCAATAAATATATATTTTTTAAAAGGTAACATGCTACTGTGACCGGTCCCTCCTCAATTTCTTTTAAATATTATGTCAATTATTCTAGATTTCTAAATAAACGACCTACTCGTATTGCTTCTATAAGAAATTATTACAAAGAGTTCTTAAAATTTCGAAATTATATGTTGACATTTAAAAATAAATAAATGATCATCCTACAAGACGTTTACTAAACTGCATTTACATACTTAAGCTTCATATATAGTATGATTTCGTAATAAACTCATATAATTTATAGTATTCGACAGGTATCTATCTGTATAATTTATTAATTCGTCTTAAGAACATATTTTAAGTCGCTTAAATGTTAATTGTATTAATTTTGACGTCATTTATTGCCGAATATTCGAAAGTATTTTAAAGACTTGCTCAAGTCACTGTCTCGCTTGATAGACAGAGACAGCACGAGTCTTGAGGCTAAAAATTTAGAATATTCGGCCGTTAGACGCGATCTGAGATCAAGACGATATTAGTAACAAAATAATTTATTCGTTTCAATCGATCGATTTGTTGTTAAGTAAATTAGTAGTTTTAGAACATAAAATTATTGAATATGTCCACATAAAGCACAATTTTAAATTATATCACACATTAATAACAAGACTTGTCGGTACAGAAAACCAATTTACCTTGGGATAGGGATAATCGGCCAGCTCAAGATTTGTAAAGCGCAAAGAGTCAATGTGAGGCTCCCGAGTCCTATTTGAGAGCGACTGACATACCGACTGATCCAGCCAATTATCTCTTTCACAAGAACGATGAGTAATATTATTTTGCGCAGGCCTCCGTATTTTGAAATAATATTTGTAAATGTTGACTGTTCTACAAAATTACATGACTGATTCAAGTTTAAATCCCGCTAGCCTTGAAAGCCTTATTTTGCTGACCAACAATTGAAAAGACTTGCTATGAGATTACAATAACAGGAAAACATTCATTAATATTTAATAAACTCGATTATTTTAGCTGATCCAGTTTCAAAGTAATTTTTGAAAATTTCTAGCTCCTACGGCGCGACATAGTGCACGTTTACCTTAAAGCTATATCGGATTTCGAAAATAACATACACTCATTCATCACAACATAATATAAAATTATTACGCGCCATTTTCAAGGTATATTTCTCACACAAACAATGACTACAATCTTTAAATCAAATACTTAGTAACTTTATGATATGATATCTAGCAAATGAACACACAGCAATGCGATAAACACGTCTTACAATAAAAATTATATTGTATAAATTATTATTGGTATTTATTATTTAAATATAATATACAAACTGCCAAATATAGTTAATCGAAATAGTTATTTATTTGCCTCTTGATATTTTAAAATCATATAAAAAGATTAAATGCAAATTGATGGCCATTTATTTAGATAGTAGGATAACAGCATATTGTATCTTATATGAAATATTTTAATTATTCCTTTTTTTTAACTTCTGATTACTTAGAAATTGTTCTACTTAGGAAAATTAAAAAGAAATTCTTCTTGTTCCTTTTTTGTTACATATTAATAATTCAATATGTTTTTTTAGACATTTTCTATTTCTATGCATCTAGGCACTTTAGTAGTTTATTTAAACCTGTTTAAACATTATATTATGTAACGTCTTATACAATTTATTAGCCAAAATTTGATATTTATACTGAGTTAACAACTAGTCAGTAACACATTTAAAATTCACCGATCATTTTATTTACAAAATAATCTAATAGTTGGACAGAAATTTATATTTAATTTAAGTTTACTATTTAATTTAATAATAAATAAATAAGCGCAAAAGCATATTACGAGAACATAAAAGCACTTTATCTAAGCTCATGCTTAAGAGAGAGAGATACCCTAAGTGCAAAGAGGACAACATGATTTCCACATATTAAATGTGAAATTAGGACAGTCATTCTTTGGATAATAGCTATCATTATAACCTGTTACTAGAAGGCACAACCAAAGGCAAACAAAATAAGTATACATTAAAAATATAATTAAAAGCTCAATTAAAATAAAAATAAAACAACCAGTCATGCACATAGATATTGCGTAAAATTATCCAAAATATAACCAAACTAATTTCCACATAGATCTCTCCTCTCGCGTGCACACGTCTCCTTAATCTATATCCATTTAGAGAGCTACCAGCAGCACCTTATCACCACACGAGTAGATAATCACTCTATACAGAGAAGAATCTCAACTAAACTGCGTACCAGTGAGAGGTCACGCACACATCGCCATGCTTTGTATGAGTGTATCTTCCTCTCTGTACGGAGGGATTATCTACTTGTGTGTTATCACTGTCACTTTACACCTGCATAACTAAAATTTACATTCAACAAATCATGTGAACAGTGGTAGATGGTAGAAATCATACCCTCTTTGTCCTCTTGCGGCTTGCCAGATGTAAACGACGTGGTACGCACCAGGGACGAAGCAGATGAGGCCAGCCACAAAGAACACAGCACCCTGTAGACCATTCTCTGGTTCAGCTACAGCAAATATACCCATGCCCAGGAGGCCTACTCCCACTAAGAGGAGCACGACAGCTGCGAATACTGTTTTCCAGTTCTCCCGGACCTTCGGGTGGTTCCAACAGTACATGGACTGTGTGGCTTCTACATACTCGTGGATGAGGGAGTCAGAGTCTCTTGATGTTGTGTCTTCGGTGCATTTGTAGGTTTTACTGCAAAAGCAATAATCAAAACATATAATAAAACTATAACTAGTCTGTATCTGTACTTAAAAGATATTTAAGGAAAAAATTAACTTTTTATAATAGTTTTGCTTTATAAATTTTATTCATAAAACCAGCTTTATTTCTCAAACAAGTGTATGACGATTGATGATTATGACACAATAAACCAAGTAATAATTTTAAAGTAACAATAGCACAGATTGCTAATAAGTTGCTAAGTAAACAATAGCCTATTTATTTGTCATTTTAATGAATAAGGAAAAATATATTAACATAGTAATAATATTATGTTCCCTTTTTTTATATTTTTAAATGTCTTTTATTTTTTGTAATATTTTATATTTAAAAATGTAAAGAAGGAGACTGATGACAAATAAATAAATGAATATTATGTACTAAAATCCATTTATTCTTACAAGTCTTATCATGTAAACAATCTTCACAGTACTTTTTGTTGAATTTTGTTGAAAATAAATCAAATATTAGTTCAAACCTAAACATTCTAAAGTAAAACATTTATTAACCAAGAAAGTAATTTCCTAAAAAGTCTATTTTAATTTATATTGTTGTAAAATCATAAAAAGACATGGTAAGATTGTTTACATGATAGGACTGGTAAGAATAAATGGATTATACATATATACATGCAATCATAAAAGGAATTATGTGAAGTGAGTTATTAACATAATAAAACATTCAATTCTTCTCCTCCTCAAAAACATACCATGTTAGTTAAAATAATGTAAATACGTATGTTTATAGGAAATCAGTAATAGATGTTCGTTTAGTCTGTACCACATCTGAACAATATTCACTCTCCATCACTACACTACCTACCCGTTATCATTTTATGACCTCGGAGTAAAAAAAGATAAATAGATTATTTGACAAGCAATATACTATTTCGCCTTATATTAATAGTGCCTATTCTGCTTAGCCATAAAAGATTTTTGCCGCATCACCTCTCCAAATATTTGCCAAGACGTTGCAAACATTTGCTCTATAAAGAGACACGTGAGAATAACAGATTAGTGAGTACAATGTGTACATAATGTGTTATCTTAAGCACACTTTCTTGAATGTAATACATAGACTATTTTTTATTGAGATAAAAAGGCAAAACAGGAATTATTTCAATGCCTAAACTTCTTTTCCAAATGACTAAGTTTTTTGTAGTATTAATTCATTTGAATGACACTAAATGATATGCATTATTCAACTTCCTGGTCCCAACAGATTATGTCATAGGTTGCAACATTTTTTTTGCCAAATACATTTTGTTTATTAGATTAGCAAATGGTTGTGCAGATACAGACAAACACATAAGTGTATTATCTTTTAAGTGCTCCATATTTCTTATTTGGAATGTTAAGTCTTTAATCTCCTCACACACACTAAAGTAGTGACCATAAAATGTGCTAAATTATCACCCATTCTTTGCACCAGCTTTCCCCAAGAAAATTCTATCTAGGTATCCACTAACTAACGTCTGATTTTAAACCATTCAATCAACATCAATGTATGCGAAATATGCAAATTGTATGAAAGTTATAATTGTTGTGCATTCTTATAATAACATTTTTTACAACCAAATGCTTTGATGTTAATGTTAGGTACTGAAAAAAAAAAATCTTTCATCATCAAAGTGAAAATAAATTCTTTACAATTCTAAAACAATTAGTCATCCATGGGTACAAATCAACAACTGTTTTTACTAACAGCTGGTATTTCAATAAACAAAAGAGAAGTTAACACTGGGTTTCAATAAATATTTATATTATTTTAAATCTAAATCTTTGTGAACCTGTGGAAGGAGAAAGGGGATTCCTTTGCCCAGCATTGGGACACCACATCAGGCTTATAAAAAAAATCTTTCTCAAGAATTTCTTGTCAATATGAAGTAAAATAAATCTAAGACAATGTTAACAAAAAATATATATAATAAATTTACGGAAGTAAACCTCAAGGCTGTTAAAAGATAACGGGACGCGATCTAGATCACTAGGCGCCGAAGTTAACCGGAGCAGCGCACTCTAATTAGCAAGTATTTAACAACAATCAACGGCTAATACAGGGTAATGGCCTCAAGTTCGTGGGCCTTTGCCCCAATAATTATTTCATGATAGGACAGAGCAACAGGGAATATGATTATATATGGTATAAATAGTAAAAGAAAGACGTCATGAGACTTACCTTGACAAGAAATCACCTCCATTCTTCAACTTGTTCTGCAGTGGAGATCTATCCCCCGTTGCACCATACACTTTTATTGCTTCATCCGTCTCCTCCTCAAAAGCATCGTCAATTGAAAAACGCTTGTCACTATTGCCGAACGGTCTGGTCATTGTTAAATTTGAATCCTAAATGGTCCAGTAGGAAATAAACATCACAAATTGTTCGCACAAAGACAAAACACAGCTGTCAATTTATCACAACATCGCCATAAATTGTATTGCCATGTTATTTTATTTATTTATTGATTGCCGAGAGTGCGATCTGAAATGTTAGATTTATATAGGAATTAAAATTAATGAAAAAATGTTTTAATGTCGAACCAAAATAATAATAATTTCAATAATCTATTTTCAGACAAGAACGTCTTCACTGTTTAAATACTCAACAGAAACTGAGAGAGAAGAAAGTGCGAAGAAATTGGTTAAAAATGCAGATCTTGGTGCCTTTGCGTTGCGTTATCAAGTATGATTCATGATAAAAAATTAGATCTATGCTGCTATTTCCGCGAACCACTCACAACGCATGAAAAATTACTTTTAATAGGTACCTTCCTACTTCAATATATGGCAACTTTGCAAGAATGTCTTCAATTTTGAATATTGACCTTATGAGTTTTGTCCTGATGTCAATGTCAAAAGGTCAAAGAAAGTGTTGCCATTATATTATAAATCTTCCCTGATTTACAGTGTCTCTCAAATGGCCAAATTGACCACAGAAATATATTCAAGGTGGCCAACCATAGAACTAGCCCCACATTTTTGAGGTAAAAGATCTATTGGCATGGCTTGGCAGTAAAATCAACTCGAATACTATGACCAGAAATGGCAGAATGCGTCATTCATTCATGCATGCCACGATGCTTACTTGTTTTACATTTTCCAGGCGCGTCCTTCCCGACGGCAAAAGTTATCTTATGTTTTATTGGTTTGTGAAAATTGATATTTGCACTTCTTTGCTGTCATAATGAACCATGGCAAAGAATGAACCATGGATTTCTAACATCCTTATTATAAACACAGCTTGTACAAATCGGAAAGAATTCGAATAGAAAGGAGTCAATCTCTTTTTTTTTATTATTTAGTTGTTTGTTCCTCATTAAATCTGCAAATGATTTATTTATTTTTAAACTGCCTTCCCTACAATATTTACAATTTCTTTTCTATATAATGGCCGATATACACTTTGATTAGTCAAGCGCCAAGTGTTTAGTGTTAAGCGTGTAGAATGATTAGTGTTAAGTAATTAGCGATATCCTATACAGTCAATCGGGGTAACTTAAACTTTCAATATAACATTGACTCATTTCTTAATTTTTGGCATTTTATTTTTTTACTCTGTCGTAAACGCATTCTGACAATTTTCAAACGTACTGATTTAAAAAATATAAATGTCGGTACGTATTTATGCGGGAAACATCATTTTCATCTGTCAAAAAGTTTTTTAAATCTAGGTCAGAATTTGGAGTCAAAAAGTTCGTTATAACATCATTGTTGTAAAGTATTCTATAACTTTGAAAAGAGTGACTGTTCAGAGGCAAGTTATATTTTTATTTATAGAATATAGCCTTATTTACTCAATATAATTTAAATCTTTTGTTGGAATTGGTATATGATGGATTAAATCGTTGTTTTCGTAAAACTGGAAAAAAAAATCTGCTATCGGGGTAACATTGACTCAGGCTAAAGTTATTGTACGTATGAAAATGTTGCCATTCATCTGTTTCAGAATCCAAAAATGCCTAGAAAACGAGCTTATCCTTTACCAGGTACCCGAAAATATGGGACAAAATCTCGCTACACAGAAGAAATACTGGAAAAAGAAAAGAAGAGATAAAATGTTGTAAAATATCCCAAAGAAAGGCCATCCAGACCAGAAAGAGTGATTTTTCGTACTGAAAGTGTCGTAGGTCGCTTAAAAGACACAAAAATTAAAAAAATTGGTGATTTTTACATCATAGACAAAGATTTTCTGTCCATGGAATGGGGAGAATAAGACTTGTACAGTTTTGGTTGATTTTTTAAATTTTATTTTTGTTAGAAGAGATTTTATTTTAGTTTGTCAATTTTTTTAATTGTTTCTGGTATGTTTGCTTTTGTTTCTAATGAAAAATATTAATTAGAGCATTAAAAAACACTTTATCAAAAATAAAAGTTAATTTCGAAATGGGCACTTTTATTTCATTAATTTAGTAACCCCAAGTATGGTTTGTATGATAAAAAATTAATGATATGGCAACATTATTGATTTAAATTATTAAAAAACGCGTTTAAAGTTACCCAGATAAATTAAAACGTTTAAAATATGTGTAAATCAAGAAAATTTTCCTCTATAGGCAATGTTACCCATAATTCGTTTTTACTTTAGCTCACTACGATTTTGAAGTTTTTATATTTAAATCTTTAAATATCAGTAAAAAGCATCTGTATTCATATAAAGAGAACTAAAATCCCACAGATGATATAAATTGGTAAGTAAAATAAGAATCAATGTCAACACAAAACTAAAAAATCTGACGTTTCCGAGTCAAAGTTACCCCGATTGACTGTACTGTTTAGTAGGCGGTGTTTAGTACCTACATTTAGAAAACTTTGACTTTGTTGATATAAACTAAACACTTAACAGTCAGGAAACTTTGTCAATATAAACTCAACACTTAACAGTCACGTCCAGACGTGTTTAGTTCGTGTTTAGTAGGGGTGTGCAAGTGAGGGGTGAAGGCGGGACGCGCGAGAGGAGTTACTCGCAGAAAAAATAGAACGCGTGTTTAGCCGTGTACTTCGCTAATCACTATACACTTAACATTAAACAGGAACTGTCCTAACCTAACGTGTTTTTTGCTAAACACTTAACACTAAACAAGCCACTCGCACTAATCACTAATCAAAGTGTATACCGGCTATAAGACCAAAGAACTTCTAATTGGGAAATCATAAAAATCAGGCAACACTCACTTATTTCCAAATCTAACTAAAGTCAATGTCAAATCAAATACGTCAAAACCATGTGGTGTTGGTGGTTGATTTTTAGTCAGTGAAGCCTGTTTATATCAGAACAGAATCTAAAACAAAATAAAACATGGTGAACAAAGACTGGTCTAAAGTAACTCCTGGGCTATCAGTGCCAGTGCTGTCCTGCATCAATAAGCAGGGCTTCAGTTCTATGACGCCTATCCAAGCGGCTGTGATACCTTTAGTGTTGTCGTGTAAAGATGTTGCTGCAGAGGCTGTTACCGGCTCCGGCAAGACCCTGGCGTTTGTTGTGCCGATGTTGGAGATGTTGGGGAAGAAGGAGAAAGACGCACCGCTACGAAAGGATTTCGTTTATGCTGTGATTATATCCCCTACGAGAGAATTGGCAACTCAGATTTATAAAGTGAGTGATTTTGTTTGGTGCTTCTTCTTGAGTTATTATATCAATTTATATTATGTAATTTTAATGTGTACATATTAGTTTTAAGTATAATTAGTCGGTTTCTGTGGAAGACCAGCGTTGTGGATCGTACCACGGTCCACAACACATGCTGAAGTGACTGTTTTGGATTTTTATAGCCAAATAAATGGTTGTTTCTTTCTTTCTTCTTCTTTAATTTTAAAAATCGCATCTACTCATAGCCTGATCGCAATATTTATTCAACAAAACAAAGATTTGTCTTTCCCTGCTGTTTTGTAATCTTTTTACGACTGACCAAAAAGGAGTGTTATGTTTTCTGGGTTCATGTATGTATGTAAGTTTTTTTATTCCACCATAAGTCCTGAACGGCTTAACAGATTTTAATGTGAAAGGAGTGTTATGTTTTCAGGGTTCATGTATGTATGTAAGTATGTATGTAAGTTTTTTTATTCCACCATAAGTCCTGAACGGCTTAACAGATTTTAATGTGAGAGGTATTTTTAGATTCCTTGCATTCCTCCGAGTGACATAGGCTATATGACGTCACCATAAAAACAAAATGGCAAATTAAATATGCGATAAATAACAGACCAAAAAAATAAAATTTGATCAATCTTATCGAGTGGGGTATCAAATTGAAGGGTTTTAAAAGGCGATTTCAATAATGTATATCACTTATATGTTTGTATGTACTTTTTGAGTAAAAACTTGGCAGTCGTGTATTTTATTTTTAATAATTAGCTTGTTTGAGTGTATTTTATACATAAACATAATTTTTAGGTTATAGAAAAATTCCTGCAAGAACCAGAGCTCGCTCACATGACACTAGCCTTACTAGTCGGTGGTCGTGCAGTCGATATTGATGTGGAGAGGCTGCAGAAAGGTGCTCATATTGTGGTGTGCACCCCAGGACGATTTGGTGACCTGCTGGCTGAGAGGAAACAGCTGAATTTAGCCGGGCGGTTAAAGGAATTGGTAGGTATGATGAGATTCTTATCACGTTAGAGACAATCATTTGGAGTATATTTACATATAAGTATTGATATTTATGATCTTGATGGCTCCTCATGGCTATGGATGGTAAAAGAAATGAGTAACCGTGTCACATGTTTATGCTCCCATGGGGATTTCAGAATGTATACATAGAAATAATTTTATTAAATCCACAGAGCACATATGAAGAAGAGCTGTTCATAAGCTAGTAGACCTGTCCCCAGTCGACCAACTTGAGGCTTCTAACTATTTGCCACCAGACGTCACTGTTGTCGCATTCGCGGAGTTCACTTCACAGTAAACACACAACACTTCACACTCGACACAGTCGAAGTTACGCGAAATTTTAGATTGTGCTGATTAACAATGAAGTGCTGTATTGTGGGGTGTAAAAGTAACACACACAACAAGGAATCACGCGATAAAAGTATATATTTTCACTCGCAAGTATTTTTTACGTAATTATTCCCACAGCGGTGGATACACGCATGTCAGTACAGCCATCTAGTGAGTAATAGCAGAACTCAAGAGAATTAGTAAAACAGTTTGCAAAAATAATTCTGCTACTGGCCAATAGGTGGCTATACAGTTTGTTAAAATAAGATAAAATAAGTTGTACGTCTATCCAATAAAGGTTCATTTTTTTAATTTCTGTCTACGGTAAGTATACGTCACCCGCTCCCCTCCCAATGCGGACACTGTCTTTCATATGTAAAATGTCTATGCGCACCTCCTCTCGTTACCTACTTCGTGATTAAATCAGACTGGCAGATCCAAATATTAGCGCATTCAAACAAGCTTTATTACATATTCTAAGTCTAAATATAGTAAAATAAAACTTTTAATGTTTTGTACAATGATTAGTTATGCACCTTCTAGATAATCATCTTTTTTTTCAGGAATTCCTAGTTCTAGACGAAGCAGACCGCCTCCTGGACTTAGGATTCAGCACGACACTGACAACAATCCTCCAGTATCTCCCCAGACAGCGACGCACAGGTCTCTTCTCCGCCACACAGACAAAAGAACTCCAAGATCTCGTCCGCGCAGGCCTCCGGAACCCAGTCATTGTCAGCGTCAAAGAAAAATCTACTATAAGCACTCCGATATTACTTGAAAACTATTATGTTATAGTGGAACCGCAAGACAAGTTTCTATTCCTGCTAAACTTTATACGGAACAGAAAAATGGTGAAAGGTTTATTCTTCTTGCCGACTTGCGCTTGTGTGGATTACTGGGCTGATGTGTTGCCGGTGTTCTTGCCGGATATAAAGGTGTTCTCTATACACGGCAAGATGAAGCTGAAGAGGGCTAAGATTCTTGAGAAGTTTCGGGAAGCTGAAAATACTATTCTGCTTTGTACTGACTTGCTGGCCAGGTATGATATGCTTAATTTTAGAGTTCCGTACCTCAAAAGGATAAAAGGGTACCCTTATAAGATTGTTTGTCTGTCTGTCACTGAACACCTTTTTCTCAGAAATGGTATCTAGTACTTGGTCTCTTTCAGCTATAATAAAATCAAATTAATAGGTCATAACATTGACCTAGAATTATGAAATTTAGCAATGAGCAATGTCTACAGTACTTGTAAAAGAATAAATCTGAAAATTATAAACTGCAATGTTTAAAGAAAGGAAGGACCCACAGTGATTTTCTTGGTTTTACCACAGAAAACAGATTATCCCTATTTCTACATATAATATCACGCTTTTTTCCCGTAGGGCAGAGACTAGCGATTTCCATTTGCTACGATCCTTACAAATTTCTCTCGCTTCCTCACACTCATCATCACTTTTATGCTCCTAATATCTCGCTTTTTAAGGAGGTCCGCAATCTGGTCATAGTGCGTTATAATAATAATTTCGTAACTGTGTATGTATTGAGATCACAGGGGCCTAGATATCCCGGAAGTAGAGTGGGTCCTGCAATGGGAGCCGCCGACGTCCCCGGCAGCCCTCGTGCACCGCGTGGGCCGCACGGCGCGGGGCGGGGCGCCCGGCTGCTCGCTGCTGCCTCTGTTGCCCACGGAGGACTCCTATGTGCCTTTCATCAGGAGTAATCAGATGGTGGAGCTGAAGGATTGGAGGAAGTCTAAGGATGCGATCAAGATTAGTGATAAATTGAAGGATAAGGTGTGTTTTGCTTTTGTAACTAATATTATAAATGCCCTTCCTCCTGTACCTTGGAAGACCTAAATGAGGCCAATGATAATGGTGGAACTGGCCAAATACTGGTTAAAGAAAATCTAATTTTTGTCATTTCGATTCAAGATGATGATGATTATAAATGCGTTTGTTTATTTATTTGTTTGTTACCTCTTCACGCTTTATCTACTGAACCAATCTTTTTTTTTGTGAAATTTCGCATACACTTAGCAATATTGAAAAGTACATAGTGTACCTTTTATCCCGGGAAAAAAACACTGTTCCTGTGGTAAATAGACGCGGACGAAGCCGCGGCCAAAAGGTAGTATGATATAAACAGCCATCCGACACTATTTATTAATCTGTGATCCGACTCCAATAGTGTAATAATCCGTGGGTTTATCGGAAATGGCCTTCCACAGAATTTTACTTACTACTGTGGCGTAGCGACCCGAAATGGATCTTGGCCTCCGTTACGAAATAATGCCACAGAATTTTACAGCATTGGTTTTTTATTTGTATCGGTTTATCCAACTTCCAAGAGAATCAAACTCTTTAGATAGGTATACATAGTATATATCTTATTAACGCCAATAGAATTGGCATTCTCTACTCGTCAGTTCGATCCTTAAAATGTGAATTTTGAATTGAGGAAGCTTTAAAGACATCAACATCGTTCCAGGTGCTAAGCATCCTCCACGAGCAACAAAAGAAAGACCGGTCCATCCTAGACAAAGGCCAGAGGGCCTTCGTATCTCACATACAAGCGTACTCCAAGCACGAGTGTAACCTGTTGCTGCAAACCAAGGAGTTGCCGCTGGGTCATATAGCTACCAGCTACGGGCTGCTGAAGTTGCCTCTGATGCCGGAGATTAAAGAGGAGCATAGACAACAGTTTATAGGTATGTTGAGTTTTATCATACTATCATACTAATATCACAGAATTAATATAAGTAATATGTACAGAAAGGAAACTCCCTGCCCCTCCCGCAATATGGCACCCCCCGCACTTCTCCCCCGTTCTTGTGTGTATTGGGACGCTATGACTATGAAAACGCACACATTGACGTGTTACTGACGTGTTCACGGATATACAGTTTCATTTGTAGTAGTAGTAGGCATAAATGACGCCCCCGTTTCTATGTAGCGCCCTCCCTGTGCTAATATTACTAAAGGAAGTGTTTTTAAGTTTATAGGGGAAAATCTTCGGAACTACTGAACCGATTTCAAAAATTCTTTCACCAATATAAAGCTACATTATGCCTGAGTGACATAGGCTACAATTTATGTATGTACCTCCCGAGCGAAGCCGGAACGAGGCGCTAGTCTTCTACATGAAAGAACATTTATTATTAGCTGTTGGCACCCGAAAAGTATCTTTTGTATTTTGTTGTGTAACCCCCTTCCATTACATCTTTCTAATCGTACATTTTTCAGATATCTGTGTGATAAAATAAAAAGTTGGTCGTCACGAGACGCCCGTCAGATGTAAACATCTGAACATCGTGGCACGACAGCGTCAAGCCATTTGCCGTCACGTCATTCGAGTTGATTTTACTACCAATAGATGTTTTACATCAAAAACATATTATTTCCAGGCCCCAAGGAACAAATAGACTACAACAGCATCCCCTACAGAGACAAACAGAAGGAAGCCAGCCGGCTACAGAAGTTGGAAGAATACAAAAAGACGGGCGTTTGGCCTTCCAAGAAGAAAAAGAAAATGGTAACTTTTTTTTCTTTAGCTTTTGACGCTCATTTCATTTCCTACAGGTAGAATTTCCAAAATTCCTTTCTTAGTGCTCGCTCACTAACGTTATACAAAGAACTTGTCTGAAAAGTTTTTAGTGTATCTGTGTTGATATACCTAATTAGTCAGCAGCGTTCAATTTTATATATACAGACTAGCTGCGCCCCGGGACTTCGCTCCCGTGGGAATTTCAGGATAAAAAGTACCCTATGTGCTATTCCCAGTATTTTTCTACCCGTATACCAAATTTCATCGAAATCCGTCCAGTAGATTTTGCGTGATTGAGTAACAAACTCACATCCAAACTGGCGCATTTTTATTTTAAGTAGGATTAGTTACAGCGTCAATAATTTAGAGCCTGACCAGGAATATAAAAACCCTGAATTAGAGGCAGCACTTATGCGTTTTAAATTGCAACATTATTGAAAGCAGTAGCGGATTTAAGGGGGGGGGGGGGGGGAGCACGGGGGCACGTGCCCTCCCCCACCATACCAAACTGCTATTTTTGTGTACGTATACTGTGGAGGTAGAGTCCATAATCTATCTATAGATATGTACTATCAAATTAAGATCAGAGTTGTTGAAATAACATTATTAAGTAGTAATAGTTTCTGACAAGTTTATTTTAAAAACAATTAATCCGCCACCATCGATTATTAGCAAAGCGGCAAAATTCCCCTTTTTAATTTCCCTACCGTCTTATGGATTCGTCTCAAGGTGTGCAGCTCTAGACCCTAGCTTGTGTAGTCCGCTTCTATCTTGTGCCCCTCCCAAAAAAAATACTGGATCCGCCCTTGATTGAAAGTCAAACTTTGACAGATGGGTTTTTTAATTAGTTGCCACTAGAAGAAATTAGTTCTATTGCTATTCCGCAACATGGCGATGGTATTTATATCCCTAGTCAGATTTACAACTATTATTCTTAATAGGGTATTTGACAAGTTTTTTTTTATTTGATTTATGGAAAGATTATGCAAAAGTGTAGTAACAAACTGTTTTTATTTTTTTAAATTTCGACCTAATTATCAAGTTATATCTAATTAAAAGTACCAAAAAATCCGATGCCCCGAAAAAATCCGATCACCTTCTTGTCAGTTCACTCACAAACCCGAGCTCCACACCCGCGCGGGCCTGCGTGCCGGCGGGGAGAGGCGCACCGAGTAGGGAGAATACTTGTGACGTCACTGGGCTAATCGGAAGTGTTCGGTAACTGTTCGGCGTATTCCGTTGGTATGAATTTTCAATTTAAAATAACTAGGTAATTAAATCGAAAATAAAAAAAATAAAAACAGTTTGTTATAAAACTTGTATATGATCTTTCCATTTATTCAAAAATATGTTGAAAAATTACACCTTGTCAAATACCCTACCCTACCCTTTTCAACATATTTTTGAATAAATGGAAAGATCATATACAAGTTTTATAACAAACTGTTTTTATTTTTTATTTTCGATTTAATTACCATTTATAACAGATGCAAACCCAACCATGGGAGCAGGCGAAACAGAATAAAGAGGAGAAGAAGCAGCGAAAGAAAAAGCGAAAAGAGCTGAAAAAGCAGGAAAGCGGGGACGGCAAGCGACGCAAGCGAAGGGCGGTGACGCAAGCGGAACTTGACGAGCTGGCGGCCGATGTGGAGCTCATGAAGAAGCTGAAGAAGAGGAAGATTACGCAGAAGCAGTTTGATGAGGCTTTTGATGGAGATAAATAAGTCTCCCTGAGGCCTTGACACGTAGAGTTAAAATGGCATGGCACGTTAGAAAAGTTGTGCTGACCGAGAACCTGATGAAAAAAACTCGCTGAAAAAACGTGGGAGTACACATGGTAGTGGCCATCTTTGGCACCGTCTGACAAATACTTCTGGCCATTTCAGACATGTTTATTTTCTACTAGCTTTGGCCTGCGGCTTCGCTCGCGTGAATTTCCCACTGGAATAGTGCTTTTTCCCGGGATGAAAGGTACCCGATGTCCTTCTCAGTACTTGTTACTGTGTATGCGAAATTTCAGGAAGATTGGTTCAGTAGATAAAGCGTGAAGAGGTAACAAACAAACAAATTAATTAACAAACTCACTTTCGCATTTATAATATTAGTTAGGATGATGCCACGTAAACTCCATTTATTCTTACCAGTCCTATCATGAAAACAGTCTTACCATGTCTTTTTATGATTTGACAACAATATAAATAAATGTTTTACTTTAGGATGTTTATTAGGTTTGAACTAATATTTGATTTATTTTCAACAAAATTTAAAAGAAAGTACTGTGAAGATTGTTTACATGATAGGACTGGTAAGAATAAATGGAATTTACGTACAATGTAATGATGTCATATGACCAAGGGGTGCTAATGTTACAAGAATAATAATAAGAAAGAAATAAAAAGACCTGAACACATGAAAAATCGCTTTATATTTCACATAATAATAAATAATCAACAATAACAAACACAAGCGCTAAATTTTCAAACGCTAGAATTAGACTTGATAAAAAAAAAATTAGATTTATACAATTTAACAAACAAACAAAATTACTCTTTACAGTCTCTACACTTTGTAAAATCGTCGGGTCCTATGACAGCTGTCAAATACATCCATCTCTGTCTTAAGTCGTATTCCTCATGACTGAGGGTCGTGGTCATTTTATGGAATGAAACACAACGACTATCTTGGCAATTTTAATGGAGTGGTTTGCCATTGCCTTCTCCATATCACATACTAGTTGATAATCATCAACCAGAGTGCAGGTTTCCTCACGATGTTTTCCTTCACCGGAAACAAGTGGTGGTCGATGAAAACTAACATAGGTTCATGAGTCAGATTGGTATACAAACTCATGTAGCACGGGCAGGATTTGAACCTGGGACCTTTGCAGCCTCATGCGGGCGCCTTACCACTCGGTCACAACAACTCAACCGCTATATACATCTGTCTCTGTCGCTCTCATTTCGAATGTATCAGTCCATCCTGCTGTCATAGTACTCATCCCATGTTTTACAAAGTGCATTACAAGTCTAATCCTGGGCTAGGCCGTAATCCACAGGTCTGGCATATCTAGACCGAAATAATTTGCTAAGCTAGTCAGCATTGCCTGCAGGGCCTGTGGTGTGGCCCTAGAATAGCACCAACCCATCTCTTCCCGTGGGTGTCGTAAGAGGCGACTAAGGGATTTAAAACACCGGAGGATGGGCAGCAGCATCTTTCCGCGTACTATGCCATCACACTGCGATCGCCAACCCGCCTGCCAAGCGTGGCGATTACGGCAAAACCCTCCATGGATGAAATCTTTGGGGGAGGCCTTTGTCCAACAGTGGACGTCTTTCGGCTGAGAGAAGTCAGCATTTGGTGCTTTTAACATTTATTTACGTAGTACATTTCATTCTATATGAACCATCCGTTTACCCCTTTCTTACGTGTACCTTTGACATGTATGTTTTATACATATAAAGGTTTTTTAGATTAATTAAAATACACAGTACGGTCGTAAGCAGATAAATATGATCCATTTATCTGCTCCCGACTATACATATATCGTATCTATTCATAAAACGTTAACAACAATTTAAAACCCCCATCTGTCTCATTCTTTCAATGTCAAATAGTAGAAAGAGATAGGGACAAAAATATAACGAAAATAGGCAGATAGGGACAAAAATATAACTAAAATATGCCTATTTTAGTTATATTTTTGTTTTGTAAAACTGCCGTTTTCGTTAACTTTTTATGAATATGACACACTGGGTGTCCATCTCGATGGCGCAACAATACAAACAACATTGAACCTTAGTCCTACGACATAAGGTATGTCAATCTATACATAATACCAACAACAACTATACATAATCAAATGGATAAAATGTAAGAGTACAAAATTAGCAGATACAGACACGAATATATTTGTATGTAAATAAATAACTAAACATTTAAAACGGAAAGACTGAATCATAAGACGAATTCGCTCACAAAACTTGTGGCGGTTTTTTAATACTAAGTGATACATTCTTAATTTATGGTATGTGCATGACTAACAATTCTTCTACACCTAAAAATAGTTACGGCGAATAAATATATTTTTTAAATTCAACAAAATAGTCGACGGTAACTAAAAGATTCAAATTTTCGTGACTGTACACCACCACAGCCAATCAAAATTCAGGATTTTATTCTTGTTTTGATTGACTAAATAGCGATACTTTTAGTAATCTAAATAACATAATTTTTCACATTTCTGTGGAACTTTAGTTGTGTATAAGGCAAAAGTAAAGAAGAAATATACAGTAACGTTGCTAAAGATATAATTAGTCAATATGCCGTATAAAATATTCGCCACGAAAAGCGGCGGTTGTAACCGCAAGAGTAAATAATCCCTCCATACAGAGAGGAATGTGTGCGTAACCTCTCACGTACGCGTCGCTAGAGTACAAACCAGGTTTGCGGTTGAGGTTAGAGGACACTGGACAACTGACAGAGCTTCCTCTCAGTAGGAAGGGATTATCTACTTGTGTGGTTGAAACTATTTGGTGACAGACCGCCCGTTCTGACTATTAAATTTTATCTGTATTCAAAAGTAATCATAGAGCTATCTATATTCAAAGTAATCTTCAACAAATAGCCTCAACTCTATAGTGTCTCACTCTTGTCTACGTAGCGTGATAAAGACAGGTAGAGATGAGGCTTCGTTGCTTAAAATTATTTTAAATATTAGATTGAGAAAACAAGATATTTAGGAAATTTATCAACTGGAGGGTTAATAGATCCCTTTTCGTGAGATTCTAAATCAAATTTTAGTAATGATTTTTATTGCACAAGTAAACCATATTGACTTTGCCAAAATGTTTAAAGAAATTATAAACTATGACAAAAAATATTTAGTTCGAACATATGTAAATGCAGTAAATAAAGTTAACTTTCTGCCAAGCTGCAGAAGCTTTTTCGTAAAAACTGTACTGTATAAAAATCCATACCTACTTGTTTTATATCCTATGTATAAAAAAATGCATTCTACTTTAATAAAAATGCTTGACCAAATGCAACATTAATTGGAAAATAGAATAAGAAGACATTAAATGGAAGCCAAAAATTAAAAACTAAAGAGCTGGAAGAAATAGACCACAATTATAAAGAAAACGATTGTTATTTTGCCCTACACAGCATCAAAACAATATACTTATGTGTAATAATGTAGACAGAAGCACCATCCATGTTTAAAACTACTTGCAATCCGCTAGATCAGAATACAAAATAGATATACTAAAAAACATGCTCCTTTATAAAAATCAACTCCCAAAGGTGAATTGCGCATATCATCTTAGATGATATTAAAATGTATGGTAACACTTTTTTTAAACTACTGACCAAAAAAGGAGTGCTATGTTGTCAAAGTTCATGTATGTTTGTATGTAAGTTCTTTATTTTGATGTGAGTGGTATTTTCAGATTGCTTACATTCCTCCGAGTGACTAGGCTATGTGTGTTGTCAGTCGTGTTTTTTATTTTTTTATAATTAGCTTGTTATTGAATTAGAATATGAAATTCCAAACAATTTGGATGACAACTAGTCACATAACAACAACGCCAGTCGATTTCTATTTCATCTATTACATTTTTAAGAATTACAATTAAATATGTTATTTATTTTCTGTTTCGATAACCTTCTGTAATAAAGCCCAGAACTGACAGAAACTTTTATGAAATATATTGAAATTACTGAAATAAACATAGATATAGCTAAATAAATAAAATAGAATAGTCACACGAAAGAACAATTATTCAGAAAACTTTACCATTATTTTTACATCTTGCGCTTGAGAGTAGCGTGTTTTTTTTATAAGACTCGAGCTAGTATTTTAAAAATATTAGGATTTTATATTCATGCATGATCAGATGTCTTCGAAAGTCGATGGTTTTTCTGCCTCTCATAAGCCACCAAAATTTGATGTAGTTGGAGGCATATTATGCATAATGATTATGAAACATCATTATAAGAAAAAATATGCCGTAAAGAATACTTAGAACTGCACTTTTGTTATTTTTAAATAATTCATATTGGGAGTCACTGCCAGTTCTAGGCTCAAATACATTTTCTAATATTTATTAAAATGTTATTTCCATTACTCATAAATTTAACACATTATTTTTACCAGTTAATATGTAGGCAACCATAATTGTGCTACTAGCATAAATAAAAAGTACAGGACAAAAAGTACCCTATGTGCTATTCCAAATTATGTTCTACCCGTGTACCAAATTCAATAGGGTTATCATTTCTTCGCTTACTAGTTGCCACTACTGGCGAGCGGTCTGTCAGATAGTACAATTCTGTCATAAATTGTCAAATTCAAACGAGATACGCTCGCCAGTAGCACCAGTCAACGTAATTAACACACATACCTTCGCTTTACTAATATTAGTGGTATTATATTCTTCTTCTTATTTAAGAGCCGCGCTCTTGTCGGTGGAGTATACGCCATACTTCTCTGTTCTCAGCTTTACGTTTAAGGTCTTGATACGACACGACGCCTGCCTTCTCTTTAAGTTGGCTTACATAACTCTTTCTCGGTCTCCCTGGACCTCTTCTTCCATTTAACTTTCCTTCAATTATATTTTTAAATAGGTCATCGTGTCGTATCAAGTGGCCGATCATTCTCCCTCTCCTTTATACATTTTACTCCTCTACTTTTAGGGATTATATTGTACATCAAAAATCCATTAATATCTATAACAATAGTACACTAGTAATATTTTGCCACTGGGCTGGGGTATGAGCGGTTGACTAGTTTCCGAAATAATAATTTTATCCTGAGACTAGACCTTTAAAGGCACTTTTTGTACAAAATGTAACTACAGAATTACATTCCATTTTAATATTATATACCTATGTATGCAGCGTAATATTTTGTCTTTAAAATTGATAACCTCCTCCCGAGTCATGTAAGTCAATTGTGAAAACTATTGTCATAAATTATGGAGAGGGAATCTATTAAAATGCTTTTTAACTGAGAATAACAAATTTTTAAAAACTAAAGAAAAGCATTAATAGCATATAGATAATATCCCAGGATAACGAAGTATAATGTTACACATCAGTGCCACTAACACTGGTGTACATGACGACTACCGCCATCTAGCGACAGTGGCCTTATACACATTAGTAAACTAAACAGTCAGCTAGCGTGCAGGTTTCCTCACGATGTTTTCCTTAACCGGAAGCCAGTGGTAGTTAATAAAAATTTTCACTATTTCTTTTCTATTACACTCCGATATAATAACTTCTAGCTATATTGATTCATAATCAAATATTTGGATTTCACCGAGCCACTTTCACTATCACAATACAACTAGTTCACTAATAAGTTAGTCCGAGTTGATTAAATGTGGTTTACATTACAGCCATTTTCACTTTTTTCACTGATCACTATCGGAGACCCCTATTGACACACAGTTCCACATATAGAGGAATCTATTGGTAAGTAGGTCCGTGTGATTGTGGGCTGTTGGTTAGTCGTCTACAGCCGATGTCTGCGCCGGCGCGGCCGTCAGCTGCGTTTCTGGGAATCCCCCGCCGAAAGCACCTTGGTAGGGGGCGCCACGAGCATCTGTAATATGAAAATACCCATAATAATCCCATAATCCTACTATTTTATAAACTAGAGTACTTTCTGGGAGTTTATATGGAAAATTTGGTAGCCTTGGTACTTAATGAAACTCCATCTGGCCTTAACCCATTGAACCCCAAGCGGTGTCATGTAACCGCGCGCGAATCGGCTACGCCGTTCACTCAAACCCCGAGCGGTGACCGGTCACCGCGCTCCTCCAGTCCACTTAAAACCTTATTTTCGATGTTATAACGACTACTTTTGTATGAAGAAGTTTGATGGTCTGTGTTCTATGATAAATTTCCTATATCGTGAACGCAACATTTGTCGTAATCTGTGCTCGATTTTTTTATTTTGCGTTTTGAAATTTGATCCCTGACAGTGGCATTTTTCGTCATGTCAGCGCGTATGTTCGGATTGTTTTTTTATATTCGTCAATTGCTTATGAGTGGTGTTATTGTTTATATTACAAGCCCTATAACCATGCTGAATAACAAAGAAATAGCATAGACCCTTGTTCTTTGGAATTTATTTGAGTATTCTGAGATTTTGACTCAGTGGTCTGCAGTGGTCATTTATTTTTTGCAATCTAGTGTTTGCAAATTTTGAACTAGTAGTAAAAAATATTTTTTCAATCATTACTTTATTTTATTGCCTGATTGATAGGACATAAATCAATTAGTACATTGTCATTTACAGAATGATAAAATATGGTCTAATTACAAAGGAATTATATTTTTTGCAAGTTGCGTAATTTGCAGTAATTACGACGCCATTTTTTTCGCACTCGCACGTAGATGACGTCATTTGTTTACATTTTGACTTCCGGACTGAGGGGTTAAACCAGGCACAGGACGGCGTTACCTGGAAGGCCCTAGTCACGACAGCCATCGCTACTGGTGGTCAGGACCCTCAGTCATGAGGATACAATAAAGAAGAAGAGGTACTAAATGCCCACAGAAGTTGGTTTCGCTACAAGTAAATTATTTTGATAAATTGATTTTGTCAATTTTAAGTAAAAACATTTACACCTCGCTGGTTTTATCTAGACAGAGACAGGGACAGACAATGAGAAAAGAGTCCGTACCTTGACGGCGCCCGAAGACATGAGGTAGAACCAGTACAGCTGCGGCAGCAGCAGGATGCAGATGGACACCTTGCAGCCCGTAGGGAGGCTCTTGATGGCCTGCAAATCATTACTTTTTACATTTCAAATATTTTTTAATAGCTTTTGCCTCCGGCTTCGCCTGTGTCATTTTAATTTTTAACTCAATTTACCCCATTAGGGGTGGAGTTTTCAAAATTCCTTACTCAGTGCTCACGCTATAAAAATTTCAAGTTTCCAAGTTCAGTGGTTTTGTCTCTTGAGTTGATATAACCAATAAGTCAGTCAGTGTCCAATTTCATTATCTGACCAGAAAGCATATCTGTAGAGCATAGAAGGCGATGCCCTGGTCTACCTCAACCTTATACGAGGCCCTGGTCCACCTCAACCTTATACGAGGCCCTGGTCAACATGATACGACCTGAACATTAAGAAGAGCAGGAAATCACATCAGATGTCATCAGGTACACTGGTACATATACTGACCTCGAGGTACGGCACGTCCAGCACCCGGCTGTACATGAGACACACGTACGGCAGGCTCAGCACCCGGCAGAACAGGAAGCTGACCAGCATCAGCACCCCGTTCACCAGGTAAGCTTTGGAAGCTTTAAGCTTCAGTCGGGAGAGGATCCCCCTGATGGAGACGAAGGGAGTGGAGAGTTCCATGAGGTAGACGAAGCCGAATGTGCAGTCGCCCAGGTCGCCGCGGAAGTACTGAAAAAGAAAATATATCAAAATATACCACAGCGGCAAAAAGCACCTACTACGATTTTTCATACAAACTTTCATGTCCCTTATCAACGCCTTCGGGGTTTTTTAAAAAAGTAGCCTATGTTTGACCTCTGGTCCTCAATTATCTCTATACCACATTTCATCAAAATTGATTCAGCTATCTGGGAAATTATTTGGAAAAATGTGCGTGCGTGTCGCCCCGTAGTGCGGGATTTGGAAAAACACGCCAAGCGTGTTTCTTGCACTGTCAAGAGAAACAAGATTACGCTGCGCTGACGCTAAAAAACAGGTTCATGTTCATAAAAAAAACTCAGCGGTGACCAAATGCCAGCAGAAAGCGGCGCGCAGTCACCATAATATAACGCCATCGCATCTCTATTGACCCACTTGGACCACTACGTACACCAATGTGTCCGTATATGACAGAGGATATTAGTTCCATTGAATTTGTCATTTTTATTCTTGGAAACACTCCATGCGTGTTTCGCCTTTCGTTTAACACGCGAACACAAGAATATAACGATATTGAAACTAACACTTGATACTTTTTTATTTATTATTTATTAAGGTATATACAACAAGTAGCAATCTTTACAATGTTCACTTGAAAATAAGTTAACATTATGAGCTAGACTGAAACCAAAAAACATGCATACACGGCATGACAACTAACTGTAAACAGAGTAAATACACAAAATATCCAAAGCCAAAACTAAGATGATTCCAAAGCATAGCAGAAAACAGTTGAGCTAAATGACTTATATGTGACTAGCTTTTGCCCGCGGCTTCGCCCGCGTTAATTTCCCTCGGGAACAGTGCCTTTTCCCGGGATGAAAGGTAGCCCTTCTCAGTACTTCTAACTATGTGTATGCGAAATTTCAGGAAGATTGGTTTAGTAGATAATGCGTGAAGAGGTTACAAACAAACTCACTTATACATATACAACAACACTTATTAAAATTTAAATTATGACAAACCATATGAGCAGTACAAAAATATACTCACAACAATGACGAGGAACCCAAAGCCGCCAATAAACAGATGGTGCAGCAGTATCACGGGTTCGTACCGGCAGTACTCGAGAAAGCTGGGCGGCGGCCGCGCGCCGCTAGGTGGCGCTGCGTCGCCTGAGGACAACATGGCGTCGCCGTTCTTGGACAGCTTGCGTTGCAGCTTGGACTTTAAGAAGTCCACGCCTGCTGTCATTTGGACGTGCACCTGAAATTAGTGTTTTAACCCTCAATGCAAAAGGCGTAGTACATGTATGGGGTAAAAACAATCTACGACGAATAGCTAAACAATATTAATTAGAGCATATTATAGGTATCTACATGCGAATAATAATAAGGCAAGGCGAGGCCGGAGGCCGATCCCCTCCTTTAGCCGGGGCCAGCGAGGCCACAGATCGAGCTGCGTCTATATAGCAAAGAGTAAAAGCCAGAGCAGCCTTTCGGCTCTTCACCTAATAATTCTACCCAACCGCCAACTTTTTATGTAGATGACTTTTGCTAATTTCCCTAAAATTTTTCGTGCAATCACAACTGCAAAATTGCTCTGCACACGCGACATCTAATCACAATATAAGAGTGTATGTTTATCTTGAAGTATAAAAAACTACTGATGATGAATAATCAGAAGCATTTAGTTTAATTACTTGTGTTCTATCAATATTGCATATTTCTAACAATTCCCATACTTTATCCGGTCCCCTATTCTCGATCCAAAGAAAACCGTTCATAAAAAATACTAGAAATAAAAACTGAATGTGACTCACCATATACATAGACCAGATGTCATAGAAGAAGTAGGCGGCCCCAAACCAGGCGTACGCCTCGGACATGTAGTGCGACGACCGCATGAAGTCTCTGGTGCACGACCAGAGGCACACCACGACCCCGGTCAAGCAGGACAAGGCTGCTTGCACGGCCGACACTAGCCTAGGAAACATTTATCAAAATTCTAGATAAAAAGAATTGATTTGCTTTAAATACGGTAAGATTAGGTCTTTAAAGACGTTTGTTTTTAAAGTTATATGTTATTTTCACATGAGATATTATAATTTTCGCAGTCTCGTCAACATACTCATGATTAAAAAACACGCCCAGCGTTACAACACGCTAGGCGTGTTTTCCCTAAACGAACCTAAATAGAAACATGGCTTGCACAGCGCTTTTAGACGAATAAAACCTTATACAGAACCGTAGTTGCATTATAGTTTCTTATGTAATGTGTCTAATATTAGAGGTAATAAATATTTAATTTCTCAAAACAGGCGTACGCCTCGGACAAGTAGTGCGAAGACCGCATTAAATCTCTGGTGCACAACCAGAGACACACCACGACCCCGGTCACGCAGGACAGGGCAGCTTGCACGGCCGACACTAGACTGGCGAACATTTATCAAAAATCTAAATCAACAATAATTTATTTGCTTACATATAGGGTAAAAATTATAAATTATACGATTAGGTCTTTAAAGACACTGTTTATATGTTATTTTCACATGAGAAACTTTAATTTTCGCAGTTTTGTTCGCGTCAACATGCTCATGATTGGAAAAAAACGCTAGGCGTGTTTTCCCTAAACGAACCTAAATTAAAAGTAACTACTTAGCACATTTTAGCTATAGTAAGGCGCCAAATCTACGGCATAAACGACGGTGCTTATATTGATATGCGATTTCAGCTGGCAGAAACAAAAACACGCCATGCGTATCATACTCATGGCGTGTTTTTTAAACGCTTTTGAGATTGGTTCATAAAACACAACAGGCGTATAGCAAGTTTTTTAAACATTCTCAAACATGTCATAGATTTCTATACTGAGTTTCATTTTCATATAAATATTAAATTGACCTTTCAATTGCTTTTTAATACTCGTAGTTTAGCCACACAGATGTCCACAATTGATATGGATACAAACACTCATATCTCCCATCCGTATCTCATTAACTAAACAGCAAGGTCGGGTTCATTCGGACGGTTATTTTATTGATATTGATCGTCCGATGTTTTCGTTGATACAATATGTTATTGTTCAATATAAACAGAAATATAAAGGTCATTAAGTGTATAATTTTTATAATCGTAATTTTTCATACAAACTTCCTCCATGGGTTTCTCCTCTTTCGACTTAGAAGCAAGAAGTTTCGAACTAAGAAACAAGCAAACAAACAAACTATTCGAACCTGGGACCTTACGATCAGAATTTTTTTAAATAAAAGTTGGGGTTGCTCTTGACCACAATCTTGCCCGAGGACAGAGATGAGGTCTTCAGCGTAGCGAACTTACCCAGGCCAGAAGCAGCCTACTCATTCTGGTTTAGTATCAATATCACTAGACCATTGAAGCGGTGGTTGTCAAGTGGTAATGACACCCGCCTGAGGTCGGATAGGACCCGGGTTCAGATCCTACCTGTGCCACAGGAGTAGACCAATCTGACTCATGTATGGCAGTTTTCATAGACCACCACTTGCTTCCGGTGAAAGAAGACATCGTTAGGAAACATGCACATACGCTGACTGTTTAGTTTACTAGTGTGTATACGGCTAGTGCCACTAGATGGCGGTAGATAGATAGGTAAACACTATTGCATCATTTACAGAAAAGAACATACAAAGTAGTGACCAAAGTAAATACATAAAGGAGCGCAAAAGCGAGCTTATCGCAAATGCAATTTCTTCCAGCCAAGCTTTGGGTGGAAGGAGATATAAGTGAAAAATGTAGGGTGTAGTAAAAATTATTAATGAAAGTAGTGGTAGTCGTAAAAGTCATGTCAGATGCCTTTAAGCACTTGAATAAAATCTGACTAGTGTTAGTAATAACACACTCGATAAGAAGAAGGCTAGACCATTAGTAAAACTCACTTATTAGTGATGTCAAGAACGTCGCCGGTGCCGAGCCGGTACTGCTGCCGCAGCCGGCTGCCGGCGCCGGTGTACAGCACACACGGCCAGCACTGAGCCTGGGATGTGGCAGTCACACTCACTTGTTGGTGATGTCGAGAACGTCGCCGGTGCCGAGCCGGTACTGCTGCCGCAGCCGGCTGCCGGCGCCGGTGTACAGCACACACGGCCAGCACTGAGCCTGGGATGTGGCAGTCACACTCACTTGTTGGTGATGTCGAGAACGTCGCCGGTGCCGAGCCGGTACTGCTGCCGCAGCCGGCTGCCGGCGCCGGTGTACAGCACACACGGCCAGCACTGAGCCTGGGATGTGGCAGTCACACTCACTTGTTGGTGATGTCGAGAACGTCGCCGGTGCCGAGCCGGTACTGCTGCCGCAGCCGGCTGCCGGCGCCGGTGTACAGCACACACGGCCAGCACTGAGCCTGGGATGTGGCAGTCACACTCACTTGTTAGTGATGTCGAGAACGTCGCCGGTGCCGAGCCGGTACTGCTGCCGCAGCCGGCTGCCGGCGCCGGTGTACAGCACACACGGCCAGCACTGAGCCTGGGATGTGGCAGTCACACTCACTTGTTGGTGATGTCGAGAACGTCGCCGGTGCCGAGCCGGTACTGCTGCCGCAGCCGGCTGCCGGCGCCGGTGTACAGCACACACGGCCAGCACTGAGCCTGGGATGTGGCAGTCACACTCACTTGTTGGTGATGTCGAGAACGTCGCCGGTGCCGAGCCGGTACTGCTGCCGCAGCCGGCTGCCGGCGCCGGTGTACAGCACACACGGCCAGCACTGAGCCTGGGATGTGGCAGTCACACTCACTTGTTGGTGATGTCGAGAACGTCGCCGGTGCCGAGCCGGTACTGCTGCCGCAGCCGGCTGCCGGCGCCGGTGTACAGCACACACGGCCAGCACTGAGCCTGGGATGTGGCAGTCACACTCACTTGTTGGTGATGTCGAGAACGTCGCCGGTGCCGAGCCGGTACTGCTGCCGCAGCCGGCTGCCGGCGCCGGTGTACAGCACACACGGCCAGCACTGAGCCTGGGATGTGGCAGTCACACTCACTTGTTGGTGATGTCGAGAACGTCGCCGGTGCCGAGCCGGTACTGCTGCCGCAGCCGGCTGCCGGCGCCGGTGTACAGCACACACGGCCAGCACTGAGCCTGGGATGTGGCAGTCACACTCACTTGTTGGTGATGTCGAGAACGTCGCCGGTGCCGAGCCGGTACTGCTGCCGCAGCCGGCTGCCGGCGCCGGTGTACAGCACACACGGCCAGCACTGAGCCTGGGATGTGGCAGTCACACTCACTTGTTGGTGATGTCGAGAACGTCGCCGGTGCCGAGCCGGTACTGCTGCCGCAGCCGGCTGCCGGCGCCGGTGTACAGCACAAACGGCCAGCACTGAGCCTGGGACGTGGCAGTCACACTCACTTGTTGGTGATGTCGAGAACGTCGCCGGTGCCGAGCCGATACTGCTGCCGCAGCCGGCTGCCGGCGCCGGTGTACAGCACAAACGGCCAGCACTGAGCCTGGGACGTGGCAGTCACACTCACTTGTTGGTGATGTCGAGAACGTCGCCGGTGCCGAGCCGATACTGCTGCCGCAGCCGGCTGCCGGCGCCGGTGTACAGCACAAACGGCCAGCACTGAGCCTGGGATGTGGCAGTCACACTCACTTGTTGGTGATGTCGAGAACGTCGCCGGTGCCGAGCCGATACTGCTGCCGCAGCCGGCTGCCGGCGCCGGTGTACAGCACAAACGGCCAGCACTGAGCCTGGGACGTGGCAGTCACACTCACTTGTTGGTGATGTCGAGAACGTCGCCGGTGCCGAGCCGATACTGCTGCCGCAGCCGGCTGCCGGCGCCGGTGTACAGCACAAACGGCCAGCACTGAGCCTGGGACGTGGCAGTCACACTCACTTGTTGGTGATGTCGAGAACGTCGCCGGTGCCGAGCCGATACTGCTGCCGCAGCCGGCTGCCGGCGCCGGTGTACAGCACAAACGGCCAGCACTGAGCCTGGGACGTGGCAGTCACACTCACTTGTTGGTGATGTCGAGAACGTCGCCGGTGCCGAGCCGATACTGCTGCCGCAGCCGGCTGCCGGCGCCGGTGTACAGCACAAACGGCCAGCACTGAGCCTGGGATGTGGCAGTCACACTCACTTGTTGGTGATGTCGAGAACGTCGCCGGTGCCGAGCCGGTACTGCTGCCGCAGCCGGCTGCCGGCGCCGGTGTACAGCGCGCACACGTTCAGCAACTCGGACATCGTCATGAAGTACACGAAGCCGAGAGCCGTGAGCGAAGCCCCACGGGTTACGGAGATTCTGGAATTGTTTAATATAATCGTTAGCATAGTTCATGATCGTTAGCCTTAAAGTGTAAACCAAGTTCTGAGGCCTCCTTGTACTTGTGTTGTTTGTAGGAGTCCCTCCAACAGGCCACACAGGCATCAAGTTAAAGTATTTTTTTTCTCTTCTGTGTTTTCTTTCTTTGTGTTTAATGTTGTTTTCTGTTCAATGGGACTGACATGTCATCGACAAAAGCCCCAAAAAAAAAAGAATAAAAAAAAATCTATAGAAGGAAGAGAAGCACGTTGAGAGCTCAAAACACGATACGAGACGTATGTTTTCAATAATCCAGGCCCATTACGTCCTTTTCTCAAAATGACCTTTTTCAGAATGAGTACTGAAAACACACGTATTTTTATTTTTCAGGTTTTGAGCGTTAATTTTGATCAGCGCACGTGTGCAGTTATCCTAGTCGTTCCTTCTCTCGTTGTCTTGATCTTGACCCTGCACTCACCCCCTTCCCTATATCGCCATTTTTGGGTTACCCAATGGCATGATGGCGTTGGAGTGGGTTCGACGGGATCAGAGTCTACGTACTTGAAATAGGAAAGTTTTTAAGTGTGCAAGGATGTGTGGATGTATGTCACTGTTTCACGCAAAAACTACGGACGGATTTCAATGAAATTTAGTACACAGGTAGAATGAAACCTGGAATACCACATTATATCCCGAATTTTCTACGAGAGCGGAGCCCCGGGGTGTAGTAATAACTTCGTTTTATTCAGTCACCAAAAATATTTTGCAACAATCTACATTAAAAACATTGATAAGGTACATCAGCCCAGTTGCTATGCACTCTGCGCTCGCGCATAAAACTCGCGTTCAAATAGAGCAGTTAGCACAATCAATCTATTAGGCCCACTCAGATTGACAACGAAGGAGGCCTATATTCAGTTTTTTTGTTCATAACAATACTACTAGTTTTTCATGCGGCTTTGTTCGCGACAATTTACATCCTATCCTACTAATATTATAAATGAAAGTTTGGATGTGAGTTTGTGATTATGTTTGTTACTCAATAACGCAAAAACGACTCGACGGATTTCGATGAAATTTTGTGGGTATACGGGTAGAATGTTTCGTGAAAAATGTACCCTATGTGTAAGGGTACATTTTTCCCGAAATACTCACAGGAGCAGAGCCTCGGTGCGCTGCTAGTATCTTCATATTTTGGTAATAAATATAACATATTCTTTATCAGTTCATTGTTCATTGCTGAGACAACCAAACTCACTTCAATATAAAAACAACACAAACTTGTGTTATTAAAAATTCAGGCATGTGATAATATAAACGAGAGATTCCAACGCCATGACGTCACTGCCACGAAACATTGCAAGGCTCCATTATACGATGCTTTTTTACATTGCTGCCAACGTTACAGCGAATCGTCATACATTGCTTGTTTTGCCTTGCGTCAATATGTAGCATACGTTGAAACTAAGCAATGTACGTTGAAGTTTGTCGCGGGTTGGCATGTGAACGCAGCATGACATGCCACACTTGTCTGGTTATCATAACACAAATATTTGCTTGCAGTTTAATCCCTTAGTCAAGGGTATTGTCTCAGAGCAATCATTTTTACTATACGGCCTGATCTTACTGTCTCTCTCAGCCGAAAGACGTCCACTGCTGGACAAAGGCCTCCCCCAAGGATTTCCATAACGACCGGTCCTGCGCTGCCCGCATCCATGCGCATCCCGCGACCTTCACCAGGTCGTCGGTCCACCGAGTGGGAGGCCTGCCAACACTACGTTTTCCGGTTCGTGGTCGCCACTCGAGAACTTTTCTGCCCCAACGGCTATCTGTTCTACGAGCTATGTGCCCCGCCCACTGCCACTTAAGTTTCGCGATTCTGCGGGCTATGTCGGTTACTTTAGTTCTCCTACGGATCTCCTCATTTCTGATTCGATCACGCAGAGAAACTCCGAGCATAGCGCGCTCCATCGCCCTTTGGGTGACCTTGAGCCTTCTTATGAGGCCCATAGTAAGCGACCACGTCTCTGTTCCGTATGTCATTACTGGCAACACACACTGGTCAAAGACCTTAGTCTTGAGACACTGCGGTATTTTGGACGAGAAGATATCGCGAAGCTTCCCGAACGCTGCCCAGCCGAGTTGGATTCGACGGTTGACCCCTTTCTCGAAGTTGGACTTACCTAACTGAACTGTTTGTCCCAAGTATAGATAATTGTCAACAACTTCGAGTGTAGAGTCTCCAACCTTCAGAGGAGTGGGTGCGACACGGATATTAAACATAATTTTCGTCTTGTCCATGTTCATTTTTAGACCCACTTGTTGAGAGGCTCTACAGAGGCCATCGAGCATTGTGCCTAGGTCTTCCAAGGTCTCAGCCATGACTACGATATCGTCAGCGAATCGAAGGTGAGTGAGGTACTCGCCGTTGATATTGATGCCGAGTCCGCTCCAGTCCAGAAGCTTGAAAACATCTTCCAGGGCGGCGGTGAACAGTTTCGGAGATATCACGTCTCCCTGTCTCACCCCTCGCTGCAACTGGATAGGTTTGGAGCCTTGATCCTGGAGACGGACCGACATGGTGGCGTTTTCGTACAAACACTTCAGCGCTTCGATATATCGATAGTCAATTTGGCACCGTTGGAGAGAATGTAGCACAGCCCAGGTCTCGATCGAATCGAAGGCTTTCTCGTAGTCCACAAACGCCAAGCATAATGGCTGATTATACTCCTCAGTCTTCTGTATAATCTGCCGCAGCGTATGTATGTGGTCTACGGTACTAAAGCCTTTTCGGAAACCGGCTTGTTCGGGAGGCTGGAAGTCGTCAAACCTGCGAGCGAGACGATTCGTAATGACTCTCGAAAACAGTTTGTAGACATGGCTCAGAAGTGAGATAGGCCTATAATTCTTCAATAGGGTTTTGTCACCTTTTTTGAAGAAAAGTACCACCACACTTCTGTGCCATGCCGTAGGCGTTTGTCCCTCGAGTATGACGGAATCAAATAGCTTCTGAAGAGCTCTTAATACCGGCGTTCCACCTGCTTTCAGAAGCTCAGCCGTGATTCCATCATCACCCGGTGCCTTATTGTTTTTTAACTGTTTGAGAGCCATTCTAATCTCGTATAGGCTGACGTCCGGGATATCTTCGGTGTAGTGTCGGGTCAATCTGGCTCTTGGATCTTTGGCCAGATTACTGACAGGTGTGCGTACGCTGGTGTATAATTGTCCGTAGAACTTCTCAACCTCTTCCAACAGCTCTGGCTTCGACGAAATGATTCTGCCATCCTCAGTCTTCAGCTTGGTCAGTTGGCTTTGACCAACAGACAGATCCCTTGCAAACACTTTTGAGCCCTTATTTCGCTTGATCGCCTCTTCAATACGGTCAGTATTGAATTGGCGTAAATCACGAGTTAAGGACTTGGAGATCTGTCTGTTTAGACGCCGATACTGAGCAGCATCGTCAGAGGACTGCAGAACCAAGTTTCGTCTTTCTTCCATGAGTTTGTTGGTGAGGTCCGAGATCTTTTTGGTTCCTTTTGAACGGCGGGTTTTGAAAGCCTTAGACCCAGCTGTTTGGACAATTTGCACAAACCTGTCATTATAATCGTCCAGATTTTCGCAGTCTCCCAGGCATTCGAAGCGATTCTGCAATTCGAGCTGAAAGCTCTCGGGGTTTTGGAGCTGGATAGGCGCTGGTCGGAGCGTAGACTTCATCAGTCGACACCTTTCGAGTTTTATTCTAAGATTCAATGTGCCTCTTACCAATCGGTGATCGCTTCCTGTTTTTACGGCATTGATCACAGAGACATCATTGAACATGTGCCTCTTCGTCGACAAGATGAAGTCAATCTCATTTTTTGTAACGCCATTAGGATGCAACCATGTCCACTTTCGCTGTTTTGGCTTTTTGAAGAAGGAGTTCATCATAAAGAGGCCCTCCTTCTCCATAAAGCCGGCCAGCAGATGACCACGTGCATTCCTCCTTCCATATCCAAAATTCCCCACCCTCAGCTCATCATCGCTTCGTTTGCCCAGTTTCGCGTTAAAGTCCCCCATCACAACGGTATAGTGGGCCTGGGAGCTATGTATGGCTCTAGAAATATCCTCATACATAGTCTCTACCTCGTCGTCGGAGCGATATGAGGGCGGTGCGTATACCTGTATTACCTTCAACGAATACCGTTTGGTAATTCTGAGTACAAGGTACGCTACCCTCGCCGAAACACTCTCGACCTGGACCACGTTGTTGACGAGGGACCTGTGGACGATAAACCCGACACCGCCCTGGGACAGTTGGTCGCCCTCCCGGAAATAGAGCAGGTTTCCGGACTTGAGGATCATGGTGTCCTCCCCCTCTCTTCGGACTTCACATAATCCTACAATATCCCATCGTAACCTGCTCAATTCTTCCACCAGTTCAGCGAGCTTCTCGTCGGTCCGCAGTGTGCACGTGTTATAAGTTGCCAGGGCCAAAGGTCGTCGGGGTTGGTAGCCTGGCATCTGCCGGGGATTCTTAGCACCCCCTGCCCCGCCGTTACCGTGACCGCTACCAGAGTCCGGGATAGCGGGGCCGCCGGGGACTAGGGGCCGTGTTATGGGTGTAACAACCATAGGGGGGTTTTGCCGTAATCGCCACGCTTGGCAGGCGGGTTGGCGATCGCAGTGTAATGTCATAGTACGCGGAAAGATGCTGCTGCCCATCCTCCGGTGTTTTAGATCCCTTAGTCGCCTCTTACGACACCCACGGGAAGAGATGGGTTGGTGCTATTCTAGGGCCACACCACAGGCCAAAGGATCTTACTGAGCCTGAAGCTTTTTAACATACATACATAAAATCACGTCTTTATCCATTATGGGGTAGACAGCCAAGAGTCGTGAGACTCGAAGGCCACGCTTAGCTAATAGTGGGCTTTCTGACGGAATGGAAATTCAGATATAGTGACAGGTTTTTAAAACCACATTAAAACACTTCTTATTGGAAAAATCTTACTATAGTTACTAGGGTGTTGCTTATTGGGCAAAAAAAAATTTTTTTTTTAAATGATTAAGTCTCACCCCCCCATTTTGTTCTTCAACCCCTATTAACAGATGCCAATTTTTTTTGTTTTTTTTTTAAAGTAGTTTTAGGGGTCGCTACCAGCTGACAAAGTTTTGGAAAAACCATTTCAAAGAATCAATTATAAAATACTCTTAATTTTTATTAAAATCAAATAAACGTGTGACAATCTAGCATAATTCAATTAAAATTAGGAATTTTATGACACTAAAGTAGATTTATTCACATTGGGGTATTTTTTTCTGAAGTTATTCACGACCAACAATAGGTACTGCTTATGTTGTATGTACAAAGCAAATCCTTTTGCATTTTTTGTTCCAACAAAATGCAAGCGCCATTCTTTAACCCTGTATTGACTGCAGTAGTATCAAAGCAGCATTACTTTATCTTTTAAGTTCCATGACATTATAGTATCGTAAACAGCCGAAGCACACACTTCCCCTGTCCCTCGATCAAGCTTTGGTACTGATAGAAGTTGATCAACTCCTTGACCTGAAATCAAGATTGGTAGACGATCTACAGTCTCGTGTCCTGTAATGTCTTCTATTAATTTCCCATCCCAGTGCACAATCAATGGAACCTCAGGCTTAAATACTTCTTTTAATTTTGATGCAACAGCTTGACGATGTTTCCCTCGCAGCCGTCGAATCGATGTGTAGTTCACATTGTACTCTAAAGGATCTTTTCCCAAACTTTTCAGAGTTTTTGTTAACACAACTGCTGCTTTTCGATGGCTTAACTTAGCGACATCTAAACTCATAGCCAAATCAGTAGAAACAATTTCTTATCTACCTCTTTTCACCGGTAGTTTTTGAGTTTTCGACTGTGCTTTTGATGAAGATTTCTTCTGACGTCATATCCGAATTTGAATTTTCATTGCTTATGGAAGTCGATGATGACAGGGCACATTTTTCTGTAAGAGCTTGCATTGCATCTGACACCTCTTTTTTTCATCTACTGAACCCTAAGTAACTTTTTTTTCTTTTCCGCTTCCTTCTTAACACTTGCCTTATCTACTGAACCAATTTGGCCATGACGATTTTCACGTTGATTTCTAAGGAACAGTCGATCTTCTTCATTTGTCATAATTGCCATGGCATCGGCATGGGCAATATCAAAAAGATTTGATAAACCGTCTTTCCAATTTTGTTCTTTAGCAAAGCAAAAGCAGCAGAACGTTTGGCTTTGGTTTCTTTATTTTTTTTTAGCTGTTGCCACTCTTTAAAATACTTTTCTATTTTGATGATGACATGCTGCTTCCACTTGGTTGGAATCCCAGCCTTTTCCCATATACACAAAACGTCTTCTGAAGTACAAGTAGCAGCAACTTTGATAGGTTTTTTCAATTCCAACTTATAGTGCCAGAAAAGACAAAGCACCTCTTGTATTGATGGCAATCTTGACTGATTTAATGATGATAAGGGCTGGCCTATCAACCACACATCCGTTTTTTTTCTAGTCAGTAATGACGACGATGCCATGACGATATTTTTCTCGTTAGTATCACAGTCACTCCGCGCAAACGTTTAACAACGCACTGAAAGCAAAGTAAACGGTGGGGACCAAATTAGGTATAATATCAAATAAAGGGGATTACCGGATTTACCGGGCGATCGCTTGGGAATTCCCCTTACGCGATTGCTGAGGAATTCCCCTTACTCGATACACAGAGATTGTGTTTTAAAAGTAAGTAAAAACAAAACTTGACAAGTTGCGTTGATGCCTAATTTCAGTTTTTCCTTTAAACTTTATCAGTCGGTAGCGACCTCTAAAACTCATTTAAAAAAAAAAAAAAAAAAACCAGCATCCGTTAATTGGGGTACTAGAACACAATGGCGGGGTGAGACAATGACTTTTTGAAAGTTGATTTTTAAGCAACACCCTAATAGTTACGTAGTACTTATATTAATTCTGTGCTATAGTGTGGATGAATTTTTGGATATTAATAATTATGCAATTTAATTTAAATATTCAATTTCTTCTATTATTATTTTTTTTAAGTTTATATCGAACTAGCTTTCGTCCGCGTAAATTTTCCACAAATATCCCTTTTCCCGGGATGAAATGTCCTATGTCCTTCTCCGTACTTCTAAATATATGTATGCGAAATTTCAGTAAGATTGATTCAGTAGATAAAGCGTGAAGAGGTAACAAACAAACAAACAAACTCACTTTCACATTTATATATTAGTTAGGATTAGGATTAGGAATAGGATTGATAATTTTGTATTATTTTAATGAAATGTAATTTCAAACACAATATCCATTGTTTATGAATAAATAACATGAACTACGAATATTATAAACGAGTTGAATCTCGCGGCTTCGCAAATTTCAGAAGGGTTTGAAGAGAAGTTGTATTGCTGACAGTCTAACTTCAAATCTGGCATATTAGATCCTTGATAAGCCTTAAACCTGAGATATTAACAATAATAAATTCCGCGCCGTCGAAATCGTAAGCAAAAGCTAATTCTAATCCTAACTAATATTACACTAGTTTACAAAATTTAACTTTTTGTCTGTTGCCGCGAATTTTGTGGTTGATAATGTTCACTTATGACTTGTTTTCGTCAAATCTACCCTCAAAATTTTTTGAGCAGCTCGAGTTACTTTGTTTTTGATTTTTGTCATTTAAGCGTATATATTAAGCGATAACAGGCATATTTTACTGTGTTAAGATTAGTATCCAAAGTTTTTGCGTCATGAGTAGTTCAAGGAGACGTTGTTTAAACAATCCAGATCATTTTTGTTATATATGCGGGGAATATGTGTTTAACGATTGTAGAAAAGTTATATCAGAGTTGGTGAAAAATACCTGTTTTGAGTATTTTGGAATGCTTTTGGATAAAAATGAGAAGTCTTGGGCTCCCAATTGTGTTTGTAAATCGTGTGTGGAATATTTAAGATTGTGGAAAAATGGTAAAAGAAGTGCCTTTAAATTTGGAACACCGACTATTTGGCGAGAACCACGAAATCATCTCGAAGACTGTTATTTTTGTAGCGTAAACGTAAACGGTTTAAATACTAAAAATCGAGCTAAATGGCAGTACCCAAGTACTAGTTGTGTTCAGCGTCCAGTGCAGCGTTCAACTGACTCTTCAGTGCCTAAAAATATATCTGAACCCATGGAACAAGACATCGAAGGACCAAGCTCATCACAAAATGATGCTGATTTTGAAGGTATGTCAAATGAGCCAAAATGCTTTTCCCAAAATGAGTTAGATGATCTTGTAAGAGATTTAAATCTTTCTAAACAAGCTTCAGAATTGTTAGCATCAAGACTGAAAGAAAAAAATTTGCTTTCCTCAGATACTAAAATAAGTTTTTATCGTGAAAGAGATAAAGAATTACGGCGTTATTTTTCCGAAGAAAACGGTATTACCTTTTGTTCAGATATCAAAAACTTGTTGATAAAAATGGGCTTGAAACAATATGAGCCAAACGACTGGCGTTTATTCATTGACAGCTCAAAACGTAGCCTAAAATGTATTCTATTACATAATGGAAATAAATACGCTGGGGTACCTATTGCCCACAGTACACAGTTAAAGGCAGAATATTGTAACATTTCGCTAGTCTTGAACAAAATAAAATACAATGACCATAAGTGGCAAATTTGTGTCGATTTAAAAATGGTGAACATTCTTCTCGGACAACAAAGTGGTTACACTAAGTTTCCCTGTTTCATATGTCTTTGGGACAGTAGAGCTAAACAAGAGCATTGGATAAGAAGAAACTGGCCCTTGAGAGAAAGTATGAAGCCTGGAAAGCAAAATATAGTCCAGAATTCATTAGTAGCTCGTGACAAAATTATCCTTCCACCATTACATATAAAACTGGGCATCATGAAACAGTTTGTTAAATCACTAGATAAAGACGGGAACTGCTTTTCTTACATTTGCCAAAAATTTCCTCAGTTCACTATGGAAAAAATAAAAGCCGGTATTTTTGACGGCCCCCAAATTAGACAACTTACGAAAGATACTCAATTTAGAAATTCTATGACTGAGTTACAACTAAAGGCTTGGACAGCTTTCGTCTCTGTGATGCAGAATTTTCTCGGAAATAAAAAATCTGAAAATTATATTGAACTTGTAGAAGACCTTCTGCTACAGTTAAAAAATATGGGGTGCAATATGAGCATAAAACTCCATTTCCTCCATAGTCACCTGGACAGGTTTCCGGAAAATTTAGGAGATATGAGCGAAGAGCAGGGAGAGCGTATGCATCAGGACTTACGTGTCATGGAAGAGCGCTATCAGGGTTTCTGGGATACAAATATGATGTCTGACTATTGTTGGTCGCTAATACGTCATTTTCCAAAGTCTACACATCAGAGAAGAGCTTTAAAACGAAGTTTTTTAGAACTCAATGATTAATTATTTTTTTTAATAAAGTTTTTCTTAGTAAATACATGTTTTTTTCTGTTTTATACCTACATAGCTGAAACTCAGAAACTAGAGCTGATAAAAATCTTTTACTTATATTTTTGAAAATAGCATATCATATGTAGTCAGCAACAGCTAAAATTTCTTTGGCAACAGATGTACTGTAAACTAGTGTTATAAATGCGAAAGTGAGTTTGTTTGTTACCTCTTCACGTTTTATCTACTGAACCAATCTTCCTGAAATTTCGCATACACATAGCTGGAAGTACGGAGAAGGACATTGTGTACCTTTCATCCCGGGAAAAAGCACTGTTCCCGTGGGAAATTCACGCGGGCGAAGGCTAGTAAATAATAAAAGGTCATTTTGGGAAGTAGACCTCTGGCGCATGAGGAACATTAGTTATAGTATAACATAGCAGAATGTATGTCAATCGGGCAGAATATAAAAGTAAATCCTTGCATTGCAAGTCATTACGCCATTGAACTGTGTCGTTTGCGATTGGCACTGAAGATCACGCCACGGTTATGTGAGTTTTAATTGCTTTTCCATTACCGTTCCATGGTTATATTAACTATTAACTTGACTGTTGGCTTTATTACTGACTGACTGATCAGTATATCACCGCAGATACGAACAAAATCTGCTGAGCGTAGAAACTTATTGCTTTTCATAGAGATTCTTTATTAGCTTAAGGAAGGAATTTCGGAAAATCACCCCTAATAGGGTAAAATGGGTGAAAAACAAAATTCACGTGAACTAAGCCAAGGGCAATAGTTAGTGTTACAATATAGGACTAAATTTTTCAAGTTTCTTCAATACTATTAGTACAAAAGTACTTTCATATAGAAATTAGATATGGCGAAAAAATTCCATGCAAGCAGAATTTATTTTCGCCATATCACTAATATTAATTCTGTGGCCATATCTAATTTCTATATGAAAGAACTTTAGTACTAATTGCATCTGAGATGCTCAAAAATCCAAAAATAAGTATTAGTACAACATCGCGTGATATGTTATGATAACCGACACGCACTGAAAAACTTGTTATGATACGACAATTATGTTATGTGGGTATCGTACCTACTATGTTATGTAAATAGATCTATAGATACATACAAAATAGGGAATATTACGCAAACTCGAACAGATGGCGACACCAGCACATGCAGTAAACAAACCACCCGATGATATGGTGCGCATGGAAATAGGTGGCGTTATGTACAAACTTAACAACAAAATTCACGCATCCATACTAATATTATAAATGCGAAAGTTTGGATGTGAGTTTGTGAGTTTGTGAGGATGTTTGTTACTCAATCACGCAAAATCTACTGGACGGATTTCGATGAAATTTGGTACAGAGGTAGATAATGACCTGGAATAGCACATAGGCTACTTTTTATCCCGGGAAAAAGCACTGTTCCCGTGGGAAATTCACGCGGGAGAAGCCGCGGGCAAAAGCTAGTTTATAATAAACTATAGCCGCATCGCGGGGCTTTGCTTCCGTGGGAATTTCGGGATAAAAAGTACCCTATGTGCTATTCCCGGTATTTTTTGCCCGTGTACCAGATTTCGTCGCCGCCGTTCAGTAGATTTTGCGTGATTGAGTAACAAACATCCTCACAAACTCACATCGAAACTTTCGTAGTTAAGTGAAAAGCGGAGCGGTGGTGGTGAATCTTATTAATGGTTAAATAATATTTATTTTTAAGTATTTAGGAAGTAATTCATCCGATTTATCAAAATGCCCTCTTTAAACCCACAGAACATATATATGTTCTGTGTTTAAACCCCTGGGCGCGCGCACTGGCACTCGCAGCTAAGTTCAGCGCCATTCTATTTGGTTCGTATAATCGTATTGTACCTGTCTTCAGGGTTGAGAACGAGGACTGTTTTGGCGGCAACGAAGAGCGTCAACATGTTGGCGAACAGCAGCACGTAGATGGCGGTGCGGTAGTGCCGCGGCTGTAACAATAGAACATAAATTTTGACATGTCATTTTTTACAATTAACAAGTGTAACATTTATTTGTTTGGTACAAAGCAGAGCCGGCTTTAGCACTACCAGCGCCCTGGGCGAGATTTCTATGGCGCCCCCTAAATACTATTCAAACCCATACGAAAAAAGGCAAAGGGTAAAAAATATATTATAAAATTTCGTGCCTCAGACGACTATCGAGCACATTGAGAGTTTTAAGTTTTTTTTGTATATTTTATTTAAGATTTATAAGAATGAAGTACCTGTAACACAATTTTTTATTACTTAGCACTGGGCTAACGAGAGCTATAAGGTGCAAAAAGAATTATTCGAGAAAGTCAAAAACGAAAAAAGTGCGAAATGGTGACAAAAAAAAACATTTTTTTCCGAATTTTTGATTTTAACGTTCGATATTTTTAACGGTTTTCCCTGTAGCCTAACCTTTTTGAAAAGATTCAAAGTGTCAGAACTTCGATACGCGTGTAAAGTTTGCGAAGTGGAAGTTTTGCGATTTGTTTGTTCACATTCACAGGTGTAATGTCGAGGATATAAAGTAATTGAGCTATGCCTAGAATGCTTTGGTGTCTGTATATTTTGTGTTCTCTTCTAGAGGTCGCATTTCACAACCGATTCCAGCGAAATTTTGAGAGCAGGTTCAATAAACATATAAAAATCGAGTCGAGGATGCTTTTTTAATTATTTTTGAAAATGGCGGAGTTGGCACAAAGGGCCTAAGCGTAAGCGCTTTTGGATTTCTCTTACGACCAATTTGTGCCAACTCAAAATAATCCTAACTAATATTATAATTGCAAAAGTGAATTTGTTGGTTTGTTTATTTGTTTGTTGCCTCTTCACGCTTTATTAATGATGTGCCCTATCCGAAATTTTCGAGAATTTTTGGAAACGGTCAGGAAACGTTCTCGGAAATATTCCCTAAAACGGAAATTGTTGGAAAAGTACCTGAATTTTAAAAAAGGGGATTTTCTTTTTGCAGCTGTCTTTAAAATAAGAAGATTGACAATCACTAAAATTTACACGAAAATCGGATGATAGGAAATGCATATTTTCCATATTCTGGGGAAATTTTCCTAAGAAATTTCCGAGAAATTCCCAAGAAATTTCTTGAGAATTTCATTCCCGAGAAAATTTTTAAGAAATTTCAGAGAAATTTCCAAGAAATTTTATGAGAATTTCATTCCCCGGAAATTTTCCAAGAAATTTCAGGAATTTTTTAGAGAAAAATATTTTAGTACTAGCTGTTTCCCGCGGTTCTATTCGCGTCAAACAGTCTTTATGTTATGACAGACAGACTTTGGCAAAAAATTGGGAGAAAACGTTTCCGAAAATTTCTGGAAAGTTTCGGAAATTTTCCATGAAAGAAATTTTCGGAAACCGAGAAATTCTCGGCGGCACATCGTTACGCTTTATCTACTGAACCAATCTTCCATCTTTCGCATACACATAGTTGGAAGTACTGAAAACTCCCATAGGGTACTTATCATCCCGGGAAAAAGCACGCGAGCGAGCCGCGGGCAAAAGCTAGCATGTAATAAATAAAGAGGCGCCTGCGGCGGCCCTTTATGACGACCCTTTGAGGCGCCTCTTTGAGACGACCCTTTGAGGCGCCTCTCCTTCTTCTCGCCCCTCACCGACAACAAGGGGGTGCCTGCGGCGCCCCTCACTGGACAACAGGGGGCGCCTGTGGCGCCCCTCGCCGGACGACGAGGGGCGCCTGCGGCGCCCCTTGATGTTCGGCGCCCTGGGCCGTCGCCCAAACGCGCCCCCCCCTAAAGCCGCTACTGGGTACAAGCGTACTCATCATCATCTCATCATGATCTTATCCTTCCATTCCGATCAATAGACTAAAAGTTCTCATCGGTGTCATCACATGGAATGACACACACACAATTACTTTTTGGCATTGACAATGGATTGGTTGTGCTTTCTCCATTTCACGCGCTGATAAATCATCAACTTGAGTGCAGGTTTCTCGATGTTTTCCTTCACTGCAAGTAAGTGGTAGTGTATGATAACCACCAAAAACTTGCATGAATAGAATTCTACCCTGGGACCTACGACTTTAGGCGAGCGCGTTTTAACCGTTCGACCACCACTGCTTAGATACTCTTAATAACTTAAATATACATGCAAAATTTCAGCTCAATCAGAAAACGTGGAGTGGATCAAAATCCAGCAAAATTTGAGGCCCTTATACAGCAGTCGACTTCCTGCGGCTGGCATGATGATGATGATGTTAATTTGATTTAGGTAGTTTGTACTAAATAAACAGTGGTTTCCCAACATTTTCCAAGAACATATCTTTAATTCCATAATTTTTTCAAAGTCAAAGTATTTTTTTTTTCATTTAACATTTTTTTATAAGTGCCAGTGAGCTCAAAGCACAACCTTATGTTCGTTTTCAAATGAATTAGAAAAATGCAAATTGAGTACAAATACGGTAAGTATAAAGTGGCATAAACATGCTTTTTTCCTTACGAAGCAGCGGTGCCCTTGTCTCTCTGTGTCATGTTACATGTTCTTGTACAATCAGTGACGTCGCTAGATAACTATGCGCCCTGGTAAAAAAAGATCTGGGGGCCCAAATAAATGGTTTAAGTTTTTTAAATCAAAACAACAGAAAGAATATGAGTTCCAAAATTCGATGTTCGAAATTAATAGGAATTTCCCATGTCTTTTTATGTTGCTGTTTCAACAGTAAGTAATTATTTAGGAAGAATTTATATTTTACTAGCTTTTACCCGCGGCTTCGCCTGCGTGAATTTCCCATGGGAACAGTACTTTTTCCCAGGATGAAAGGTTTGCTATGTTCTTCTCAATACTTCTATGTGTATGCGAAATTTCAGAAAGATTGGTTCAGTAGGATAAAGCGTGAAGAGGTAACAAACAAACTCACTTTCGCATTTATAATATTAGTTATAATTAGGATTAACGATTTATATTTCGAAGGTGTGATATTTTCGCAAGTTCCATTTACAGTTTGCTGGTGAGGGTCCAAGGGCCGCCCCGTGAGCTTAGGGGCCCGGTGCACGGCACCGTCTTGCCCTCCGGTAGCTACGCCACTGTGTACGATCAAGTTTTATGTTGCCGATTACAAACTTACTATGTTAGAATGACTTTCCTTCTAGTCATACGCCGAGAACCCACTCGCGATATTTTTTCGACAACAGATATTATAAAAATCTTTGAACCAATCTCGACTTTGTAGCTAAAAGCTGTCATGTCACAAAATTTAAAAATATAATCCACAAATCACTGTTTATTTATTATTCCACATTATTTATTATTATATCATGCTATGCATCATCACGCCACTTGTCTCAAAAGGTCATAACAATGACTAATAATGACTATATCGGTACTGTACTTGGCTTAGAAATTGACATCATAGTACCTATACTGATTTGTTAAATGAAATGGAAAAATATTTATTTTTCACAACAACACAATATAACATATAATAGGTGGACTAGAGCCTAAACTAGGTTGAACATTCTAATGAAACTAAAACTGCCATATGTACAAGATTATATGTAATGCAAAAGTTAAGTTATTAGGAAAGTTATGTATGCTTCTTAAAAAAGAGTTGAGGTACTCTTTTTGGTCTAACTTGTCATGCAAGAGGATATGTCACAGGACAGCAAACCTCACAAAATATCTGCCAATACAACCTCTAATAGTAATAGCCTTTATTCGAACTTTCAAACTTTACAACAAATCAAATGCACTTTAATTTTCTAACTGTTATTTTTTGTCTGTTTGTCCATTGACAAAGGCCTCCTCCAACGTTTTCCACATCTCTTATACAATACAACCTCTACTACAAATCAAAAATATTGCTGGATGTTTCTTAGACAGAGTGCAATGTAATAATGGATACAAAAAGGAAAGAATGCTTCAAGTAAGATTTAAACTCACGACCTCTTGGTTGATAAGGCACCTAGATCACTGACACGAAGCCAGTTAAGAAACAATAGTAATTTACTTTATTACTGTTTACTTTGTATGTCTATAAATAGATGTTTTTTTTATCTTTTTTCACATAGAAACAAAATACATTTTTACTTGTTTAAAATTTTGCCAAACTGCTGAGCAGTTTAACGGCAAGTACATTTGTTTATCAGAGTCTATTAAGGCTGGTTGCTATCACTTTTTTTGTGTGAATATTTGAAATCGAGTTTTTTTTTAAATAAAAATATATTTTTCATATTTCTGTGGTCTAGTCATAGTCTTATGTACTCAACAACAAAAATGTTGCAATATATAGCCTGTTCAATGGCTATAATGATAGACAAATTGTTAATTTTGTTGCTGCATCCTAAATTTTATTAGAAAACAATATATATATTCAATTTATTTATGGTTATATTGTGGCAAATAAAGTACAAGAGCAATAATTGCATGCAATTATTGCAGTGCAATAAATGACTATAAATAATATGCAATTATTGTAGTGCAATAAATGACTATCAATAATTGCAAGCAACTTTTAGACCATGTCAGTCAATTATTGTTTCAATTTAATTATATGAAACTTCCACTGTCTAAATGGGCCTCAATGATGATAATACAATTACAATACAATTAGTATTTTTTTTGTTTTGACTCCCACTGAGACAAAACATTAAATTACTAACAAAATTAAAACCTTGGAAATTGTTATCTGGTCCTAATGTCAGTATTATCAGTAAAGAAATGATATATTTTTTATTCTTACGATTGGATGTACGTTCATGGAAGTCCTAGAAAATATAGGATTATAGTTAACCTACGAAATCATTATTTAAAAACATGTGTCGATATGTAAATCTACGCGCATTATTTAATGCTTATTTTCTAGTCGTTATTTTAATTAAAGTGCCTATTAGTAAATAATAAATAAATTAAATCGAATATACCTTACCTTTGAAATTGTCGGCTCCATTTTCCCGAAAACAAAATATTTATGACGCAATACACAAAAACTTAACAAAACATTATGAAATTTCAAAAGAATATCAACAAATATTGTAATTTCAAGTAACAGAATATTTTTTTGTAATTCCTTCCTACTTCAATTTATATTATTCCAAAATTAATTAGGCCGACCACTTTACACCCACTTTTTGACTAAATAAATTATTACAGTTGACTTGACTTGACAGAAGCAAGCGTGACAGACGGACGGATGAAAAATAATGTCACAGCTGACAACTTTGACAAGTGACAGTCAAAAACAATGGAAATTAGTGATGCACGTTAGTAGATTTTATTTATTGAATCGATTTTACAAAGATTATTCTGTGGTGACTGACTTTGAAAAATATTTATTATTATAGCAAAACAAGTTTTTTTCGATTGTCCATTTTTTGGTTAGCATGTTATCGGACGGCGTTTTTAGCGGTGACTGATGGATATCCAGACTGAGCGTGTAATATCATCCGAAAGTCATCAGTCTGTATACGTGACCAGACTGACGGACCAGACTGACACCAGACTGTGCGTGTAATTTATTTATTTAGTTTTTTGGGGGTCTTACAGCTAAATAACAATCATGTATTAAGTACAATTACATTAAAGCTATGCTAAAAACAAGACTCCGCCTATTAAATACTATCTTTCGCCCGCGGCTACGCCCGCGTGAATTTCCCACGGGAACAGTGCTTTTTCCCGGGATGAAAGGTACCCTATGTCCTTCTCCGTACTTTCAGCTATGTGTGTGCGAAATTTCAGGAAGATTGGTTCAGTAGATAAAGCGTGAAGAGGTAACAAACAAACAAACAAACTTACTTTCACTTTTATAATATTATAATTAGGATAGTTAGGATTATAGTTGAAGAACGGAATTGGAAGTTGAATTGGAAGTTGGATTATATATAATAGTTAGGATTATAGTTGAAGCACGTTGAAGAACAACTTTGTATAACAAGATATAACAAAAGAAAACTACTAGGCTATTTTAAGTCACGGTTGCGGTATACGGTTGAAGAAAGCGTCTGCAAAACGTATCTATAATCTTTATTGATGCGCTACTGGTACAAAACAGGTCAAAGTCAATTACGGTATTGTTTATTTAATCCGCTGTTCTAGGCAAAAAAGAGTTGCGTCTATAATTGGTAAAACAAGTGGGAACTTTCAAATTAAATCGTTACCTTAGAATACCCGTCTATTCTTTTTCTGAGTTTGTTTAACTAAGCGATGGAGACTTTAGAAAATAAAACCACATTAATAATTTTCTTGGCTGGATAGAACCCGACTGTTCTATCTTTTTAGTATTTTTTAAAATGACTTATTTGTCTGTAGTCTAGTCTGACTCTGTCCACTGTGGTTTTTCTACCCTCATTATTAATTTATCAACATAATCTGAAGTTAAGACCTGTATATTGAGTTATTTTACGTGCATTTTCATACGAGATTTTGTTTTTACTTTCTAGACTATCTTTTCAAAGTGAGAATTAAATCAAGTGAACTTAGTTGTATGAGTTGTATCTAGATACTTAATTAATCAAGATATGAATATGGAAGTCGACGGAGTAAGTTAATGAAATCTTTTGAACATTACGATTTCTATAATCAACCAATGTAATTTTATAATATAAAATGACAATTATTAAATAATTTTAGCAGGAAGTTAAGAGGCACAATAGTTTTACGAGTCCCAGTAATATTAAACGACCTCCTATTAGTAAAAGGGTTGGAAGAGAAAGGAGCTACAGTTATAATTCACAATCTGCAATAAGGAAACCAGATCGCTTGGAAGTTCCTAAGGTGAGTATTGTACCTATTTCTAGAAATGGATGCGACGCGGATTACGTACAAGTACCTAAGTTTTTATTTAAGTTAACGGATCTGAACGCGTCTTTTATTTGTATGAACTTGACAGTTCATTTGACGTCTAACGGGTGCATTCACACATGATCCAAATGTTTGCCCAAATTGAAACCTATAAATATTTAAAGTTCTTTTTTATTATTACCCGTTTGTAGGAAATGATGATATAATGTACACTTAACTAATTAACATCAAATATCATTATTACATTTTTTAATCGGATAATAATAGTTAATTTAAAATCGGTAAATGTAGCGACTGTAGGCATTACCAAATATGGAGTTTGCTCGTTTTCCCAACCGTCCTCCCTTCGATCCTTAGTAGCTCTCTATTTTATTTTCTTTTAAATTATTTGCGTGATTTTCAAATGATTTCATTGCATTTTCTTGTGTAAATAATATCCTAATTTCTTCTTTTATATAAAGTGAGTTGGTATTCAGTTTGAGTATTTTGTGTCAAAATATAGGTCATAAAACAATTTGGAGGTTATGTTGTAGAAAATAATTTCGGAATAAAGTTGTGTTGCGTATTGTTTTGTAGTTAATTGTGTGAATTTTCGCGTTGCAGATGTCGTTTAGAGTGGTTCGTAGTTCAAAATTCCGCCACGTATATGGGCAAGCCCTGAAAAGGGAGCAGTGTTATGATAACATAAGAGTGTCCAAAAGTTCATGGGACTCTACGTTTTGTGCCGTGAATCCAAAGTTTTTGGCGATTATCGTCGAGTCCGCGGGAGGCGGCGCCTTCATAGTCTTACCACACAATAAGGTAAGTGAATACAATACATAAAACAGAATTTGAATTAACTTGTAGAAACTTTTTGCTATAAGTCCAGTGTATCTGATTGGTTTAGTATTTTTGATCGAAATAATTGAATTCTTTTTAACATCGTTATTTCATGGAACTCCATTTATTTTTTGAATCATGTATCATAGTAATATGCTATCCTAAAATAATTGTGTTTAGTTGCTTTGACACAAATCTATATATTTTACACCTTCAAGTTTAGTATTGTAAGCTCAATAGGTACATAAACATTGTTTATAAAAAGTTGTTTATAAAATGTTTAGCTAAAAGTGGCATGCAGCATGGATTTAGCTGGCAAATCAACAACATTTAAAATCATCATCTTATATTTCCTGCTTATAAAACTACAGCAATTTCCGATTCTTTTTCAAAGAACTTAGTAACTTTCTAAGTGATATAAAAACCTTCACCACTGGAAATTTGTGACCTACCTAGATATTTAAGAAGTAAAATTCACTTTTTTTAATTGCTATTCAGAGAGGAAACAGCTAGTGACAAATCTTTGAACTAGGCCCTCTCCAGGGGGGGTGGTGTTTTCGATTATTTATATATTTGTTTATAGATAGGCAGCTTTTACAGTTGATGTGTCTCTATCAGGCAGTGTTGAAAGTTTTATGGTCACTTCACTTCAAAGTAATTTCAGAGATGTTGATAGAGCCATGAAATTGTAAAATTGTCAAAAAAAGGGGCAGTCTTAAGGGGCAACCTGAACCTAACTTCTTTTCTGCTATCAAAGTCTTTCCAGGTGGTCGTAAAAAATAACCTGAACCTAACTTATTTTCTTTTCCCTGGAAAAGTAAGTTGTGACCATAACAAAATGTTTTACTAAGTGATCTGTCACTATAACGGCAGTATCTGTCAAAATATAGGTAAAAATTGGAACAAATTTATGATACTTTAACATTATTTTTCTCAAAAACGAATGTGAATGCGATTCAAAATTTAGCAGAGAGGGTTATTTGGTATAATACCCTATATGCTGTACTTTTCAACCCATGTACCAACTAATCATTAAAATCCGTCCAGTATATTTTGCATGATTCAGTAGCAAACATCCTCACAAACTCACATCAAATCTTTTGCATTTATCTTTTGAATATAGAAAAAAATATAGAATGTGCCAGCTGCTTCTCTTACCGCGCAGATTGTAAAAGTCAATTGAGGGAAAGGGCTTTAAACTGGGGATTCCTCCACTCATAGACAATGGGCTAGCAACCTGTCACTATACCTGAATCTCCATTCCATCAGAGAGCCCACTATTCAGCTAAGCGTGGCCTTCGAGTCTCGCGACTTCTGCTCTGTCTACCCCGTAAGGGATGGAGACGTAATTCTATGTATGTATATAATATTAATATAGTAGGAATAGGAAGTAGGATTTACCATAATGTGATTTCTCTCTTTTTCTATTTATTCTCTTGCATTTTCATGCACAAGCTTGTTGGCCTTTTGTTTTCAAGCTTCCTTTTTTTTTATCTGAAAAAATGGGTTGTTCCCAAAGTACTCCATTCTTTTGTTCTAAAAAGATAAGAATCTCATACATGTGTTCCCAAGTTACTCCACGAAATTATTTTTATTTAAATATACTTATTATTTTGTTCCCATTCTACTCCATAGGTATTTTAATTTATTCTCAATGTACTCCGCACATTATTTGATATCAATTCTCAAACTACTCCATCTAAATAATTATAAAATATTTCACTATGTACAGTCAGTCACAAAATCGTTCAAACAATATCGTGATGATTAAAGTTCTGAAAAAGATTCTAAATTAAGGAGAATAAAGGAAGGAAGTTTGAATTGAAAATGTGTCTTACATGTTAGCTTGTTAAAATGGATGTACAACGAATGTGAGTCGCAATCGCAACCTAGCCGCTAAGACGGAAATTGGATGTTTCTTTTTATGAAAATATTTTAAGTTTTTTAAAAAATTTAATTTTATCAGTTACTTTTTGAGTTTCCCTCAAGCCGAATTCCTACATTTACATATTAATCATGAATCTCTTAGGTGGAAAATATGTAAAAAAGCTCATTTATGAATATGTTTTTGATTGTTGATTTTTGAATATGTTTAATTGTTGAATTATAGGGAATATATAAATGTTGATTATTGAATTGTAAATCTTTTATTTAAAATTGTCTTTATATATAAAAATATTGTAAGCTTTTGAGCATGACGGTACTATACGTCACCTACACTTTTTATTCTAATTATTGCTTTTTGATATCAAAATCGCGTGGAGTATTTTGAGAACATTTTAATATTACCGCGGAGTAGAATGAAACTTAATTTAAAATATTATTTTTTTCATGGAGTAGTTTGGAAACATTTTTTGGTGTACTTTGGGAATAACCCGAAAAAATGTCCTTTGAAATAAACCGCAGATTGTGATTTGTTTACCTATTATTTTAACTATTTAAGCCCAATGGCTACACTTCTATAGAAATTTTGGGATTCTGGATAGGTTTGTTAGGGCACCTGATACGACACAATGACTTCATTAGAAACATTATAGAAGGAAAAGTAAAAGGAAGAAGGGGCCCAGGAAGACCAAGACAAGGCTACATGAGGCAAATAAAGGAAAAAGTGAGCGTCGGGTCGTATCAAGAAGTAAAACATTTGGCTATGGAGAGAGAAAAATGAAAGGAATTCCACCGACAAGAGCCTCGCTCTTAAATTTGATGATGATGATGATAAATAGGTTGGATAAACCTATCCATCATCATCATCAAGGATCATGAAATTATAAGTATATTAGTTTTTGTCTTTAGCTTCGACCATGTGAATTTCGTTATTACTCCCTTAGGGGTGGGATAGTTGATATATCAACCTTTATCCTCTTTTATAAAGACTAGTTGCGCCCTGGGGCTCCGCACCCGGGGAAATTTCTGCATTTAAAGTACCCATGTGCTATTTCAGGTTATATTCTAAGTACCAAATTTCATCGAAATCTGTGCAGTAGATTTTGCGTGTAAAACAAACATACATCCAAACTTTCGCGTTTACAATATTAATGGGATGACATAAGACATTAAAAATACGTAACGGCAAGTATCCGGTAGCGGCGAACCATTATCAGTGAATCTATGGCGTGCATCAATCTGGTTATCAGAACAGATATTGTGCAGTTGATACGAGGAACAATAGCTTGTAATATGACGCGCACACTTGAGCTTGAGACACACGCTCAGAGCTAGCTAACGTCCTCTTTATAAGCGCACATATAGTTGAAATACCGCAAATTAAAGAATAATCGTCATCATTATTTTCTGAATGCCGCGCATCGGAAGGCACGTTAAGCTAAGCCGTTGCACAGTGTGGAATTTGACCTTAGTTGCGGACACTATTATTTTATGTTGGATTTAAGTAGGTCTAGTCATCCCACACCATTAAAAATAATACCTATTTAAAAATTTCTATTAGATTTGCAGATATATATATTTTTTTATTTAAGTCTGGATTCTATGAAAAACGTTTTCATTCATATTTCCCAAAAAAAAGTGAAATTTCTCTTTGTAAAAAATTCAGACTATCTGCTAGTTTGCAATGCTACAAGTGTGAAAATTTCAACGCCATAAGTGCGACTAGATGCGATAGATTCGCCTACGTATACAGCCGGGACCAACGCGTTAAGACCCACCAATTCTCATTGGGCCCGAGTGATGGTTCAGGGCCTTACCTCCTTAAACATCCAGAAGGTAGACCATTGCCCCAGCAGTGGATACATTAAAATGGCTGATCAATGTGAAATAGCTGATGGTGATGGCATTCAGCGGGCGGGACGCTCACAACAGCACAGTAAATCGATGCACAGCACCACCTCAACTTTACTGGGCGCATGCGATTTTGAACTTTAACTTTTTGTTTTACGTATATATTTCCATCAGGCGCGCGGGCAACTCGGGCGTGATCGTGATTTTGTAGAATTTACGAATAAGTCATTCACATCCACACATCTAAACAATAGAGGAAGGCCTAAGAAAAGATGGAATACTGATGGATGAATTGTGTCAGGGAGAGCATGGGTAGGACGGGGGTATCACTGAGATGGCAAACAACAGATCGAAATGGAGGAAATTAACGTACTGTGCCGATCCCACATAAAAGTGGGAAAAGGTCAAGGAGAAGAAGAAGAAGACATCTTAACATTCGCATTTAGTGGGATCAAAAGGGTCTTGCTGCGTTGCGCCCCGGGCCTTCGCTTTCGTAGGAATTTCGAAATAAAATCAGTCAATGTTATGGTCATGGTCATATCATTCATCGTCGCGTCAGCGTTTGAGACTTCATGAATGTTTGTTTGTGTGTTTTTGTCCTTAGCTCATTTTATAAAAATAATATAAATAGGTAGGTATATCTTTATATAGGCCTTTGTCCAGCAGTGGACGTCTTTAGGCTGAGAGAGAGAGGTATATCTAGATTAAAGTGTGCTCTCTCTTTCATCTGAGCGTTTTCCTGGTTGCATCCTAAGCATACGCGTCGGAGCCCAGGGTCCGCTTCTCTACTTTTTCCTCTCCACTTCACACGATCTTCAGCATCCTTAGTTGTGAGACCATTGGCACGCATATCTAGATTAAAGTGTGCGACTTTTTCCTTTGACCAATGCAATAAATTCCCATAGTGCGTAATTCGATTTTTTGCTGCGATAGAGGTTTCGTACGAGTATGTATGTAGGTATGACAGTGAACTTATTTCTATGCAATACCTACTAGCTGTTTCCTTCGGCTCAGATCACGGCGAAAAGTATGAAAATATGTACTACCTAGTTATTAATTGATTGAATAAATCTTTTCAGATGTGTTTTCAGACTAAACATTAGATTTTTTACCAAAAGGACATTATAAATTCGCAAGTCGCGCGCCCCGACCATGACGGGTAGGGTGCATTACCCTGCAGTCACCGTTTTTTGGCATAATGAGCATCCGTCTATCAACTAATTGTGGATATATATAGTACTCGTCTAATGTTTTTCGGCAATATCATCTTGGCTTTTGCTTATCTATTAGCCATAGGTCCTATGGTCAGCAGGTCCTACTGCCGTGCTTTATTCAAGCGCATGCATGCTAAATGTCCCAATACTGGGCAAAGGCCTCTCTCTCCCTTCTCGATCTAAGGCTCTATCGCGCCACCCTTTGTCAAATTTGTTATTCAAATGTTTGGCGACTCGGCCGTCGTCGTTGGGCCCTTTACACATTGCCGCGCTAAAATATTGCCCTTGCCTTCCTTAAAGCGGGTCAAGTTTGCAAGTACCTACATACTATAAACGAAACAGAGTTGTAAAATTAACGCTTTAGTTGCTCGGAAAATAGCTTCCAAGGTGGTTCAGTTCTGGCATTTATTTTTGTTTATAGATCTGTTTTCACGAGAGAAATAGGGAATATTACGCAAAGTTGAAGCAGATGGCGCTATCAGCACATGTAGTACACAATCCACCTGTTGCCATGGCGCCCAAGCCAATGTCATGCTTAGAAAGACATGACACGAAGACATTGTCAATGTCTCTATGTTTATGCTAGTGCTGACCATGGAAAAAATAACAACTTCCTTATATTTTCCATGGTGCTGCCCCAGTGGGCACGCCAGTGCGTGATAACATCGCAGCTATTGTGGAAAGATAATTTTAGTTTTCAGCTTGTCTCTTATCATGACTGAATAGATTTTGTCTATTTCGGAAAACTAATACCACGACTAGACTAATTATGAATGATGAGGACGATTATAGATATAGAACCTAATTATATGACGCGAAAATTTGAGAATTCCTTTTTCAGTTTCGATGATAAGTTACATACAACGCTGCGTTGAGAAGTTACAATAAAGAAGCTATCATTCCACTAACATTAGAAATGCAAAAGATGTGTACGAGGATGTTTCTTTACTCAATCACGCACGGTATAGATTAGAATCGCTCGATAAGGGTTGCCAGGCGTCCGGATAAAGCCGGACATAGGTAGGCTTTTTGATTGCGTGTCCGGCCAAAATAAACGGTGTGCCTGTCCGGCTTTTACGCAAACCAGCAAGCGCCGAGTGTGGCCGAGCGCAGGCGACGAGAGTCGACTGTCTCGGTCGCTCACGCAGGCCGAAGTGTCAGCCCTATTATTACTGAGACAAAATCCTCAATAATGTAGGGTGTCCGGCCTTTCTACCCAAATGTCCGGCCAAACTAGCTGATCTGTCCGGCTATTAGGTTTGGCGACCTGGCAACCCTACGCTCAATACATGACGATTGACGACTAGTGATGTGCCGTTTCCGAAATTTTCAAAGAAACAGCAGAAAGTTTCTTAGAAATTTCTCGCAAGTATTCTCGAGATTAGAAAATTTTCCTAAAAACCCAAGAAATTTCTGAGAATTTTCGGAAATTTTGAAGGGAAGAAATTTTCGGGACGACTTCCGTGGCGTAGTAGCTAGAGGTCACTCCCGCCATCTGCCATATATTAATTAAATTTTTAATTTTATTTAAAACAATACTGCAAAATGACGTATCCGCATTTTCCTAAATTGTTTGCGCTGGGCAAGAAAGCGTGATAGTCATTACATCACAGAATCATTCATCACCATCGTATTATGAAATGACTCTCACGAAACTGTTTAGGATGTTATTATTGTTTCTTTAGGCCATTAAAAGATATAATAAAATTGAATAAGAAAGATATAATGCTTATTATAGGAATCCAGGATATATTAGAAAGTATTTTAGCAGCATCCACAGCAGTTTCATGTCGTCCCTTACGCTGTCCATCCATCTCTGTTTTTGGTCTGCCTCTTCGTATTTAACCTCCTTTTAATTAGAAGTCTTCTTTTCTCATTACATGTTCATGTAAAATCAGCATCGATCATCATCTGCCTTACCTTTTCCCATCATCTGGGGTCTGCGCAAAATGTCTTTTCTCTCCATAATTGTCTATCCTTAGCCATACTTATATCCACAGTAAAATCAAAATCGATATAATCAATAAACTGCATGGCGACACACAAAAATAGCGAATCGCCAACATATTCTCCGTTGCACACGTACCGGCGTGCGTGGGCGCACCCTTGCTGAATTTCCCAACGCGATATAAATAGGCGTGTAAATAATAATAACGCTATTATTAGTGCACGATTTGTACTGTAAATTTAGATATGACAATCTGATATTTATAATTACTTCGATGACGTTCCACAAGCTGTAATGCCCTCTGCGCCTGATCATGATCTTGTGCACAGAAATCTAATAAATATATAGAAGGATCATGACGACTTATTTGGCCGTCTCCTGACAACTTGAAATCTGAATTTGGAGTTTCTTTGTTCACTCAAACACACCATCAAATATGTAAAATTTCCGTACGAATTTGAACTATTTTTTACTTTCTTTTCCATCATCAATTGGACGAGGCATTAGTCATTGCAGTAAACATAGCTTCAATTATTCGGTAGTTAATCATTACATGGGTATGCAATTTGTGGCTACAACGCAAAAGCTTTGCCAATAAATGAAACTGGCAGCTTTGTAGCATTCGATGACTGTATCGATGATTTCTTCTGGTGTATTTATGGTGGTCTGTCTGTTGCTATGACGTAAGTTTTATTCTTATTACAAAAAATAAATATATATAATATTATATTCTCTTTCAATCTGTGTTGGACCTAAATTGCATCCTTGCAGGACACCAAATAAGTTGTATACGTAAACGAAAAGCGGGTAGCTTTTCGTACGTCGTAGCGTAATTGCGATAATCATCAGATGTATGTAGACTTGGACCAAACAATCAGCTTAAACCTTAGACCTCTTAATTAGTGAGAAAAAGTGCTTCGAAAGGTCTAATTATACTGGAAATATTAAGTAATTTCATTTTGCTGATAGATTAGATTGCTTCTAAATTTAGTTTACATGTGTAAGATGAATGTTCTAGAAGTGTAAGGTCCCAACGTGGGTGGTAGCAATGCTGTAAACACTGAATAAATAACCGTAATAAATAGCTCCAGTAGTGGTGACCTCACCATCTCGAGGAGTAAATGGGTCGTTGGGGATCAACATAAATATTATACGTCCTAATGGCCTTTTGAATTTCTGTGTAGCAAATGTTAAGTTAGAATATATGGGAAATTGGAAAAATTTTAAAATCACTTTCTGTCCGTCTGTCCATTCCATACAAACCTTAGCCGGAAGTTAAAAATAAAGTGGTTGATTTGCATTATTGTTTGGACGTTGCTCTTTCTTTACTTGTCTATAAAATTCAAACTAATATTGAGTTGAGTCGGCATAAAAGTAAATTAAAACCCTCACGTACACGTACACATGCGCGCGCGCCGCATGAATGAATCATTAGCCGCATAATGTCTCTTCGTCACTCGAACTTCCGAACTGCCGATATGATAACTAGACAGTTAAATTCCATTTTGTAGAATCACAAACTTTACATGACTATGATCGGGCAACTTTAGGTTAGGGCATTATAAGAAGTAGATGGTGCTTTGACCTATTTAAAGAAAATCACAATCAATCAAGAAATCCAGACAAGTCCACTATCAATTCCTTTCATGTAGCCTGAAATGAAATAATCCTACTTCCTTATCATCTTATAAACGTGAAAGTTGAATGAACGCTTGTATGTTTACAACACTTTCACGCAAAAACTACTGGATGGATTTCGATGAAATTCGGTGCACGGGTATAATGATTTCTAGAATAACACATAGGGGACTTATGTCTCAAAATTCTCACGGGAGCGGAGTCTCGGGGCGCAGCTAGTCACACTAGTATTATAAAGAGGAAATCTCTCCTAGGAGGAGGAAAGGAGGAAGATATTCTTCGGATCTACTGAACCGATTTCATAAATTTCTTTACCAATATAAAGCTACATTATGCCTGAGTGACATAGGCTACAATTTATGTATATCGAGCAAAGCCGAGGCGGGGCGCTAGTAAAATAATAAAAAGCGAAATCTGCTCGCCTCGTGGTGTCACTACCAGTATTATTGTTATAGAACAGAGTTCAAATTGATACATCCTTCTCTCCTGATAAGTCGAGAGGTCAGGTCAGTTGCGGTACAAATGAAACTTCAAGGTCGCTTAGCTATTTTTAACCACTAAAAATAGCATTAGGACCTCATCTCACCAAAATATATGTATTAAAGACTATTATAATAAAGGCGATAGGTAACCTGATAAATAAGAGTTTCAATAGGTAAAATAAGATTTGCGTTACTCCACAAATAGCCACGGAAAATCTGACCATGAAAGAGAAACTCAAATGATAACAAAAATCTGACTTTCGGTTTCTGAAATCGGTTATTCTAGGAAAAGACCGACCTTCACTAATTCAAAGACCAACTATACCTACTAGCAAGAAGACTCAACGTCTTGACAGAAAGTTACTGTTTGCCAAAAGTGCGCCTTATTTAGAACAATGGTTGACAAATAAACTAAGTGTGAACAGTGGGCCAGTGGGCTTGTCTCGCAAAATGTAGGTATAACAATAATAGTAAAGTTTTGGCGGGACGCCACCACAGCACTGCCACGCCATCGTAAACAGTATTGGTCAAATGTTTGGACGTAAGCTGGCCAAAGATTTTATTGAAGTGTTTTCTCTCTACGAGAAATATTGTTTCCGCCGCTGTTTGGTCCTCCATTGGATGATTGGCTCGAGTTGTTTTCATCGATTAAGGAAGTCAATCGGATTGCCTTGCCTCGTCGAATATTGCCCCCGGGAAATATCGAGCCAGCCTGCATGGCTTTTGTGACGCGTCGGAGCGAGGCTACGCCGCGTCAGTCTATATGCGGACAGTTGACGCCGATGGCCGGGTCAATGTCTCGCTTTTGTTAGGGAAGAGCAAGGTCGCCCCCATCAGGACTAGGCTGACTATTCCCAAGCTTGAGTTGAGTGGAGCTCACCTTCTCTAAATTGTTGCATCACGTTGCCAGTGAGCTGGCGGCCACGGTCGAGATACGAGACATCTTCGCCTGGTCGGATAGCCAGGTCGCGCTTGCATGGTTGCGCGCGGCCCCACATACCTTGGAGGTTTTTGTTGGAAACAGGGTTTCCCAAATTCAAAATATTGGAATTGATATAACATGGAGACATGTGCCGGGAGAGCTTAACCCAGCGGACTGTGCTTCCCGAGGTTGTACGGCACCAGAATTGGTGTCACACCCGCTCTGGTGGGGTCCAGAGTGGCTGATGGGATCAGAAACATCTTGGCCTGTCTGTCAGACAGATGTTACTTCTTTGAGTTTGACTGGGCTCCGTGTACATGCTGTAGTCGCTGAGACGACGTCGGAGCCGGATTGGCTACTTGCTCGGTATAGCAGCTTGGATAAGCTTCTGGGTGTTACCAGTTGGATTAAGCGTTTCATACATAATTGTAGAAACCCACAGGCAAAGCGGTTGGAGCCGATTGCAGGTGCAGAAGAGCGCCGGAGCGCATTGTTGCATTGGGTCCGTGTCGTGCAGACCGGACGGTTTGAGTCAGAGCTTGTATCTTGCGCGACGGACGCGCTAAGTTGAAGGGCGCGGTCGCTCGTTTGAACCCGTACATCGACTCGGATGGGCTTCTTCGGGTTGGAGGCAGGCTCCGGAAGGCGGATCTTCCATATGAGACTCGCCATCCTCTGTTGTTGCCCAAGGGCGGACCCTTGGTGCAGCTTTTGGTGTCTGATCGACACATTCGTAACGCCCATGCTGGGTGCAATGCTTTGTTGGCTATTTTGCAACGCGAGTTTTGGATTTTGTCTGCCCGAAGAGCAATCCGTAGTGTCCTGTTTCGATGTATTGCATGTTATAGGTTGAAGGCATCCACGATGCAACCACAGATGGGTGATTTGCCCGCTGATCGAATCCGACCTTCGAGACCGTTTGACGGCGTTGGAACCGATTTTGCCGGTCCCTTTTCGATCAAGGCTTCTCCCTTTCGTAATGCCCGTATTGTGAAGGGCTATTTGTGTGTATTTGTTTGTTTGGCCACCAAGGCTGTCCATTTGGAGGTGGTATCGGCTCTGACTACGGAGGCCTTCGTCGCCGCGTTGGATCGCTTTGTTTCGCGTCGAGGTCTACCTTCCTTATTAGGTCTGACAATGGCACAAACTATAAAGGAACTGTAAATTATCTTAAGGATGTTTCTGTGTTTATTGATAAAAATTGTACTAGTTTAAGTCAAATTGCTGCCCAAAGGGGAATAACCTGGAAGTTTAGTCCCCAAGTTGCCCCCATTGGGGAGGGATTTTTGAAGCGGCTGTGAAATCCGCAAAGACCCACCTCCGCCGCATTATCGGAGAAACGGCTCTAACTTTTGAAGAGCTGGCCACAGTGTTTTGTAAAGTTGAGGCGGTCCTCAACTCTCGTCCTCTCTGTCCGCTATCTCCAGATCCAAATGACTTGGAAGCTCTCACCCTGGTCATTTTTTGGTGGGAGGGCCGTTGAATGCCCTGCCCGAATACCCGTGGAAGGATGAACGCGTATATCGGTTGTCGCGTTTTCAAATGTTGCAGCAAATGAGCCAGGACTTTTGGCGTCGCTGGTCGCTTGAATATTTGCATTTGCTGCAGCAAAGAGTGAAGTGGACAGACAGGACTGAGCCTCCCAGGGAGGGTGATTTAGTATTGTTAAAAGAGGCAAATTTCCTGTCACTTATAATTGAGGGGTTTTCAAGGCAAGAGTGAATAGGCATATTTTGAGTTTGCGTGTACCACCCTAGATCTCATCTTTGCTTCCCATCAGGCAAGATAGAGGTCAAACGCACTCATATTTTTAATAAAAAATAAAAAAATGTTTGTAAATCTCAATGAATGGCACTTTTTGTATTTTTCTGCTGCGTACGTTTTATCATTATCATGTTTATTGAATTGCTTGAAAAGTGTATGAGAGGTTTAAGGGTTAATGAACAAAATGCACTTCAATGAACTAAACACAGAACTATATTCACTGTTGCACTAAAATATACAAAATGATAGGTTTTACATTAAAGTTAGACGACCTAAACAATACGGACTCACAAAATCAATAATCATTGAACAAAACAGATTAGATAATTCTTTTTACAAACATATTTTTTTGGTTTTACTTTTTTCTACGTGGCCAGCAGTTATTTGCTTGCAATAAAGCATAGAGCCTAGTTTTCTGAACAATAAATAAATAAATCATCAATCAGCTTTTTAATACCCTACCCACTGGATATAAAACAACCTCTATATGCTTCTTCTCTCAGCCGAAAGACGTCCACTGCTGGACAAAGGCCTCCCCCAAGGATTTCCACAACGACCGGTCCTGCGCTGCCCGCATCCATGCGCAACCCGCGACCTTCACCAGGTCGTCGGTCCACCGAGTGGGAGGCCTGCCAACACTACGTTTTCCGGTTCGTGGTCGCCACTCGAGAACTTTTCTGCCCCAACGGCTATCTGTTCTGCGAGCTATGTGCCCCGCCCACTGCCACTTAAGTTTGGCGATTCTGCGGGCTATATCGGTTACTTTAGTTCTCCTACGGATCTCCTCATTTCTGATTCGATCACGCAGGGAAACTCCGAGCATAGCGCGCTCCATCGCCCTTTGGGTGACCTTGAGCCTTCTTATGAGGCCCATAGTAAGCGACCACGTCTCTGTTCCGTATGTCATTACTGGCAACACACACTGGTCAAAGACCTTAGTCTTGAGACACTGCGGTATTTTGGACGAGAAGATATCGCGAAGCTTCCCGAACGCTGCCCAGCTATATGCTTAGCTATGTCAAAATGGTTTGTTAAAGGATTTTGTAGCATACATTTTTCCATAACTGGCGATAATGATAAGAGGATTGCACATCATTTACACATTTGAAAATGAAATGTGACCTTACGCGTTATACTGTCACTATATATCTAAAGCAAACACTGATAGACTGTAGTGACATCACGGTTATAATCTGTAGTTAAATTTTAAAATGCTCTTTAAAGTCTTTTGACTTTGTTGAGCTGTGGTTCTCCCCAAGGCTGTGTTTTTAGACCACCAATGTTATAGATATGTTCAATTTCAATTTGAGCTGTAGAAACATAATGCGTACTTTTACATACTCAACAATGAAGGGAAAGTAGCAATTACCGCAATTATACAATGTAATTAGCGATCGTGAGTTTTGGCGCGCCTGCGCTATGTGGGTCAGCTGGAGATTCGCGCGCTTTCGTATTTTTAGGTTACTTTCAGACATATTGCATTTCGTTCTCGGAATACTTTAATATAACTGGAGCTGAAATAGCTGCTATGGAACTAGTGAGATAAAAATGTTGCATTAGTTCCTACATTGAAATCTATATTATATATATAACTCAAAGGTGACTGACTGACTGGCTGACTGACTGACATAGTAATCTATCAACGCACAGCCCAAACCACTGGACGGATCGGGCTGAAAGAAGATTGGCAGAGATATATGGGCTGGTGGTACCCTCTTAAAACGAAGTGTAGGACAATGAAAATATAACTAATTTATTTGTCGTTAGATAAGAAACAAAAAAGTAATTATACTATATCTCTACCACTTATGAGTAAAAAGATAAATTCTTTTGAATTTAATATGGGCCAAAGATTAAAACTATAACAAAACGTTACAAATGGAGTTTAAACAAAACGTTAAAAACGTCAACAGTACTTTTTTGACCCATCTGTCAGTGTATATCACTGTCAAACAGATTTGTTTTGCTCTAAAGTGACGTTGACGTTGACAGTTGTACAAGGGTAAGATCACACGAATAGTTACACCGATCGCGTAAAATCGATTACGCCAATTATTCCCAAAATAGATAATATCATAAAATAGATGTAGGACAAGATATACTGATATTATCTTGATATCTATAAGAAGTGACTATTTTTTATGTTTTTTTTTTTTTTTATTAAAGATGGGTTTGCTCTTGACCACAATCTTGTCCGAGGACAGAAATGAGGTCTACGATGTGGCGAGCTTACCCAGAAGCAGCCTATTCACTCTGGTTTTGAAGAGAGTCAGGTTGTATGTGCTCGGGAACACAGACGCATGATTGATGATTATGTGATTTTATAGAGTGCAACGATTAGTTTCAACATACTTGGTTATTGTTACTTATTAACTCGATTAAGGTAGTATCATCATTAATCGATATTTTTTGGTATTTGCATGGCATATTAGTGTGTGACGGCCCTAAAGTGTGGGGGCCCATTGCGTTTAATTATTGCTTGTCAGTTAAGCGTTTTGTTTGCAAAATTTGATTGAAAACAAAAGTTAATTTTTATTTATTCTCATAAGTTGTAGAAAAACTTAAATATATGAAAAATAAGTGACTAATTATGGAGTATATAATACAAAAAAATCAACACCCTACATCTTATATTTCAATGGGTACCACGGCTGCCAATCTTCTTTGACATGCAGGTAGATGTTATGACGTAGGCATCCGCTAAGAAAGGATTAACGCGAGCGAAGCCGCGGGCGACAGCTAGTATTCAATAGATCTTGTGGGAACATTGGCTATTTAGATGACATTTTCATGATACGATACACTGGGCTTCGGGTTTCGTGATAAAAGTAACCCTTTATTTTATTTTTCGTTTCGTTTTGCGCAAAATAGCAATTAAGTTTTGGAACTTTTATATCCCTACCTACCTGCATACACCAAGCAATAATAGTAATTTTCACACGAATATTACTTGTAAATCAAAAATCATCCATTATAAAATAGTGGCTCTGTGATTTGTAGACCTCACGAGCTTATCACAAAATGATCTTAAGAGCCATAAAATCCAAAGGCGCTTAAGCTCTTTTTGCCAACTCTGCCATTTTCAAAAATTTCTGAACGAATGGCCGTTCTTAACTATCGATTTTCATAGCGGAACCTGCTGCCAAAAATTCGCGGGAATCGGTTGAGAAATGGGACCTCTAGAGGAGAACACAGACATACCAAAGCATTTTTGGCCAAGCGGAAACGGAAAATTACAATTAGAACCGTTTTACATATTTGAGGGAACAGAATGTGGAATAGATTTTGAAACAGTTATAACTTCTGAAACATATTTAAAAAAGATTGGCCCAAATTTGCCGCTCCAAAAATCTGCCGCCCTGGGCTTTAGCCTACGAACCGTTTTACATATTTGAGGGAACCGAATGTGGAATCGATTTTGAAACAGTTATAACTTCTGAAACATATTTAAAAAAGATTGGCCCAAATTTGCCGCTCCTAAAATCTGCCGCCCTGGGCTTTAGCCTACTCGGCCAGCTGGTAAATTCGCCACTGCATCTAATCATTCATTCTCTTTCGCGTTTATAATATAAGTTTGATTGGTAAGATGTGTCATTAATTTATAAGTAATTATTTTCGTCAATTGTTTGCAGGTCGGGCGTATCCCAGCGGATCACCCACTGGTGGGCGGCCACAAGGGCCCAGTGTTGGATATTGCGTGGTGCCCACACAACGACAATGTTATTGCCAGTGGCTCGGAGGACTGTGTTGTTAAGGTTTGTACTTCTCTGTGGTACCAGTAGTAGTGGTACACAGCTTGTGCGGTATGTTTCATATTTGCAGTCAGAAACTACAAGGCAATATGATTTTTAAGTCAAGGCAATAAGATATTTTCAAGGTATGACTGCACTTATGATTCTTGTCTGTACACACTGGCAGCAAAGTTTCTAAACTGCGTAAAGGTCTGGCACCACCTCGGCTCTTTTCGGTGCATGCGAGTTTCAACCTTATTGACATCACTTTTTTCTTATTTTTGGTATTTTTCCTACGGCGAACCTAGTTAAAGACCCGAGGTCAAGCAAAAGCTACTTTTTTTTCAAAAATCATCTCCCAAGTGGCTGCAATAGAGGAAAGTTTATATGAAAAACTCAATATACTTTTTGCTGCGGGCAACAGAAATAAATGTCATAGATTGTAATTTTTGTAAATACTACTTTGTTACATTACAAAACATTTTATTTGTCCGATATCTCTTGTTGGCTGTTGTTGGTTGCGTGTTTAAAGTAAAGCAAACACTTGGCATTCGTAGTTATTTGTTAAATAATGTTCTACACTATTTAAATAGTATTTGTAGATAGGAGCCTAATTTGTTAGTAAATTATATACTACTTATGATAATGCGATAGACACGAAATATTTTGTTATTTTATTTGTCTCTAGCTTTTATCCGCGAATTCGTTAGCTTTTATCCGCGAATTCGTCTGCGTGGAATTTGCTTTCGTTAATATTTCAGGTTCTTAGCGGCGTATCAAGATGAAACGTACGCTAGTTTTAAATTTAGACCTTCATCTATATATAAATGTGAAAACCGCATCAAATTTCATTCATTAGTTTTTGCGTGATGCGCGTACAAACATACAGACAAAAATTATTAAAAGAAAACATTTTCGGCTTCTATTGGCGATATCAGCGCGATAAAAAAAAACAACTTTAAGCACCTATAGCATATAGTAAGAATGAGGCCTTTACAGCGGGATACACCAGTCCAGTAGTCCTAATATTAATTCTATGACACCAGGCTAAAAAAATAATAATTTAAAAAAGTTTGTTTAAAATTATATGATTTTTTTCTGTATCATCCAGGTGTGGCAGATCCCGGACGGTGGACTATCCAGGACCCTCACGGACCCAGTGGTGGACCTCGTGTTCCATCAGAGAAGGGTGGGGCTGGTACTCTGGCACCCCACCGCGCAGAACGTGCTGCTCACTGCTGGCTCCGATAACCAGGTTACATTCTATATTACTGGTTGACTCTGATTCTGATGAAATAAATGCTTCATCAAATATATCGCACGGACAGCGCATAGGACCTATTAATACTTCAGCAACTCACCATAAAGACCAGATTCTCTGGTAGTCCTTGGAAGGTGATCTCTAGAGGACCCTGATAGAACTGGTGGTGGACCTGTTGCTGCGATAACCAGTTTTGTCATCATCATCATCCGTCTAGTACGGGCAATTTAAGCAAATTTTGGGCCAAACCTCAAAATATATAACATAGTTTTGATTTTTGGCACAAGTGTTCATCAGAGTCCTAGAATCATTTCCTCAAAAGTCCCCGGCCCTAGGGTACCGGTTGACCCCCCTCCCCCCCTCAAATGTGTCCCTGACCGTCGTTTTTCTTTATTTTCTAAAAAACTATCAGAGATAGGAAAAAACTGTCAATGACAAGAATAAACATCATTAAATTATCTATAAAATGGTTTTTAGTTCATTTCGATAGGACTGATAGTTTTGGATTTATGTCTATATATCCTGCACGAAAAAAATGTTTTTTGCAAAATCTTGGTATTTGTACTGATTTTATACAAAAACCACAGAAGTTATGATAAAGTGGTATAGAAGAGAATTAATGTTAATAAATTTATCTATAAAACAAGACCCATATCATTGTTGCACGTGCCTTAGTTCCTGAATAATAGCTCACGACGTCAATACTTTTATTCTTTTCATTGACAGTTTTTTCCTATCTCTGATAGTTTTTTTAGAAAATAAAGAAAAACGACGGTCAGGGACACATTTGAGGGGGGGAGGGGGGGCAACCGGTACCCTAGGGCCGGGGACTTTTGAGGAAATGATTCTAGGACTCTGATGAACACTTGTGCCAAAAATCAAAACTATGTTATATATTTTGAGGTTAATGTTTAATCTTCCCGTACTAGTCAGCTTTCCACTACCCACTGCTGGGTATAAGCCTCCTGTCTACTTTAAGCGTTTTTATCTTGCGAACCGCTAAGGTATGGAATTCTCTCCCCGCGTCGCTGTTTTCCGACAAATATAATTAAGAGGTTTTCAAGGCAAGAGTGAATAGGCATATTTGAGTTTGCGCTACCACCCTAGACCTCATCTATGCTTCCCATCAGGCAAGATTGAGGTCAAACGCACTCAAATCTCTAATAAAAAAAAGAAAAAAAAAAGCTTGTCTAACCTGGGCCATCGCCATCCAGTTACATCCAGGTTACATTGACTGATTGCACTCTTATGATCCGCTCCTGTTGGAAGAGAAACTACATCCAATAGATCCTATAGCACCAAGTTATACGTCAGTAACTCACAATAAAGACCAGAATCCCTGGTAGACTCTTGAAGGTCTATCGCGAACCCTGACGGACCGTGTAGGAGTAGCAGCATCATCAAATAGATCTCATGGATCACTAAGACGTATTAATACTTTAACAGCTCCTCTAGTAGACCCTTGACCAAATATTTCTAATCTGCACTCCAGGGCTCTGCTCCCGTGGGAATAGATGCTTTCATCTAATAGATACGTAGACAGCACATTGCACCAATCCTTCACCAAATAACCATAAAGACCAGATCCTCTGAGAGATCTTTGGGTCTCCACACACACTCAACACGTACTCTTCAATCAATAAGTTGGTGTTCCACAGATCGCGATATGGAACGTGGGCACAGGCGAGGTGCTGCTCACCCTGGACTGCCACCCCGACCTCATCTACTCGGCCTGCTGGAACTGGACCGGCTCCAAGCTGCTCACCACCTGCCGGGACAAGAAGATCAGGTAGTGTATGGTGTATTTATTCATTAAAGTTCAAATTATTTATTCATTAAAGTGTAACACACGCAGATTTGCTAAATACGTTGATGCTGATGCCATCCCAGCATCAGCATCAACGTATTTAGCAAATCTGTGTGCTAAGCTATGGGGGATAACTCCGAAGAGATTGAAACCAAACCCGTAGAGTGCTAATCGTACACTGATTTTAATGTAAAGTTATTGACGTAAGTCTAACAAGTAAAAATTGCAAACTAATCAATATAGTATTAAAAGGTATATTGACCTAGTGCTAGCGTCTATGTAGGTAATAATTATATCTATGTGTGTGATGGCTCGCATACAGGTAGGCAGTTCTTTCCATTGTAGACAGGCAGGTGAGTCACTATCGTTAGACGAGAAAATCGAAGATTGCCCAACCCTATAAACACGCTACGTCACTAGCGGTGTACTGTGATTGGACGAGCGAGCGGCGTACACTGTCAGCCGCCGGATTCATTAGAAGACACGTTCTTTTTAGAGATTATCTTTTGTTTTGTGTTTCTAATCGAGTGTGTTATTACTAACACTGGTGTCAGATTTTATTCAAGGCGCCTAAAGGCATCCGACATGACTTTTACGACTACCGCCATCTAGTGGCAGTAGCCGTATACACACTAGTAGACTAAACAGTCAGCCAATGTGCAGGTTTCCTCACGATGTTTTGTGTTAAAGTTAATGTTTAGTATATTAAACTAGCTGGCGCCCGCGGCTTCGTTCGCGTTAATCCTTTCTTAGCGGATGCCTACGTCATAACATCTACCTGCATGCCAAATTTCAGCCCGATCCCTTCAGTGGTTTAGGCTGTGCATTGATAGATCACTATGTCAGTCAGTCAGTCACCTTATATAGATATAGAAGATGATAAATGTACCCCAGTGGCATCCGAGGCTTTAATTTTCAGCATATCTCTTTCAGCATCTAACACTATGTAGTCTGGTGGCCTTCAATCACTAGCCCTACCAACGAGTTCTTCTAAATCCTAAAAGATTTACATGCTTTTATAAACCTACTTTTCAAATACTTTGTAAATTGACTAGAAGTTGACCCATGAGTGTCCTTACTCAATTACTTATATTGTTTTTAGAATAATCGACCCGCGTAAAGGCGAGGTGGAGTCAGAAGCGATCGCTCATGAAGGCAGCAAGGCGTCCCGGGCTATCTTCCTCAAGCATGGACTGGTTTTCACTACTGGGTATGTATTTATAGCAATATGCGATGTAGTGTATATATGGCAGGGTCGCCATGTAAAGACGGGACGACTGAATGATACGAGCGTTGGATTTAGACTCCTTTATTCTCCTTTTTTACATTCTATTATCCTACTAATTTATAAATGCGAAAATTTGGATGTGAGTTTGTGAGGATGTTTGTTACTCAATCACGCAAAATCTACTGGACAGATTTCGATGAAATTTGGCAGAAAAATACCGGAAATAGCACATAGGGTGCTTTTTATCCCGAAATTCCCACGGGAGCGAAGCCCCGGGGCGCGGCTAGTATCTTGAATATATACCTTACATTTGTAGTAAATACACCGCAGATTATGCAAAAGTCGACGAAGATGGCAGCACCAGCACAAGCAGTAAAGAAACCCCCGTTACCATGGTGCAAGACTTGTCATTTTCAATGTCAAAATACTCTGTTTACGTTTACTCTTTAAGTTATAACTTTGGCGTGATAACATCGCAGTTATTGAAAATGTTCCTTAAAATAAAATAAAAAACTATCTCAAAGATTAAAAAAAAATTTTTTTCCTAAACTAATATTTCTTAAGAAAAAATTTCCTATAAAAACATTTCCGAATTTTTTTGTTTTTTTTTTCAGTTTCAGCCGAATGTCCGAGCGGCAATACTCGCTGCGCACCCCGGACGCGCTCGCCGAACCGATCGTCACCGTGGAGATTGACACGAGCAACGGAGTGATGTTCCCGCTCTATGATCCCGATACTAACATGATCTACCTTTGTGGCAAGGGGGACTCCGTTATCAGATACTTTGAGGTGAGGGAATTTCTACCGTATGACTTAGGCAGTAAGGTCTCAAACCACTTGGCGGGTTTACACCGTTTTTCATTTATTGTAACGGAATTTCTACTTCTCTTTAAAATTATTTTCAATGGACATTGCGGGAACTTATTAGAAATAGACACAAGTAACGGTGTAATGTTCCCTCTGTATGATCCCGATACAAACATGATCTACCTCTGTGGCAAGGGGGACTCCGTTATCAGATACTTTGAAGTGAGGGAATTTCTACCGTATGACTTAGGCAGTAAGGTCTCAAACCACTTGGCGGGTTTACACCGTTTTTCATTTATTGTAACGGAATTTCTACTTCTCTTTAAAATTATTTTCAATGGACATTGCGGGAACTTATTAGAAATAGACACAAGTAACGGTGTAATGTTCCCTCTGTATGATCCCGATACAAACATGATCTACCTCTGTGGCAAGGGGGATTCCGTTATTAGATACTTTGAGGTAAGGGAATTTCAACCGTATATCTCAGGCAGTAAGGTCTTAAGTCGCTTGACTGATATACGATCAGAAATCTGTTCTATTGCTTAGCTTTTAAAATTTATTTTAAATTGACACTGCGATACAAACATTCCGTGGAGTTCCGTCATCAGATATTTTAAGGTGGGTTTTAATTTTTCATTATAAAACTCGCTGACAGTGTCGTATTTATACGCTAGGCGCGTTTAAAACTACAGGAAAGTAATTTGTACTTTTTTGACAAGTTTTTAATAAATCTAATTGTTCTACCTATGTCTAATCTAATCCTATAATATCTATGTCTAAGTAATCTACCTATGTCTGACGAAATAAATAAATAATTGATTAATTGTATTGTTTTTGATTCCAGGTTACCCCTGAGCCGCCATTCGTGCACTACATCAACACCTTCCAAACGCCAGACCCGCAAAGAGGTAATAAAGACATGAAAATTAAAAAAAAAAGAAAAATGTTTATTTCTTTAGCAGTACAGAAAATTGTCAAAATGTTTTGTTAACATTTATTGTTAACTGGCCTCGCCCGGGGCTTCGCTCCCATGGGAATTTTGGGATAAAAAAGTACCCCGTGTGGTATTCCCAGTGCGGTCCATCCGTGTACCAAATTTCATCAAAATCCATGTTTTATGTAGCTTTTGCCCGCGGCTTCGCTCGCGTTAATCCTTTCTTAGCGGATGCCTACGTCAATAACGTCTACCTGCATGTCAAATTTCAGCCTGATCCGTCCAGTGGTTTGGGCTGTGCGTTGATAGATCACTATGTCAGTCAGTCTCAGTTATATATATAGATAGATATATAGAAGTGGGGATTCTAATTATAGGCAATGGGCTAGCAACCTTTCATTAATCTTAATCTCCATTCCATTAATAAGCCTACTATCCTGCTAAGTGTGGCCTTCGAGTCTCTCGACTCTTGGGTGTTGTCTACCCCGTATAGGATAAAGACGTGATACTCCATTTAACTGTTATTCCATGCTTCAGGTATCGGCATGATGCCAAAACGCGGTTGTGACGTCGCCACGTGTGAAATCTCCAAGTTCTACCGGCTCAATAACTCTGGCTTGTGTCAGGTATGTGTGTTCATTATATTGTATACTAGCCGCGCCCCGGGGCTTCGTTCCCGTCGGTATTTCGGTATAAAAAGTATCCTATGGGCTATTCCCGGTATTTTTCTACACGTGTACCAAATTTCAGCGAAATCCGTCTAGTAGATTTTGCGTGATTGAGTAACAAACTCCTCAAAGTCAAAAGGTTTTTATTTAAATAGGCTTTAAAATTGTACTTTCAAATCGTCATGTTTTTGTTTTTTAGTTAGTTGACGTCATAAAATTACTTAAAGCTAAGGTTACCACCGCCTCAAAAGCGCAAGTGGAGAAGAGGCGGCGCAACAAACTCCACTGCTGCATTTTCTCCAAAGACGTCACTTTACAACATATATCTCACAAACTCACATCCAAACTTTCGAACATTTTGTAAGGGATCGATTCTAATGGTATCTCAAAAAAATCAGCTGTTCCATATATTCTTAAATAAAAAAAATATATATATATAAAAAATAAAAAAAAATATATTTTTACCCAAGAATCATCCCTATTGTAATGCCATTTTGTAACTTACAGGTGGTATCAATGACAGTGCCTCGCAAATCAGAACTGTTCCAAGAGGACCTGTACCCTGATACTCTCAGTGATGAAGCCAGCCTCACCGCCGACGAGTGGATGGCCGGGGAGGACGCTGAACCCTGCACTATGTCGCTCAAGGTAGGGGGGGGGGGGGGTGACACAGGGGGATATATGATAAATAAATATATACGGACTATTGGCCACCTTATACGACACGACAACTTTATGAAATACCTCATTTAACGAAAAGTTGAAGCGGAGGGAAAGGAAAGCCAAGAAGGGCATTTGTAGACGAAATTAAAGAGAAGGTAGAGGTTGTGTCGTATAGAGGTCAAATCGATGGCAGAAGACAGGCATACATGGAAATTAATCCACCGACAAGAACGATCTTAAATTTATTGATACGGACAAATCACACAGATTTAGTTAGCTCCAAAGTAAGTTTGAGACTTGTGTTATGGGATACTAACTCAACGATACTATATTTTATAACAAATACATATATAGATAAACATCCAAGACATAGGCTAATCTGAAAAAGTTCATGTTCCATCTTGACCTGACCGGGGATTGAACCCGGGACCTCCGGTGTGGCATCCGGCGTGATGACAATTAAGCCACGGAGGTCGTCATGATGGGGGGGACTTTAGAGTAGTCTCATACACTGAAATCCATTTTTTGTTTTCATTGTCGGTACTTGCTTCCGATAAAGGAATATATGGTGAGGAAACCTGCACACTGATTGACTATTTACTTACTTACTTCGATGACTCGACGACCCAAAAAGGATCTTGGCCTCCGATACCAGAAGCTTCCATTCCTTCCTGTTCTGCGCTACTTCCTGCCAGCTCTTTGGAGGGCCATCAGATCTTTTAGGACCTCATCCCTCCAGCGGTGTCTGGATCGCGCAGCTAAAAGAGCGTATAAGGGACGACTTAGCGGGAAACGACCTGTCGGCCGGCCCAGATACCACTATTTTCTAGTAATGATAATTAGTACTTTCGGTAGATTGTAGTCGTATAATGTATGTTTATTATTTACTAGCTGCACCCTAAGGCTTCGGTCCCGTTAGAAATTCGAGATAAAAAACACCCTATATGTTATTTCTGGTTATATTCTGCCCGAAACCAAATTTCATAGACATCCGTCCAGTAGATTTTCCGTGATTGAGCACATCCTATACAATACGAAGGTTCGTATTTATAACTAGCGCCCCGCCCCGGCTTCTCTCGGGAGGTACATACATAAATTGTAACCTATGTCACTCAGGTATGATGTAGCATTCTATTGGTGCAAGAATTTTTGAAATTGCTTCAGTAATTTCGAAGATTACCCCCTACCACAGAATACATAATAGTTAACATAAAAGTACAGAAGGAACACTCCGAAAAATCAATCAAACGAATAGCGACTCTCGATACGATACAATTAAGTGCAATTCAGATCGCACAACGCTAATAACCTTCCGTTATATTCACCTAAACGTTTCATCTCTTTCTATCGCGTTGAGCCTCACTATCGCTTACCTTCTCGGATCTACTGAATAGCCACGCGGGCGGAGCCGCCGTACGTACTTGCGTTTTTAATACCTACCGCAGAGTGTGACAAACCTGCCCCTACAAACAAACTCACAAACTTACCAACACTTCCTCTTTATAATATTAGTGATAGGTATTAGTTAATTTATTAAGTAATAAAAATACGAAAAATGTGCATTTTACATTTTTTAACACATTTTGGGGTCGGAACGAATGTATACTCAAAGAGGGAAAAATAAGGGTGCAACAGTATCGGCACGTCGACGCAAAACCCGTCTGAATGGGGTCACTGCATTCGATTAGCGTCCTTATCCCGTTGACATAAGAGTTCGGCGATTCCGCGTCGATCAGTGTGGTTGCACCCTAAAACCTCTATAGCCAAGATTGGCCAAGATATACTATTGTAAATATGTGTGCATGATTGTTTTAGATGTTGCTTTATTTATAGAGGAAAGGTAAGTTTTTAACACGTTGACTGCGGCGTGTCAAATAACGTAACGCCAGTGCCCTTTGTTTATTTTATGAGGGACTTTTTCTCGTGAAAATCCGCTGAGCGTGTCCAGTCCACGCTAGGAGTATTTTCCCGCAGTGAACGTGTTAAAGTTTTTGATGTTTTGATGTCGATATGGATAATAATTTAACGATTCCCGGCTCTATGACAGCCAGGGAATCTTACTTTTGGTGTTATTTTCCGTAATATTTATGGTAAATTTTATCGAATATTCTAAAGACGCAAAGACGTTTTCAACTCTTGGCTGTCGCTGTCTCATTACGTATAAATATACAAACAAATCACACAGATTGAGCTAGCCCCAAAGAAGTTTGAGACTTGTGTTATGATATTCTTACTCAACGATACTATATTTAATAACAAATACATATAAAGATAATATCCAAGACCCAGGTCAATCTGAAAAAGTTCATTTTTCCATCTTGACCTGATCGGGGATCGAACCCGGGACCTCCGGTGTGGCATCCTGGCATGATGGCCACTAGGCCACAGAGGTCGTCACGCATTATGTCTAGACAGAGACAGCACAAGAATTTGAGACGTTTTTGTTTAAAATTGGATAAACACTGTAAAGACCATTTATCCATAATTGTCCTATTATGTAAACAATCTTAACATGTCTTTTTATGATTTTACAACAATATGAATTAAAATAGACTTTTTTGGAAATTACTTTCGTGGTTAATAAATGTTTTACTTTAGAATATTTAGGTTTGAACTAATATTTGATTTAATTTCAACAAAATTAAACAAAAAGTACTGTGAAGATTGTTAACATAATAGGACAAATAAGAAAAAATGGAGTTTATATTCGAGTGTTATATGCTCTGCTTTGATGATTCTGTTGGCTTCCTTTAACTATGACTGTCGTGTTAACCGTATGAGTTTGGTTCGTGAGTGGAGTGATACTAACTTTAACAACCCCCGTTTTAACTTATTTCATAAAAGGTACATTTTTTTAAGTATTTACCTATTTTGGCTTATCGAACGTTAGAATAACAGTTTTGTTAAATAATTTTATGACAAATTCCATAAGGTTGATTTTCCTTGATAAATGAGCGAAGTAGACGAGTGGTGTGCGAAGAAAATGTTTTATCAATAGAATTGTTCTCCAATTTGGTCTTTATTTCTTCTCCACTGCTCATTGCTCATGTGTCTCGCGTATTTTTGTTTTAATATTATAAATTAGAAAAGTCCATTAGTAGTAGTGTTTAGTGCAATATCAATTTTGCTTTATAAAAAAAATATTTCTAAAATAAAGCTAACTAGTAATAACTAATAATTTATTCGCCATTTATTTACTTTTATTTAAAATATGTTTTCAACTTATAAGAGTAAAATTAGTTGTTTAAAAAGTCCCAATATTTAGTTAAAAAAACATTGTTTCACTATATACAGATTTTTATCTAAAAAGTCGGAATAATTGCTAAAATTGTAATAGATTTTAAAAACATATAGATAATAGTCACAAAAATTTAAGCTCGCTACACCGCAGACCTCAAATCTGTCCTCGGGCAAGATTGTAGTCAAGAGCAAACCCATCTTTGGTACCTCCACCAACAAACTCAGCCAAAAAAGCCCTCCAAAAACCGCCAATAGAACAATCAAAGACAGATGCTAAGCTAGGGGGTTCCCTACCAAACTCCAGGAGCGTGCTCTCGTTGTACAGGGCGGGTACGTGTCGGGCCGGGCCGCGCAGCAACTGCACGTCTCTAAGAAGACTAATGCCTTGGCCGGGGCCAAGGAGAGGGAGAAGGACAAGGACAGGTCTCCCACTCCTGCGACGAGGAGAGATGATCATAGTGCGGCTGGGACGCCGGCGTCTGCTACTCCGCCGCCGATTAGTGCTGCTGTGGTAAGAAAGATGGCTTTACTATCTATCTTATCTCTAAGAAGACTAATGTCTTGGCCGGGCCCAAGGAGAGGGAGAAGGACAAGGATAGATCTCCTACTCCTGCGACGAGGAGAGATGATCATAGTGCGGCTGGGACGCCGGCGTCTGCTACTCCACCGCCGATTAGTGCTGCTGTGGTAAGAAATATAGCTTTACTATGTATATTTTATCTCTTAGAAGACTAATGCCTTGGCCGGGAGCGATGGAGAGGGAGAAGGACAAGAATAGAGAAACCATCACTATCTTCTCCACAGGTCTGCTTAGGAACAATTATGAGGAACATCAGAAATTGACACTAGGAAATTGGTTATAGGAAAATGCAGTAATTTAATGATGGTGACTTCAAAACTAGGTGACTTTTAAAATATACAGTGCTTCATACTGCTAAAAGGAAGCCCCAAAAATATTCTTTATAACAAACTTACAGAAGAAGAAACATGAGATATAGTAAGAGATTTAGGGAGGAGAATGAGAGTTATCGTTTTAACGCTCATTAGTTGGCGTTACCGGCGAGTGTGGTCCTGTCAGTGGTCACAATATTGACATTTAAATTTGACACATCGACATTGACAGCGACAGATGGTAACATCTGACAGATGTCTGCACCTCGATCATAGGTGGAATATTTAAACGTAATAGTTTATTGTAAATTACTTTTTTTTTAGGAAAAGCAACTGTCAGACCTGGTCGACGAGATCCGCAAACTGAAATCCGTGATCGTGAAGCAAGAGAACCGCATCCGGGCGCTGGAGGCGGCCGTCAAGGGAGCCCTGGCGCCCGCGCCGCAGCCCGAGCCCAAGGCCCCGACCCCGGTCGCAGCCCCCGATACCAACCACGAGGGCGACGGCATGGCCCCCGACGAAGTTTGAGACACGTGAGCTCTGTATTTTTACATCGTTTACTCTGTTTTATGTTGATTTTGTCTGTACGTTAGGTGACTAGTTTTGATATATATACGCCTTTCTCCCGTGGTGGTAGGCAAATTTTGATGTACAAATTGTGTAATTTTTTTTCTAGCTGTGTTTTCATCACCACTACAGTCATCTTTAAAAGAAAATTCTTGGCTCACTTTTATTTCGTTTTCTTTTCGACTTTCAGAATTCGCAATAAAATTTTCCGAAAAAGTTTTTTGTCTTAAAAAATGCGTATTTCAAAATTTTCCTAGTACCTACGTAATCTATAGACCATTGCTTGATAAACTCAATAAACTTGAAAACTATGAAATTATAATAAGGTAAATGTCTGTTGCATTTTATATTGGTTGTATTTTGCCAAAAAGAACGTTTTTCGAGCCGGCCTCGATTCAAAATGCTACCGAAATTTATAAGGCTATTAATATAACATTCAACGCAGTCGCCTACCTTATTACACAAATTAGAAAGTTCAAATGTTCTTTTTATAATTGTTCGAGATTATGAGTCCCGCTCGTAAGATTTTAAGAGAGATTTACATTAATATTAAAATATTTATAGTCTTTATTAATAGTCAATTTTTCTCTAGACTATTTGAAATTAAGAAATAAAAAAAATCTAAAACGTGCTACGATTAAAAAAATACAAAGAATTTGATATGATTTTCCTATATTTTTCACCGTGTTTGCAAATGGTGCATGAGAAAATATATCTCGATGAGGACTATCCTTTTGTAATATATCTTTATGTAAACATTTTATAGTGTAATTGTATAGAGCAGTCACAAATTTGTCATGTTTTCATGTGAATCGTGAGAGCAAAAATATCAATTGCGAACAACGGAATGTCAATATATTTATTCACAATAAACTTACTTAAATACAAAACTATTATCCTAATGGCCAGTTCAAACAGAAATAAATTTCGCCGTTCCGTTGTTCATATTATTATGATTATTTATTTAATTTTAGTCGTGTAAATAGTAAGTTTTAAAGTGATACGCAGATACGTTACGTGCCTTATATACAATATTAATGTAATTATTGAGGTCAGTCACAAAATTTTCTAATTGCGCATGAATTAATAAATATACAAGTTAAAGTTTTTTTAAATTCAATTTTACAACTGTTAAATTTGAATAGCTCTGTATGGTATGTATAATCATTAACATTGCGATTGGTGGTGTATATTTTGTGCATTTAGTGTTTGTATAATGTCGTTAAATACATATGTTACTCTTGACTACGTCGAGGTTATAAGAGGTGACTGTTTGAGAACGATTTCCGTGTATTAAAAAATACATGGATGATTTTACAAACACCAGCGAAAACTTCGCAACGTATTCAGTCAAAACACTACAATTTTTGAGAAAGTCAACTATGGCGAGTTTTAGAAATTGACTTACAAAGTCAATCAGCTCAATTTGTGCTGTAGAGCTGAATTTTGTCGCATTTTACATAACTTTCTCATTTTAAGTAATCTGAGTTGTTGTAAAAATTTGGCTCGTTTAAAAAGTCACCTGTTTATTTAAAGGCTGTAATAAATAACAGATGTTACTTTGAAATTAGCAAAGTTCTCTTCATCTCTTATTAATAAAAACAGCTTTGTCAATCAATAATATCAATTAATGAATTATTTCAAGCCCTTTGCCAGCCAAAGGGTGGTTATAGAAATCTTTAATACTACAAAACCTCCAATTTTTGGATTTCATCCTCTATTTATCTCGATGTATAAATAAAAATAATTCTAAAATACTAAATATTGCTATGTTGATGATTCACGAAATCTAGCGAATAGGGCTCCCTCTGTTTGTTAGTGTCTTTTTTCTTTATTTAATCATGTGTATTGTTTTTATGCGAATTTATGCGTAATGACTATTATGCTTTACAAAATCTAGGAATTTAAAAATATGCCAAATTATAAAAAATTACTCATACCAATAGTAATCCATAACCATGATAGCCTTAAAAGTGCCTTGATAACATAATGACTTCTTATTCTTATTTAAGAGCTGCGCTCTTGTCGGTGGACTATACATACGTGGAGTACACCTCTCTATTCTCGGCTTTACATCGGTCTTGATACGACACGATATAATGACTAGGGAGGATTTTTTATGTTATTTTTCCATCGATATTGCCTTCATACGAGCTTCAACTTTTGTTTAGAGAAGTCTAGTGTGGTGTTTTGTTTATTTGCCTTCCACACATATATTGCCTATGAAATATTAATACATTTTAAATAGTCTTAATCGCAAGAGTTTGTGAATCTCAACTATGCGCCCACGCATCTAGGTGTCACTAACTTAGAATTATTTATTGATGATGACCGTCTGAGCGGACACGCGGTGTGATCAAAGGTTTCAATCGATGATATCCGTATATCATTGATTAGAATCGATCGATTAGATTTGTTTCGTAAATTAATAGAATAAATGGATTTACTATGTACAGATAACTATATATTTGTCATTTTAATTTGCGGAAATAACATGATTGTACGGTCAATGAAAATAACATATAGGTACATTGTCATATCTCTTTAATTGTTATTTTGTTTACATGTTTTTGTCGTGACTGTTCAGCCACTTTAGGCCTATTTCCGATTTAGTGGTGCCTTTCTTATACTTATCTGATTTTTATATAAAATAACTAATAGTTATTACGATTCACCCCGCGTTGTCTCTCAAACGGCATGTTTAGTTAAGTTAGGTCTAAGTTTCAATATCTTGGTGCTTATGTAACTGACTGTACTTTAAGTCGCTTTATTTCACAGAGTGACTAATCACTTGATATGTTTTAATAGTGAGTTAGACAAATAACTACATTAAACAGCTGAAAAAATAATAAAAACCAAAAAATGTCTATCTTTGAAAATCATAACGAAATCGTACTGAGATTGTCCAAAGTATTTCAAGTGATGTAATAGTCATCTGTATAATGCTGGCTCAACGCGCTTATGTAACTATTGTTTTTGTAGCTAACTTCTTTATTTACAAATGTTTCTGCCCTGTGATCGTTGAAACGTAGATGCACTTATTTGATGACTGATAGAAGCAAGAAATGGTACTTTCAAATATAGATGTTTGTGATTCTTATTACTGAGATACAAGGTTTAAAATGATGCGTTACAGAGGCTTGCACTCGGATATTGTTTGTTTGAACTATGAATTAAACAACTAAACTGTATTTTTAACTGCACTTCAGTATATTTCGATACGATCTTATTAGATCAGATCTTTTAATCAGATTATTTGTTTAGTCCATTGTAGCAATACTTGATGATGCACCAATTCGTTGCAATTTGGCATCTATTACCGCAACATAGAGTCTAAAATATTGGTCGCTGTCTGTACGCCTACGTATTCGATAAAATACACCAGGGCTGTCACTTATGTTATTTTATGAGAGGTGAAACAACAAAGTAGATCAAACAACGAATAATTTAATTCATTTTCGATTAGTAGTGCAATATTTTACTTTGTCTCATACAATTTGGTATTTTATTAGTTTGAATTTATGAATACACGTTTTTTTTTTCACTTTTCAATACTTTAACATAGTAATATATATCTTAATCTAAAATATAATGACCTATAAATCTCTATGTCACATAAACAATATTTTTTTTTAGTCAAACACGTTATGTTGGTCAACTTCTTACATTTTAGGATTTTTTAAACAAATGCAATGAACATAAGTATAGCCAAAAAGAGTTTCCTAAAAGAATCTGTCTTCTTCCAAAACATTATTAGCTTTAACTAAATGAAGCAGTACAATGTACAATTTTAGTTGATTTTGACAAAACTCAAAATATGTTTTGATAGAAAACTGCACTTTCACAAATTATTGTTAGTTTGGTAAATCAGTCATTAATTTATTTACAGCAGATATAAATTTAAAAAGTGTTATATAATGATAAACAATATTTCTAATTCAAATAAATGTGAAAACTGTTTGATTAGGTTGATTCACAAATAAATTTATAGTGTATCATTGAAAACATTAAAAAAAATATTATAAACAAAATTTTAATAAATGTATCGACATTGATATCATTCTCTAATCATTTATTTTTGGCGACGGATTCTAATTTGATGAATATACTTGGAGCATTCAGATCCTTCACTGAATAATATAGTGTTTAAAACCCTAAGTTCTCGACGGCTAGTCATGTCGCTTATGAGTTTTGACAGTTGACAGCTCACGCTGTCATTCAAACTGTCAAAAAAGTATTAAACAATAAAATAGTATTATTGTGACGATTATAATTTGCTTTTTTTAAATATATAATATGTATAATTAAGATGGCGTAATTTAGATGTTCTATTTTAAGATCATGACAAAGCAATGGATGGTATATTTTAAATGTGTATGAAAATGCTTGTATTTAAGGTTTTGTGTAAATTATTTCCCCTTTGTATGTGAAGCTTCGTTTTGATTTTTGTATAAGGCTTTTAACCGTATTATTTAGATGCAGATAATTGTATGTATAAGCTGGAATGGTCTTCGGTCGTCACATCGACTATACTTATGTAAATAGATTTTTTATTAAACATTTTAAAGTTTTGGTCTTACCAGACAAATTGTTCTATATAAATAAGATATTAAAACCTAATTTCTACGAGGTAAGAATGACTATGAATAATGACTAGAATGACTATGAGTATATCTCAATGACTTCCTCTAGTATGTACAGTATACTATGTTTCTTACTCATGTAAACTGTAGCGAGGAAGAGCGAATGTTACGCGACAACTTTACGTAGTAGAAACGAGGATTTAATAATATATTTCAATTTTTTTTTAGGTGAATCTTTAAGTCTTTCCACGTAAATCCTAAATGTGTATTTTGCCGCCAAATTTATCTTATCGCCGTAATCACGCTACAAATCGGCAACCGACTGAATGATTTTGCGAGCGAAATTCTGCGAACAACTTACTTTTGCCCGCGGCAATTTTAATATATTAAAATGTGAATAGTTTTCGAACTTTCCGGGGGTGCTAATCGATTGGGGTTATCGCATTCGATTACCGACCTTACTCCGTTGACATAAAGGTTTGTCTGATGTGCTTAATTTGGAATCCAAAATGGCGGACAGTTTTTTTTTAATATTTCGATATTTTTCAAAAACTCTTATTAACGTTGATGTGCGTACGAAGACCAACAAATGTACTTATGACATGACAATAATGTAAAGTCTATACGAAATGTTATTATTGACGTTGAATATTTGTAATGGTGTTATTGACCGCTTTGAATGCTTCTCTAATTCAATACGGATCAAATGGGATGGCGGCTGAACTTAGCTGCTCTCGACAGTGACAGGGCCTCCGAGGGGGGCGGGGTGCTAGCAGGAGGGGGGGTACTCCCTCCCCGCGCTGTAACGCCCCGGTGATACCTAAAATTACGCGACTAAGTTCAGAACCACCATTCTATATGATTCGGATTATAGCTTGTGTTAATAAAGGTGTGGCCTTACTTAAGATAACTTGAAAATTGTTTGATATACAACACAATTCGGGAAAGTCCATTTCAAAATAACACATTTATAAATCCATCGGTACAATCTTTAAAATATGCAACAAACTTTAAGAAATATTCTTTAAATTTAAGGCAACTTTTGATGTACCTAACATAGCTCTTACTGTGAACTTAAATCTACGCCGTGACGTCACTACGTTATTTAGCGTGGAGCAATTGGACTTTCCCAAAACAATGTGATTTAATCATTGTCATATCTTTAGAAGTTTTGGTGCTACAAGAGTGACTTTTTCACCCATGTTTCTACTTTTTTGAAACCGTTGAAATGTATTATTAGGGAAATTATTTAAAAAATAAAAAGGCCACACTGAAAAAACCACTAGGTCTGCTCACGTATAAACGCACAATATGGCGGCCGGTGCTACACATGTGCCAAGCGCGAGCTGTGCTTTGTTAATACTCACGGGTCGAGCAGAATATATGTCTATTTTACTATTTTCATTGCGAGTTTTATTTCATCTTTACCCCCTTTTGGTTTTGAAATCTTTTGTTACATTTTACATGAGATACACGATGTGTTATTTCACTTTCTATTAGACAGTGGAGACACAGAAAATATAATACTATAGTACGGCCGAAACCTAAACTCCCATATGACGTATGTCAGTTTGACAATAATAGTGATGTACCTAAACACGAGTCGCTACGATTATTTGATTTTACAAATTGTAAAATCAAATAATCGTGTGAACGATTGTAAAAATAACAAATCCAAATAAAATAATTATTTTTATCAGAAGTCTGAACCATCATAACATGTATAATAAATTCATAGTGAATAATATTATCTACTATGATGCCGCGATTCGATACGATTGTCTCTTTCTATATTTTTTGTTTTGCTTTAATGTTAATTTTTTAAAATTTTAAATTGCATGAATTGTTATATTTAGCATTTAAAAATCAATTACAAACCTTATTAAATAAATCTCAAAATTAAACGATGTATCGCGATTTTTTATATTTTCACTATCGATTTATTGTAGCCGGATGCAATGGAACTCTCTAAACGGGCAAGCCGGAAGTTCAAGTACTACATTTCCGCGCATAGATTTAAAAATCAAAAAATTCGAAACTTCATGGGCTTGACCTTGATGACACCTGTCATACGGGTTTCGGCCTAACTATAGTAGTATAGTACAGTCGGCAAAGTAATTAAGTAGGTATACAAGGCCGCAACTAGCAAAAGTTTATTCACAAAATAATATTGTTATTTTCATTAATATTTTCTGAATAAACATTTATTACATTTGCGGCCCTGTATACCTATTTAATTATTTAGTTGACTGTACTAGTAGGTAGAAGTGATGCGGGGAGAATCCTTACATACTTTCTAATTACATAGGCTATATGTCAGGATTGCAGTCGTATAGTATTTAACAATGATGTTGGTTGTCTAAATTGATAAACGTTTTTCGTCAGTAAAAGTTATACATATAAAAAAATATCCAATAAATAATTGAGGCACCTATAAATGTATTTTTTGTTGTTAAGGTAAAGAACCAAGAAGGGTTTTTATTATCGTAATAAAACGATAAATCCGTGCAATATTCCACGCCTTTATCTTATCACTCACAAATCTAATTACCGACAAATCACTGCCAATAACAAACATATAATAATTTGTCAAGTGCGTGTCGGGCCACGAACAATGTAGGGTTCCGAAGGTACCTATCCTGTAGAAATGCGGACACATTAACTTATATTTACTTTCACTTTTATATAACTAATGCAAATAACCTAAGTATATACCATCATATAGAATGAAAATTATTCCTACGAATATTTTTCATACTAAAATCAATTTTGTAAGTTTATCGTCTATTACTCATTAACGTGTAAAGTCTACATAGCCGTGATAATTTTCCTTTTAAATTCATTATATTTGCTAGTTATTATAATTTGTTTCATGTATCCACCCTCCACCATTTTCCTGTTCGAGGGGGTGGACACTTGACTCTAACAAAATTTATCACTTTAAAGTTAAATATTTTGCACACGGATCCACATCAAAAAATGTTCTTAAGACACTCATCATATTTTTAAAAGACCTATCAAATGATACCCCACACGATGGTATAATCGAGAGAAAAAAAATCATCCCCACTTTAGGTGTAGGGGAGGCACCCTAAAAAAAAATATTTTTCCTAATTTTATTCTACAGTTCGCTCCGCGTAATAAATATGTATATCTCTACCAAATTACAGTTTTCTAGTACTAGTAGTCTCTGAGATTAGCCGCAGACAGACGGACGGACGGACGGACAGACATGACGAAACTATAAGGGTTCCTTGTTTACTTCGGAACCCTAAAAAGGACACAAATCACGCCGCCGCTGATTGAAGCAAGATATAGCTGATTGTGGGTTATTACAAATGATGACGTCAGTTTTTACACAAAACCTAAGTGTCTTTAGCATCGCAACTCTAGATTAAAAAGTTGTGTTGTCAATTTCATTCATAAATTTATGTCCAGCGTTGGATTTAGGGTATAGCAGGTGGGCTACTGCGCTGGGTCCCCCATAAGAGTCCCCCACTATCTCCAATCACATATAAAAATCTCCACGATAAAGAAACTTCCGTTTTTAGTTTTAGGTTCCGTAGGTAGGTACTTCAAAAGGTAAAACGGAAACCCTTATTTGTCCATCTGTCCGAAATATGACAAAAAATAGAAATGATCAGATCCATTTTAGAATTTTTATAAAGGGCAGCTTGTTGTCCTATTTCTTTAATTAGATATAGTCGTAGGAATAGTATCACAGAATTAACTTTCCTTTGACTCAATGATAAACTATTGGGACAAGCTATTATCACCCTTTGAGATTTCATCAGGATTTCCGCCTGTACAAGAAATGAACTATACTTTATTTGACATCAAACTAGTTGTTTGTCTAATCTTTTCTATGTTAAAACTCGTCATAATTCACATTAGCAATTAAAAATACAGATAATTTATCTATATCAGATCGTTGACGTATTCATTATCGCTCTAATAATAATAATTGGTGAGATTATAATAAATCGGAGCTGTGATTAGCAGAAGAAAGGACAGACCAGTGCCTAAACCACAGTCGGCACCATGACACTTTGGAAGGTTATTTTTTTGTTGGCAGCGGCATATAGTCAGGTAAATATAACTTTAACTATTTTTAAGTAGGTTAGAAACTTTTGAATTGAGTACCTACCTAAATGATTTGATTTTATATTATGACTTGGATGGATTCGTAAGGGATAGACGGGTTTGGAAGGAAACGGGGTCTCCTCTATTCAAAGTCCATCTCCATGCAAAGGTCTTCCTTTGCCCAGCAGTGGGACGTGATAGATTTAAAAAAAATTGTGACTTCAAGTTATGTAACTCTACGCAATAAATAGGTATAGTGTCTACTCCATATATTATAAGTCTATGGTCTACTCTTTTATGGTTCATGTTACATTGACTGTTAATAGCTTAAAAATAAACAAACTAGTATTATTTGGTACCATGAATACTGAATAAAGTTTATATGCTTTTCAATGAATCTATTAATCGTAGTTATAAATCATTATAACTTACATTTCCCCCACAGGTTCAAGCTGACGTAGTCCCTGCCGACTACGTCGAAAATGTTATGCGCAATGATGGTAAGTTGTTAGCATATAGTCTCGTGGTGAACCTGTTATACCAAGTTTACATGCTTACGGCGGCGAATCGTTGTACACTGGGCCGCATAGAAAAGTATACCACCTGAAATACTATCCACTTTATATGCTATCCACTATAAAAAGTGGTGTACTTTTTCATGTGGTCCATTCATAGTTCATCCATTTATAGTTTTATTATTCAAAACATAGTTCACACTAAAGATACCTGGGATACAGTACTTCATCTTTAAGCGGGCTTATTAAAACTTAGGAAAATGTAAAAATGCATGTAACGTTTTATTTATTTATTTAACCTTTATTGTACAAACACAATGTATGGCACAATAGGTGGACTTAATGCAGAAGCATTATCTAACAGTCGACCTTTGGGGTAAACAGAGAACTTAACGTTTTAGTGTCTAATTTAGATAAGAAATTACTAGCGCTCCGCCCCGGCTTCGTATGGGAGGTACATACATAAATTATAGCCTATATGTCACTCAAGCATGATGTAGCTCTCTATTGGTGAAAGAATTTTTGAAATCGGTTCAGTAGTTCCGAAGATTATAAACAAAACAAACACATCCTTTTTATAATACGACGATTCATTCTTCAAATACCCCCAGGCGCATCCCGCATCGTATCGGGATGGGAGGCTGCGCCGGGGCAGTTCCCGCACCACGCGGCGCTGCGCATGGTGAACGCGGCCGGCGGCGTCAGCGGCTGCGGCGGCTCCGTCGTACACAACAACTGGGTCATCTCTGCTGCTCATTGCACTGCTGGGTAAGTGATTTAGGGGGGGGACGTTGTGCGGTGACGTAGCGAGAGGGGGGAGGGCTGCGCCGGGCAGTTCCCGCACCCAATGGGTCGCAACAACTGGAACATCTTTGCTACTCATTGCACTGCTGGGTAACTACAGTATTTTGTCTGAAAATGAAAAGGCTTAAAAAAGTACAGTCGCATTCAGGCGGGTCCGTCGCTCAACCAACTACCATCGAACTAAGCATTAACCTGTATCTCAAGTAGCAGAGGGCATCGCAAAAGTTTCTGTTACTAGCTTTTGTGGCAATAATCAACGCAACTGTCACTTGGTAAGTGTTGGAGTATCCCAAGGATCTTTACTGGGCCTTCATAATGTAGTGATAACTACAGAATTATTTTGAACTTCTAACTGGTCAACTTTGCATGTCATATTTTAGGTGAAATAGTTGATATATTGGGATACTATTCCTGTGGCGTATTACCTGCATGATAGGCTCTCGACGCATCACAATAGCAGGCATTCAAATCCATTAGTTTCCAGACAAATTGAATTGGAAAGTGAAACACCGGTACACAAATTTCATATGTTGTTTTTACAATACTTGATAGGAAGACAGGGAGACCCGCACATCAAAACGTTCTTTGAGTCACGCCGAAACCATTGGTAGCAATAACTCGACGCGATTTTGTGTACTTACGGAATTATATCAAAAACTAAACATTCATAACAAAACATTCTATGATTAAATTAGACTGTCAACAAAATCTGCAGAGTTGGACGTCTGACATTGACAGCTGGTGACACACGTTCCGTATCAGTTCCTAACCAACCTTTCTTATCATAAACAAATAAGAAATCATGGCTGGATTGTTGTAGAATTTTAATTATTCTCCTTTAATATCGTCGACTTAGATTATTATAATATTCAACGAATAAATACCTTATTTAAACATTAGTTCTTTTAAAGAATATTTAAAAGTTGGTTTGACGTGCGTCCGAATTAAGCGAAAATGGAGCGCGACGAGGCGGAATGTCAAATCGAGTGGCGAGGGATCTTGCTCTTCCTGGGTGGCCACGACGACATGTAACATGTCTTGAGCAATTATTAATTTTTTTGGGGTTTTTTCGCTTTCGCCGCCCTCGGCACCCCGTCATGGGACTATAGTTTAACCTTTAGCTTTAAAATCCGCGATACGCGCAAGGACACAGGGGATATTTGCCGCCACGAAGTTGTCAGGAGGATGAGCTGTTGATATCCACGTGCCCGCCCGGCCGTATGAATTGGCGCTTCCTGGAGTGTCCTCCCATCACCGGAGGGTGCGGTTCTCCCGGACCGTGGACCGCCTGCCACGGCGCAGGCCCCGTCGTCGGCGACCCCAAGGTGCTACACACGGATCCTAACCTTATTTCCAAAGGCCGCTTCGCCGCCTTCGATCCGATGTCCCCATGGTGGCTCAGCGCAAACCTCGGAAGGTCCAGCCAGCGTCTACTATCTCGCATACAACGGAGCGTCGCAGGAGCGCCGTGCCTCTTTGATGTCGCGACCAGCGCCAGTGCTCGAACCCAACGGATCATAACGGTGAACGGAACGACGTTCTAAGTGCGCACAGACGTTTGTGTACGGGCCTGGCCAGGTACCTTATATTTGGTTTATGTTAATTTTAACTTTTTATTGCGGCAAAGACTTAACAGATTTTGGTATTGATGTAACTGTCCCCGCCTTCAGCGGCTATTGTGTTTATGGAATAAAATGCTGTATTCTACCCCAATCACATTGTATTAATGATATCACCCTGCCCATGACTCCCAGGACCTAAGGCTTACTAGACAAGAGGTCCTTGTACTTCAAAAGTACGAGGCTCTATCCTGAGCATTACATCCGGCTCTCTCTAAAGTAATTGTTCGTGTATAATCGCACTGCGCAGGGATATTGCCCGTCTTCGCTTCAAATAGTTGGGGACCCCTGCGCACACCGCCCAACAATACACCTTTTTATTTTTTTTATTTTTTATACACGACAATAATTAGAATCGCTTATTGGTTTCAAAACATACACCCCTTGCCAGAGAGTCGTGTCAGAAACCTTAAGATGCCGTGGAAAACTGACACCAGTGCAACAAGACAATAATTTTTTAAATCATTTACAAACCAAAACTTTCTATCTATCTACACCCTACATTTTTTACTTATATCTCCTTCTACCCAAAGATTGGCTGGAAGAAATTGCATTTGCGATAAGCCGCCTTTGCGCTTATTTATGTATTTACTTTTGTCACTACTTTGTATGTTCTTTTCTGTAAATGGTGCAATAAAGTGTTGATCTATCTAATAATTTGACCACAGACAAGTGTACATCATAGTCCACGCAGGCGTAGTCTCCATCAACAACCCTCAGTACTCCGGGGAGACGCGCGAGTGGTACAACTACCCCACCTTCAACGACAACACGCCCCAAGTGGTCCAGCCCAACGATATCGCTATCCTGAGGCTGCCCATCCCCGTCGTTTATTCTGGTAAGTTTGGGGCACCACAGGGATCTGTATTAGGTCCAATATAACTTTATATTTATTTTCTTTATTAATCAAAGATATGATCAAAAATGTACGTATTGATTTATCATAGCTTTGTAAGTTTAGGGCACCACAAGGATCTGTATTAGGTCGAATCAAATTTATATTTCGTTTTTTTTGTTAATCAAAGATACCTTATCAAATATGTATTAATTTATCATAGCTTTGATTACATCAGATGTGCTGTTTAGTTTAACAAATTATATTATTGACAATAAACGCAGGCAAAATTAAAATGATTCCGAATTTCTCATGGGTTATTTAAATGAAGACTGAGTTGCCTTATCTGATCGAACCCCTAAGGTTTTTGTTAATTCAAAATGCTAGTAGTTTGTAGCTTTGAGAATTATAATATCATCAATCAATATACATAAAATTCTTCCGTAACTAAGTGACTGACAGATAACGCACAGCCAAAAGTAGAAGCCACGTTCGAAGCTGAAATTTGGCACATGGAACCTACATAGGTTGCTTAGAAAGTGTAGAGGAGCACTAAGAGAAGGTCTGTCTGATGGTACAATACTGTCATTTGAATTGATGATGACAGTTTTATACCATCTGACAGCCCTGACTCGCCGGTAGCACCAACTTGTGAGCGGAAAAACGATAATCCTCATTGACTACTTACCTCAGTTCAGGAAACAAGCTTTCATCTAGTAGCAGAATGTCCTGCATACGCTACTGCAAGGAGAGAAGTATTGGACTCAGGCGCCCTATCTGAGGATGATCTGAGCGACATTACAATAGGGCAGTTGTTAAAATTCTGCAAAGTAACAGGCAGATTCAGTGGGTTGCCACCAACGTGAGTTACCAGGTAACTCAAAACCCTATACGGGTCTCTGGGAATTAGATGAAGTGGTCCCAGCATAAGTGGACTGATCACCCGTCTGGTGCTTGCGCTGTCCCCAATAAGTAAATAATACCTCATCTCTGTTCCAGCCTTGCTGCAGCCGATCCGCATTCAGAGCGCGGCAGACGCGTACCGCGACTATCACAACGAGATCGTGCAGGCCAGCGGTCATGGCAGGCTTTGGACTGATGGTAAGTACCAACTTTCTTTCGGCATTTCTTCTCAGCAGTGATCGTCCATAATGCTAGTAGTTTGTAGCTTTGAGATTTATAATACAATTAGTTTTCGACGTAAAAAGGGGACTTAAGTGACAATAAAAAGTGGAAATTTTATATCGTCAACGCGTGTTTCACGGATTCACCCCTGGTGTTGCCTATTTTTTTTTTAAACCAGCTATTGATGTCTTACTGCTGGGCCAGGTTTTCTTTCCAGTTCTTGTCGAAAACCTTTACATAGTAACTAATATAATAAAAAGTAATTTACCTCCATTTTCCTCACAGGCTTCACTCCCGAGATCCTCAACTGGGTGTACCTGCGCGCGATCAGCAACTCTGTCTGCCAGCAGACGTACGGCGTCAACCTGATCACCAGCACCACCATCTGCACCCAGGCCTACAACGTGACGTCGCAGTCCGTCTGCCAGGTACAGTCAGCATCAACTCGGTCTGCCAGCAGACGTACGGCGTCAACCTGATCACCAGCACCACCATCTGCACCCAGGCCTACAACGTGACGTCGCAGTCCGTCTGCCAGGTACAGTCAGCATCAACTCGGTCTGCCAGCAGACGTACGGCGTCAACCTGATCACCAGCACCACCATCTGCACCCAGGCCTACAACGTGACGTCGCAGTCCGTCTGCCAGGTAGAGTCAGCATCAACTCGGTCTGCCAGCAGACGTACGGCGTCAACCTGATCACCAGCACCACCATCTGCACCCAGGCCTACAACGTGACGTCGCAGTCCGTCTGCCAGGTACAGTCAGCATCAACTGCAGACGTACGGCGTCAACCTGATCACCAGCACCACCATCTGCACCCAGGCCTACAACGTGACGTCGCAGTCCGTCTGCCAGGTACAGTCAGCATCAACTCGGTCTGCCAGCAGACGTACGGCGTCAACCTGATCACCAGCACCACCATCTGCACCCAGGCCTACAACGTGACGTCGCAGTCCGTCTGCCAGGTACAGTCAGCATCAACTCGGTCTGCCAGCAGACGTACGGCGTCAACCTGATCACCAGCACCACCATCTGCACCCAGGCCTACAACGTGACGTCGCAGTCCGTCTGCCAGGTACAGTCAGCATCAACTCGGTCTGCCAGCAGACGTACGGCGTCAACCTGATCACCAGCACCACCATCTGCACCCAGGCCTACAACGTGACGTCGCAGTCCGTCTGTCAGGTACGGTCAGCAAATTGTGGAGTCTTGACCTGACAGAAGGACTCCGGCAAAAAATCTGAAAAGTGATGACAAACTTAACTACGAAGCATAACAAAAGTGAACTGTAATAATTATTACCTGCTATAATATATAAATAACCAGTATCATTAATGTATAATAATTGTAGAAATCCTTAGGGGAGGAATTTGTCCAGCAGTGGACGTCTTTCGGCTGAGAGAAGAACCAGTATCAAAAAAATACACTCCAGTATTATGATAAAGTGTTGCCATTTTTTACTAATTTGTGAGGATTTTTAATGCTCCTTCTTCCTGTACTAATGTAACAGAATATATCTATTCCTAAAAAGTAGTTCAAAATTCACAATCATTGACGATCACGATAGACTTTACTATGAGCGGTCGACAATGTTTTGACCACTTTGACGTCTCCTGATCCTGACCCGCGTTACTTGGGAAAGTGGTCCAGCTTTATGAGTAGAAAAAAAAAATTGTGTACTTATATTTAACATCTGCCTTTCAGGGTGACAGTGGCGGTCCATTGATCAAGACCAACGGCGATGGCCAGCCAGTCCTCATCGGTATCGCGTCGTTCGTAGCTGGGGGACAGTGGGGTTGCCACTCTGGATTGCCTGCTGGTTAGTAGATTTTCCAACCGATAATGGGAAAATCTATATAAACATAGTCTATTTATTTACTCGACAAACCAGTAGATTATAAACTAAATAAGTATAACTTGCTTAGCACTGGAGGCACGAAAAAATGCTGACTATATATATAACCTAAACTAAAGCTAATCTAATTATCTCTAGTAAAACACAGACATTTTTTTTAAATAAATTTATTATTCACTAAGTTTCGTAGTCTAATCATGAGACAATGTGCAATCTTAAACTGGTTATAACAAATGTGTTATCTTTCACAGGTTTCTGCAGGACCGGTCCTTTCCTCAGCTGGCTGACGCAGATATCTGGTATTGATTTCGAAAGCCTGTGGGAGGAGGAAGAGACTACTGTCGCACCCACCACAACTACTGAAGCACCCACCACAACCACTGAAGCACCCACTACTATTACACAACCGCCCCCCACTCCTACCACGACAGAGATCCAAACTGAAGCCACGACATCTCCACCTGAAACTGAAGTTACTACCACAGAACCAGATGTTGATGAAGAAACCGAAACTCCTGAACCTGAGGAAGATTCCAGCGAAGAAGACACCTCAGAAGAAGATTCTGATGAGGAACTATCAGAGCTGTTGAAGAAACTCGAAGTGAAAGTCAAAGTCAGGGTTAGGTTGAACAAGTACGGACAGAGGAGGGAACATAGGCACAAGCACAAAGTGACTTTGTAATTGCTGTCATTGTGCAGCTAATATATGTTCTAAAATTATATGCATTATTGTATAACTAAAAAGTATAAAGTGCTATATTTTAGTAAATAAAATTTTGAATGATTTATTGTGCATTTTATCTTTTCAAACTAATAGTTGCACCCTAGGCTTCACTTTCGTGGTGATTTCGGTAAAAAAGTGCCGTGTAAGTTTTATTCTACCTGAGTAGGTACCAAATTTCATGAAAATCGGCCCAGTAGTTTTTGCATGAAAGAGTTCATTCATAACTAGGTCAATGGTTTATGGTCTCTTTCTTCCAAATAAGTACTTTTCTGTTAACTTTATATACCTACTGCAATAAGTTTATTTCAATAATCGAAAGTGAAACAACATAAGTATTTTTTTTTTTAGTATCGCTCTCGTGAATATCGGTATCTATGTCTTTTCCGCAGGGACAAAACCATTTTACGTTACATAAGAGGTACGTCATATTCCTGATTTTCTAAAGAAATTATACTTTAGGCAAATCGCAGTTCTGGTAATTTCGGAGAGAGATATTTGAACAAGTGTGCAAAGTTGGTCATTACGCACAAGAGGCCGAGTGTGCTTAATGACCAAATGCACACGTGTATCGTACGACGTTTTTCAACACACTTGGTGAGTAAAAAAAATAATGTAAAATCCATTTATTCTTACCAGTCCTATCATGTAAACAATCTTCACAGTACTTTTTTTGAATTTTGTTGAAAATAAATCAAATATTAGTTCAAACCTAAACATTCTATAAATAAATAAATATATACGGAATACACATTCTAAAGTAAAACATTTATTAACCACGAATGTAATTTCCTAATATGTAAGACCATTTTAATTTATATTGTTGTAAAATCATAAAAAGACATGGTAAGATTGTTTACATGATAGGACTGGTAAGAATAAATGGAGTTTAGTCCTAACATCTAATTATCGGAAAACGATTGCGCCCTTTTGTCATTCCTCCACTTTATAAAACATTCGTATGCCGCCAAAAATTTACGTTTACTTGATTTTGGAGGCAATAAACTATTACTTGCATTACGCGCCTCGTTAATGATTTCAGGTGGAGTTAAATTTACATATTCTTCCATACTAGTCGACATTTTATTAAATATTAAATATTCTAACACGGCGAAAATCGGAAAATGTACCTAACAAACACAACATAGTAAATATAGTCTTGTTTTTTATTCCGGCGCCGCCCGCCGCCCGGCGCCCCGCGCCGTGCGCAGTGGCGCAGGGAGCGCGCGGTGCACGCTGCGGATGGTATATCGCCATACAGCCAGTGCTTGGCTGTATAAAAATCATTATCTTTGCTTATTTAAAAACTGTTGTTATTTTCCCTATTTGATCTTTATGTATTATGCGGCTAAATTAAAAATGCTTTGTGGAATTCATAACACGCATTAGTTTTCTATCTTTTGTATAGCGCAGTATGGTTATTTTTATTTCCAAACACCTCCGTAATATATTCGTAAATATATACCTTCGTAATATATGGCATTATGGGCCTAAATTCGATGTAATAAGACCTACTTTACGAGCAAGTGTGTTGAAATGAGATACATATGGTCAGTAATTTTGAGGATATTCATTACAAACATACAAATCTTTCCTATTGATAAAATATTACGAAATAATATGTAATTGTTACTTCGTTATATATAAATCTTAATAGTTAATATGACTAAAGTAAATCATGTGACTTACAAATAAGTGTTTTACAGTAGTCACTTGATCACAAACATATGTTTGTTATATGGTTTTTGACGATACATAATTGGTGTACTTATTGTAAAACATACTGATACTATGGTGAAAAAGAATATATAAAAACATACAAAAGACCCCTTTTGGCTCGATAGGGACCAATACTGTTCAAATGAGTTTCTTTCGGGATTTCTTCTCAGCAGTGGCCGGTCCGAAATCCTAATAGTCTGTAGCTTTGGAATTAAAGGAAGTTGAGGTTCAATTATAAAAATAAACATTTGGTTCTGGTTAAACTTATGGTTTCTTTATTCTCCCTCAACTATCTACATTTTGAATTGTTAGAAAAAAAAGTAAAAGTTCAAATATATTCTTATAGTTACTAATTAAATGCACAGATTAATTACTAGATTAAATGCATAATCTGGCCTTTTTTCTAACACACGCACGTCTGTGCACACGCATCTAAAATGGAAGAAAATCTTGTGGTTTACTGGCAACACTGGTTCATTCTCTTAGTGCTGTCACTGTCAAGTGAAATTACGACTTTACGTCATTCATTCAAGTAAAACTTCATGGGTTGTTGTAGTTGGCGATTTTTGTTGTTTTTAGTGATAAATGTTGTATTTTGAAATGAAATGGAAGGATCTAATGGCAAACGTAAGTTAGCAGAATCTATTCTTTAAATAACAATTATACTATGTATATTTTTTAAACGTTACGGACTTTAGTCATAAAAGTTGTGTGTGGGCGACGATTCCCCATTAAATTATCTTTTGTTTGCCTGAGCCTCGCCTCTTTCTCAGTAAAGTTGCTTTTAAATATTCTATTACGTTAACTTCTTCTAGACTCATTTAATAAAAACTACTGATCACTAAATGCACCCCCGAAAAAAGATCGCCTAATATTTTATATTATTCTTTAGTCTTATTAGATTGTTTTGAAGGTTTTTTCCTGTTAAATAGAATGTTGCAATATTAATAACATCCTGTGCTAAATTTTTCTGAAATATTAAACATTTTTGAATGTATTCTAATTGGCAATTATCATAGACTGAAGGACAACTGGTCATTATTAGTTGTAATTATTATTGCTGGTTGTTTACTATATATTTGTTTATAATTGCCAGAACACTATATAAATACAGTAATAAACCCACGAGACTGCAATTTGTTGTGTACTAAAGAAATAAAATAAAATAAACTAGAAACTTTGTCAGTAAATCATAGAAATGTATCCACAACATGCTTAGTCATAATTATTAACAGCTGAAATATCCACAATAGAGCTTCTTTAAAAATTAGGTCAAGGGTCTCCTCTTATCTAACTAATAATAATAATATCATAGGCATAATTTTATTTTTTATTACATCTTTCTGTTGCTAACAATTTTTTGTGGGTAGTTAACCTTATTTTTAATGCTTCATTATTCTTCACTCCCTAAAAATATATTGGGTGAAAGGCCTCATTTGACATGTTTGTGATTCCAGAGTCCCTCAATTGTGCGGGATGTCTGAACAACATTGGTGATGATGACTATGTCTCGGCACTGGGACAGGACTGGCACAAAGACTGCTTCAGGTTTGTTGTTTAGTAACTTTCGCCCGCAGCTTTGCTCGCGTGAACTTCCCACGGGAACAGTGCTTTTTCCCGGGATGAAAGGTAGCCACCCTATGTCTTTCTCCGTACTTCCAGATATGTGTATGCGAGATTTCAGGAAGATTGGTTCAGTAGATAAAGCGTGAAGAGGTAACAAACAAACTCACTTTCGCATTTATAATATTAGTTAGGATTACTCAGGATAAAGAAGTAGCTTATGTGTTAAGGGGGGTTAGGCGGTCAGCGAAAATTTATATGAAGCAGCTGAGGCGGAGGGGGACGTCCCGGTTGCGCGCCATTCACATTTTTAACAAAAAGTTAATAGAAATGTTTAGTTTTTCAAAAATTTAAATCAGTCACGAAATCGAAAATGTAAAATACCTTTGTGTTGGTGATTTTAAAACATTTTTTATTATAAAACACGGATGTTATCTGTATTCATATGAAATTTTAGAGGTAACTTCAGGATTTTTTTCTATCGAGCAAAATTGTTCCCATCGTGTTTTGGAAACAGTCCTCCCTTTAAACATACGTTCTACAATACATATCAGAAATTTCAGGGCGAAAACTCTTCAATTCTTTAAACAGCAGCTGTTAGAAAACAGCCAATATTGCCGTTTTCACTTACTGAGAGCCCTTAATCTGGGTTTCATTCTTACCCTGTATCAAGTTACAACAGAATCAGTCCAGTAATCCATTCGCACAAACCTTCACAGTTAAAATATTAGTAAGATATGGTTTTTTTTTATAGAATAGTAGGCAAACGAGCATGCGGGTTGCCTGATGGTAAGCAATCACCACAGTCCATAGACACCAACGACCCCAAAAAGGTCACTGATGTGTTGCCGACTCTTGTCGATTTGTTTTATATAATTTTGTCATGGGTTTTTTCTCCCAGTAAAAATGCTGGGATAACTAAATAGCACATGCATCTTGCCTAGACTCTGCACCAGGAGACACAGGGTACAGAATATTCTGATACAGTTTTTGTAATCCAACAATTTTGCCAAAGTTTACATAGTGCTTCTTTGAAAAAAACATCAGTTTTATTATATTCACTTTATCTTACTACAGATTATTCTTTAATAATAGGTGCTCTATGTGTGATGCACCGCTATCAACATGGTACTTCGAGAAAGACGGGATGCTGTTTTGTCAGAGCGACTATTGGTCCCGCTTTGGTGACAACTGTCTACAATGTTCTCAGGTGAGTGGTATTCAAAATTTTTTTCTCATCAATATAAATGTATTTTTTTCAAGTAATCTACATGTGACCATAAAATTGTAGATACCGCTCAAGCTGTACAAACCATTTACATTTTGATTTATTTTTCTATTTTTTTCAAGCTGTGTTATTGGGGCACGCTGATTAGTTAAAAATTCTTAAATCAAAAAGAGTGTGGTCACAAGAGTGATTCATGTACCTACCACTTTGCCGATGCTTATTATTATTTACTTTTGGGGACGCCAGCGCAAGCACCAGACGGGTGATCAGCCCTCTCATGCTGGGATCATTTCACCCAATTCCCCGAGACCTGATCGACACTAATGTGATTAACCTAGATTTTTTTTTACATGATTCCTTCAATGACGAAGATGTCATCCATTGTTAAAAATTGGTTATCGTAAAACGCTTCAATGATATAAAGTTGGTAGTAAAACATGTATATTTATGTCGATTGCCTCAGGTGATAACCGGGCCGGTGATGTCTGCGGGCTCGCACCGCTACCACCCGGAGTGCTTCGCGTGCGTCCGCTGCGGCGCGCACCTCGAGGACGGGGAGCCCTACGCTCTGCTCGCTCGCTCCACTCTCTACTGGTGAGTGCTGGTGGTTTTGTACCTTGAGTATCGAGGTAGAGAGCGAGTCTAGAGATCTGTCAGATAGTACGATACTGCCATCAGTTATCAAATTCCAATGCCAGTATTGTATCATCTGACAGACCGTACTCGCCAATAGCGCCATCTAGTATAATAACACAAAGAAACTATACCCCTCATTATTTCTACTCAGTCTGTAAACTACAGGTGAAATCAATTAATTATATTATTAATTAAATATTTTGATATTAGATATGAAACCACAAAAATATCTGGCGATGAGCGTGACCAAGCACATTCCTTACGACCGTCTCGTGTACCGCTGCTCATAATAAATCTGGGTCGTTTTTTTCGCTTTTTGCCCGTAGTATAGTTGGGATTTTCCAGTTGACTGGACTATCGCTAAACTTTCATTCCGCCTCGCCACCGCCGCTACCGAGTGGGGCAAGCGGTGAAGTCAGCGCACGCTTGGTGGCGCTGGAATATGAACGAATGGCGCGCGCCTTAGACTATTGAATCGTTCCTCAATATAGACCAAGCGTATAACTCGCAAATCGTGACACGTCGGTGAATCGCGTGGTGCATCTTTTGAAAATTAAATTCGATAGTGATGAGACATGTAAACTTTTCAATCATTAATCATGCTGTTTTTTTTATGTATTTAATTTCGATTAATATAAAATAGAAGATAAATAAAATATTTGAGATGTGTTTGCATTTTTATTTTATAATATGAACTTCATATTTAAATGAATCTATTGATTATGATATATTTATGTGCGAGTGTCGGCTGTGCCGATCACTAATACATCTATCTTGTCTTTTGTTCTCAATTCTCAATTTCTTTATTTCGTTCATTTGGTACATTAGGTCTTATACAATTAACATAGGTGCACAAATGAGCCCTGCAAGGGCTCTTTTGTTTCTATCTTGTTTATGAATTTTCTGCTCACGCAAAAAATAATAGGATTTGGCTTAAACAATCACTCTAGTAGTAGAAATTTGAAACTCAATGGGTGTTGCTAACAAGTCTGGCATTGACAATGTTGTATGTTTGGCAGCGGCGCTTGCTACCCTTTGCTGCCGGGGCCCGAGTCGCCCGCGCCCGCGCCGGCCTCCGCTTTGCAACTGGCGCCCGCGACCGACAGCCCGCTTGCCGTGCAACAGTAAGTGCATTTCTTTAGCTTTTGTTTGTAATATCTTTATTGTACATGGTTACAAGCTAATTATTAAAAAACTTGCTTTTGCCCGCGGCTTCACTCGCGTGAATTTCCCACAGGAACTGTGCTTTTTCCCGGGATGAAAAGTACCCTATGTCCTTCTCAGTACTTCTAACTATACTGTATGCGAAATTTCAGGAAGATTGGTTTAGTAGATAAAGCGTGAAACAAACTCACTTTCGCATTGATAATATTAGTTAGGATGCAAAAGTGAGTTTGTTTATTGCTTTTTCACGCTTTACCTACTGAACCAATCTAGAATGAAAATAATAGTTATAGTTAGAAGTACTGAGAAGGACATACAATGCTTTTTCCGGGAAAAAGCACTGTTCCCGTGGGCGAAACCGCGGGCAAAAGCTAGTAGTATAGCGGGCATAATAAAACATTTAAGAAATGTATGCACAATGGCGGACTTATTTATATACAATCGAATAATTATTATGTAATTTGTAATTAGTTTAAGCCTATGTTTTTTAAAATGTTTTAGTGTCTGTGGCAATTCATATAAACGTATTCTATTCTTTTCTATTCTTGAATATCAGTAATACATAATAGAGTTAAATTTCTGTTCGAATTTGAATTTTTGATTATCGATTACTCTTGCCATCCTATTTTAAACGTTACCTACATGGCTATTGGGTCTAGTTATCTCTGCAAGCTATCTTTTTTCCTAAACTATATATTCTGCTAATAAGTATAACTCTTACGATCGCATTTTAAATCTTAATGTCTTGGCCATTGGGTCTAGTTTTTTCACCAAGCAATCGTTTTCACTACTATAATTTATACCAATATACTTTGCCATCGTAGTTTAAACCTTACTAACATAGCAATTGGGTCCAGTTCCGGCTGCAAGGTGTCGTGGGCGGCGCGTGCGCTGCTCCGCGCAGCGTTGTCTCTCTGCATACAACTCACATGTCATAGGTACATACTAACTGCTTGTCTGTATGTATGTGCTGTCGTTTAGTAGAATCTGGTGTTATTAGAAATTGTTTTTTTTTGTTTGTTGCTGTTTAGTCTTGTATTTTTTTACACGACTGGCCAAAAAAGGAGTGTTATGTTTTCAGGGTTCATGTATGTAAGTTTCTTTATGTCACTATAAGTCCTAAACGGCTTAACAGATTTTGATGTGAGAAGTATTTTTAGATTCCTTGCATTCCTCCGAGTGACATTTAATTTTTTAATAATTAGCTTGTTAAATAATTGAAGCATGTCAACATCATCCCCCTCCTCTTCCTTGCGTGTCTGTATATATCTGTATCTTTTTATCATACCATGAAAACCTACAATAAAAAGGGACAAATATATAAATGTCGTCGTCGCACCCGTTTTTTGTTGTGTATTTATTAAATATTTATTTTGGATCTCTGTCATCTGGGAAAATAATTTAGGAAAGGGTGTTTTTTTATTTAAAATATTTATAACTTTATTTGTGTATGAATTGAATGTTGTCATATAATTAATTAGAATTCATTAACATACGTAGCGTATTGCGAATGTGCATGATTAATTAAGCTTGAAGTAATTTCAAGTGTGCCTATGATGAGTCAAAGTAATGTCACCGCTCAAAAATATTGTCACCACTGTATGTGTCGAAAGACAATATACGATTTTTCAAGACTATCGGCGTGGTATTCCCAATCGGTATACAAACTTATTTTTTTAAACTTTTAAATACGATATCCCAAAAAAGATGTTTTCATGTTTCATATAGGTACCTACTCAAATATGGGTAAAATATGGAATGAATATGTGTGACTAAGCATGTAGTGACTATCAGTAAATGATAAGTTAGTAAAGGTTGGGATGGTATGCAAAATCATATCATAATTGAGCATTCATACATACATATTATCACGCCTTTTTCCCGTGGGGATAGGCAGAGACTAGCGAGCATTCATACAGTGTAAAATTTTAATCTCTTTGTCAATGTTTGTATTTGGCATTTTCCTGGCTATATTATTACTATAGTTTAAGCCTGCATCACACGTTTTTAGCCAAAACAGGCGTTACTGAATTGACCCTGGTGCCAAAACTAAATCATTTTTGATAGTAAAAATAGTACTATAGGCTTCTCAAATAACTGCTACTACTTATACGAGACAGATAAAAATATTTTGCCTTTTATTTTTGCGTAAATACCTTCCAGAAAACACGAAAAATACGAAAAACAAGGTTCACGGCTTTAACGAAATCATTATGTAAAACACAAATTATAATTTCTACATAATGTTAAATCGCGAGTTTATTAAACTAGCTACAAGTTGCTCGTTTTAGATTTTTGAAAAATAACTCGAAAAAAATATTATATATCGTAACAATTCACTAAGAAATTCCCCATACATATTTTGTATGGCAATGCCATCGCTCAATTTAAACGAGTTCCAAGCCCACGAAAAATCAGTCTGCCGGTAAGAGTCAAGGGGAATCCACGTCGCTCTGCTGCTCGGGAGGCATTTATTTTCGCGTGTTCATGTATTCACAGACAGCAGAGAGTAATGTAGATCAGAGTTACATATTTAAAACTTTTAATCTTTTTAAAATTTATATAGGTACCATTTTCATACTCATGAATGATGGCCGACAATTTTTGATGAAATAGAAATCGTAATAAATCGCAATCATAAAAATCAAAATAAATCTAAATCAAGATCCAAGATGGCGGACAACTTTTATTTTTTAATTTTGCGATATGTATATCGTTTCATAAGTTTTTCAGTGCGCAGATGGCGGGCAGTTTTTTTTTCAAGTTTACAATATGGGTATGGTTATATAGGTTTTTGGGGACGCTGATGACGAAAATAACATTTATTTTGAGATCCAAGATGGAGGACAGTTTTTTATTTTATTTTACAATATGGGTATGTTTTTATAGGTTTCTCGGTGCGCTAATGACAAAAATAACATTTATTTTGAGATCAAAGATGGCGGGCAGTTTTTTTTTTCAAGTTTACAATATGGGTATGGTTATATAGGTTTTTGGGGACGCTGATGACGAAAATAACATTTATTTTGAGATCCAAGATGGAGGACAGTATTTTTATTTTATTTTATAATATGGGTATCGTTTTCTAGGTTTTTGGGGACGCTGATGACGAAAATAACATTTATTTTGAGATCCAAGATGGAGGACAGTTTTTTTATTTTATTTTATAATATGGGTATCGTTTTCTAGGTTTTTGGGGACGCTGATGACGAAAATAACATTTATTTTGAGATCCAAGATGGCGGACAATTTTTTATTTTATTTTACAATATGGGTATCATTTTATAGGTTTTTGGGGACGCTGATGACGAAAATAACATTTATTTTGAGATCCAAGATGGCTGACAGTTTTTTTATTATTTTACAATATGGGTATCGTTTAATAGGTTTTCGGGGACGCTGATCTTAAAATAAATGTTATTTTGGTCATCAGCGTCCCCAAAAACCCATAAAACGATACCCATATTGTAAAATAAAATAAAAAACTGTCCTCCATCTTGCATCTCAAAATAAATGTTATTTTCGTCATCAGCGTCCCCAAAAACCTACAACATGTTAACCATATTACAAAACTGAAAAAAATTGTCCGCCATCTTGGATCTAAAAATAAATGTTATTTTGTCATCAGCGCACCGAAATACCTATATAACCATACCCATATTGTAAACTTGAAAAAAAGTTGTCCGCCATCTTGGATCTCAAAATAAATGTTATTTTTGTCATCAGCGCACCGAAATACCTATTTAACCATACCCATATTGTAAACTTGAAAAAAAGTTGTCCGCCATCTTGGATCTCAAAATAAATGTTATTTTTGTCATCAGCGCACCGAAATACCTATATAACCATACCCATATTGTAAACGTGAAAAAAGTTGTCCGCCATCTTGGATCTCAAAATAAATGTTATTTTTGTCATCAGCGCACCGAAATACCTATATAACCATACCCATATTGTAAACTTGAAAAAAAGTTGTCCGCCATCTTGGATCTCAAAATAAATGTTATTTTTGTCATCAGCGCACCGAAATACCTATATAACCATACCCATATTGTAAACTTGAAAAAAAAGTTGTCCGCCATCTTGGATCTCAAAATAAATGTTATTTTTGTCATCAGCGCACCGAAATACCTATATAACCATACCCATATTGTAAACGTGAAAAAAAGTTGTCCGCCATCTTGGATCTCAAAATAAATGTTATTTTTGTCATCAGCGCACCGAAATACCTATATAACCATACCCATATTGTAAACGTGAAAAAAAGTTGTCCGCCATCTTGGATCTCAAAATAAATGTTATTTTTGTCATCAGCGCACCGAAATACCTATATAACCATACCCATATTGTAAACTTGAAAAAAAAGTTGTCCGCCATCTTGGATCTCAAAATAAATGTTATTTTTGTCATCAGCGCACCGAAATACCTATATAACCATACCCATATTGTAAACGTGAAAAAAAAATTGTCCGCCATCTTGGATCTCAAAATAAATGTTATTTTTGTCATCAGCGCACCGAAATACCTATATAACCATACCCATAATGCAAAATTAAAAAAAGGTTGTCCGCCATCTTGGATCCAAAAATACTATTTTTGTAAACCTCATCCCGAAAAATTGGCCTTCATGGGATGCCAGGCAGATGTTTAACATCTTAGCATCCTGGCACGACGGTCATGCTATTTTCTGTCGCGGCATTCGTGTCCATTTTACTGCCAAGTCGCGCCAAGTATGTTTTACATAAGAAAATGGTCGTAATTTTATTTTTAGTATTCATTACCGTAAAGCAAGAAAAAATAATTATATAGGTACCAACAAATTCTTTGCCGGATCCTTGTCACTTATTACTTCGGGTTGGCGGCAATCTTACGTCGATGTGTGCGTGTGACTTGCACACAGCCAGCTGCGGTCTATCAAATACCTAAACTCGGTCGGGCGCGCGGACGTGATACACTCTTAATGTAAGGTGTAAAGTGTAAATCTTCCGTAAATAAATAAATATGAAAGGACGTAAAGGACCAACTAAATAGAGGAAGACCCATACAAAGATACATTATACATATATAATATTTTAATTTGATTTTGTTGTATGATGTAATTTTATGATGTTTTATGATGTAATTTTATTTTCGACACAATTGTATTGTTCAGAAATAAATGAATATAAATGAATATGAAAGATAGATTATATTATGTCAATGAAAGCATTCGTAGGAAGGGAATATCGAATGAGATGGCGATAGAGTGAAATGGAAGGAAGGGAACTGAAATATGTACTAAGTATATAAAAAAAAGTGGAAGAAGAGAAGAAAAAGATATGTACTTTTCGGAGATATAGACGTATCGTCACGTAATTTACATACATACATATTATCACGCCTTTTTCCCGTGGGGGTAGGCAGAGACTAGCGATTTCCACCTGCTACGATCCTTACAGATCTCTCTTGCTTCCTCTACACTCACTATCACTCTCTTCATACATGCTCTCCGGTTACGTAATTTAATAATATGTAAAGTTTGTAAATAGGTAGTTTAATACCTCTTTAATACTAACACTAATAATGCTACAGTCAGTTTGCGGTTGGCACAGGGACGGATTTGGTCCTATTTTTATTATTAAATGGGACCAGTTTTTAGCACTTTTTATGCATTCATAAATTAGAAATCCAAGAGAAAAAGGTGTGATAATATATGTATTAATGTTATGCAATGTCAAAAGTCAAACTCATTTTTTTTTATTGAAACTTGTCCTTCAAAGAAGGCTCTTTTTCACGTCGAAAACTAATTATTTAATCATAATATATTATGTCTCAAAGCTACAAACTACTAGCATTTCGGAACGACCACTGCTGAGAAGGAATGCCGAAAGAAACAATGTAGTATCTGCGCCCCGGGGCTCCTCTTTCGTGAGAATTTCGAGAAAAAAAGTATCATACATGCTGTTCCAGGTTTATTAACATACTATACGGCGAACCCTACATAAGTGGGAAAATGGTGAAAATGTCTGTATCAAAATCCGTACATTGATTTTGTTCAGAACAAAGATACACATCCGAACTTTCATATACATTATTTAAACTGGTTGTTTTTTTCCTGTCTTGACTAAGTCCAGCCCTGGACTATATCGCAGTCGGGCTTATAAAACCCAATTTACCTATGACAAATATTCATATAAATTCATTTATACGGTGATTGTATTTAGCAATAGATGTCGCGTTATAGATCGAAAGGCTATGACGCTAGCAAATGTACAGTGTAACATATCCGTAGTGGTTTTTCAAACACTTACAACTTCTTTAGTGACGAAAGACTGTATAGTATATGTAGTGATGTCAAAAAAGTTGTGAAAAAAAACGATCCTTTAAAGGCGTGAAGTGTTTCGTTAAAGTTCGGTTGGTTTTGGAAAAATGTGTAATATTTTTTATCTAAGGTTTGTGTTATTTTATAATTCTAACAAAGTGACCAAAGGACTGTGTAACATTCATTAATTTATTACAAAAATCCCCAGTTTAAAACCCATTCCTTTGACAATCTGCGCGGGAAGAGGAGCAACTGGTACATTCGATGCTTTTCCTTCGCTTCTAAACAAGCTTGAAGTAACCCAAAAAAATAATAGTAATTAAATAAATGCAGTGTAATTCTTTAGAATTATAGATGATTCTATTTCTGTTATACTTATTTATAACTGTATATATATATCTTGTAAAGTGACGTCTTTGGAGAAAATGCAGCAGTGGAGTTTGTTGGGCCGCCTCTTCTCCACTTGCGCTTTGGAGGCGGGGTGGTATGGTAACCTTAGCTTTAAGTAATTTTATGACGTCAACTAACTAAAAAACAAGAATGTGACGATTTATAAGTGCTATTTTAAGCCTATATGAATAAAAATAATTGACTTTGACTTTTGACTTGACTAGCTTTTGTCCTCTGCTTCGCGCGCGTAAATTTAGTTTTGCACCCATTTCACCCCATGACGAAATTTCCAAAATTCCTTTATTAGTGCTCACTTACGCTATTAGAACCTCTCGAGAGCGAAGAGCGGGGCGAGGCCTTCGTATAACATGGACGACTTTTTTATTTCATTTCAAACCTCCTGTAAACCAGGGGCTGAGGGGGGAGGTGGTCCCCCCTTCCAGCCGGTACAAGCGAGCTCGCAGGCCGAGCTGCATCTTCATAGCTAAGGCCAGATTAACCTTAGGGCTCTTCACTTAATCCAAACCGACTACCAAACTGCTGCTATGTAGATGACTTTGCCTACTTCTCAACTTTTTTTCAACCAACTCTGAACTGCCTTTCGATAATGCCCCAGCATAGCACGCGAAGGATTTGCACATCGCGCCCCACACGACTTGTACTCCTAATCCTAACTAATATTATAAATGTGAAAGTGAGTTTGTTTGTTTATTTGTTACCTCTCCACGCTTTACCCATTGAAGTAATCTTCCTGAAATTTCGTATACCTATTACAGTTAGAAGTATTGAGAAGGACATAGGATTCCTTTCATCCCGGGAAAAGGCACCGTTCCCGTGGGAAATTCACGCGGGCAAAGCCGCGGACTAAAGCTAGTCCATACTAATATTATAAATGCGAAAGTTTGGATGTGAGTTTGTGAGTTTGTGAATTTGTGAGGATGTTTGTTACTCAATCACGCAAAATCTACTGGACGGATTTCGATGAAATTTGGTACAGAAGTAGATAATGACCTGGAATAGCACATAGGCTACTTTTTATCTTGGGAAAAGCACTGTTCCCGTGGGAAATTCACGCGGGCGAAGCCGCGGGCAAAAGCTAGTGTTTTATAAATGGTGAAGCTACAAACTACTATCGTTTCGAAACGCCCCTCCCTGAGCGAATGATGCATTGTCCAGAGTGGAGTCAGCCCGCGGCGTGCTGACGCTGCGTGTGCTGGATGTCAACGGGACGCCGCCGGGCCGCGGCCGGGGGGACCGGGGGGACTTGGCCTCTTCTGGTGCTGTTATACAGGTGCGGTATTCTATTCTCATTCTCTTTAGATAGACAGATATATAGATCAACACTTTATTGCACCATTTACAAAAAAAGAACATACAACGTAGTGACAAAATTAAATAAATAAGGCGGGCTTATCACAAATGCAATTTCTTCCAGCCAACCTTCGGGTAACGTTTATTGCATTCATTTGTTGTTATACATTAGGCCTTATACATTTCACATAGGTGCACAAATGAACCCTCTATTCTTATTTTAACAACGTTATGAAAACAGGTTCAAATCCTGCCCGTGCTATATGAGTTTGTATATCAATCTGACTCATGTTTGGTAGTTTTCATCGACCACCACTTGCGTCCGGTGAAGGAAAACATCGTGAGGAAACCACGATGTTTATAATTTATCAGCTAGTGTGTGAAATGGAGAAGGCAATGGTAAACCACTTCATTATCATTGCAAGATAGTTGTGTGTTTTTCATTCCATATCATGACCACATCAACAACAATGACAAGGATTTTATACGTCCAATTTCTTGGTACCTCGTCATCTACGGTCTCGTGGCGGTGCCTATAGTAACATTATGAGAACAAATACAAATAATATTTGTCCGCCAATTTGGAACCGAACCAAAGCTCTCTATAGGTATGGCGAACGAGCGTTTTAATTGTCTCTAATTTTTATTTCAGTTGACTATATTTCTTACTTCACAGAACTTACTGTAAGAGTTTTAAAAACCTCGTTTTTTTTTAAAAATACACAGTTGACCATAGAGCAGAGCCCGTGCGGCACCAGCCACCCCTCACAACGTAACATAGCGGAGGACGACAAACCCAAACATGAGGTCAAGTCGCCCGTCGAGAGGAAGATACTCCGGGAGGACCTCCGGAAGAACATTCCCAAGATATCGTTACAGGTAACAAATGAGATGAAATGAAATTGATTTTATTTAAATGGGCTTAAAATAGCACTTTAAGATCTTCATATATTTAGTTGACGTCATAAAATTACGTAAAGCAAAGGTTACTACCGCCTCATAAGAAGAGGTGGAACACTTAACACAGTTTGGAAACGCCAGTATTGTATTTGAATTTGCCGCCACTTTTGTTGCTACTATTGCGAATATGTCAATTGAATAATCCTACCAAAATCCTATTTGCTGTACCATTCCCTCACGCACAACCTTGCTGCATTCGAGTGAGACAAAAACTCACGATAGTCGCGTTTGGCAAGTGAAATGTCATTCGTTAAAAAGGATTGAAGCTTTCTCTCCTCGCGTGGAAGTGCGTCGTATTGCCGTGTAACCATTGATAGAACAAGCTAAAAAGTGCTTTTGAGCCCTTACATAGTGGAGGAAACCCGTGATCTGGTGAACGTTTACGTGGGAAGAACGGATCGTGGTGAAGTGCCTGCAATTCGAGTCATCGGCTATCGTAACCTCAAAACCACGCCAACTCCTCATCTTTCATCACAAGGTTAGTGCAGTTTCCTCTATCCGCGGCTGTCTTCCATCTAGTATTGTCCCTACCCAGGGCAGCCGCATTTATCGGGTTCAAAGACATATAGCAATACATACATATATATATATACAGTCCACTAATTTGAATTTTTCAACAATAGGCATACTGGCGCAACCATTTTTGGTCCAATTCGAGCTGGATGGGAACCACGTGGGTCGTTTGTAACCATAGTTCGTAACCACATTTCGTAACCATAGTTATTCCATTGGGAATAAACCACACCTAAATAACTAGGATTTTTCTCGTACTAAATTTCGCACCTAGGTATTTAGGTATATAACCTTAGTCGGGTTACCTATTAGTGTATGGGCACATAGGTACCTTCTTAACCTGTGGTTACTTAGCAATCATTTGTTTATTCATTCGCATTTTGTTAATAGTTTTATTCCATCGGGAATAAAAACACCATACCTAGATAACTATAGTGTTTCTTTGTCGTAATTACCCAGCACATAGTTATTGGGTATTGAACTTGAATAGGTATCCATCCATATAACGTATAGGCGTTATTTATTACGTTTGATAACCAATTCGTACACATTCCTCGTAATCGATAATTCACCGCGCTTCTGGTTTTCGTTTGTTTTATATGTACCCTCGCAACATACCGCACAGTGAAAATTCGTTGATCTACTCGTTTGATATAGAAATATAGCTAAGTACGTACTATTCAAGCCAGTAGCCTATACTGGCACGCGTAATAGGTACCTTACCTACTGCGCACGTTGGAAATCGTATCGTAGTCGGTTCTCCATCGTTTTGAATCGTTGTTTGTAGTAGTACAGGCAAATACTTTAGCTATTCACCATGGCACCTCGCCTTAGTAAGGAAGCGCAATTAAAACTATTGATAGCAAAAAGGAAATGTTGTTTTCCCGTATGCAATCGATCTATGATATGTCGAAAAATACTTCCGACCCCGTTGTTTTGAATAACTTTTAGTTAATGCAGAAACTATGGATAATATTCGCACGGAATTTGAATCCATATTAGAAAGCATTTTATCAATAGAATTGGAGGCAAAACCTGACTATCAGGTTGACTATTCAAGCTTGTCTTCGTTTGATGAATTGTATTGTTTTGCAAAATACACTTTTCGTTTAGTTAGCCCGCCGCAGGTACCTACACAAACTGAGTCGAAACCTAACGTAACACATTTCGATCGCGATCGTCCGAAATTACCGCCAATCCAAATACCAGAATTCGATGGTGATATTAAAAATTGGCAGTTGTTTTATGATCATTTTGAAAACGTCATTCATAAAAATCATAAATTGAGTGATCATGAAAAATTACACTATCTCGTGAGTAAACTCACCGGCAAGGCTAAAACGGTCTATGCCGGGATAACACTTAGTGCCGAAAATTACACATTGATACTAACCACCTTAAAAGCTAGATTTGAAGACAAGCGATCCGTTACTACTGCATACCTAGATCAATTATTTGACTTGAAAAACATTGCGTCAAGCAATGTACAAAATTTGGAAAAATTCCTCGATATATTTGCTACATCCATTCGTGCGATAAAAGGCCTAAAGGTCGACGACCTTTGTGACTTTGTGTTTTTGTATCTGGGTTTGAAAAAGTTGGATAGTGAAACTGTCCGTTTGTTTGAAATGGACAGACGTAGTAGTAAGATGCCTACATTCACCGACTTGGAAACATTCGTTCGCGACCACATTAAGGTTTTGCAACGCACCTCATCGAAGGGTATCGAGCGCGAACGAAAGGTAGATTCGGTGTCTAAGCCAAAGCTTACTCATAGTTACGTAAACACTACTGCATCTGTTTCGCAACCGAATAATTGTTGTTCATTGTGTAAATCGCAACATGATCGCTTGTATAGGTGTGCTGGTTTTCTGAAACTAACCCCTAGAGATCGTTATAATTTTGTTCGTTTGAATAAATTTTGTATCAATTGCCTTGGTGAAGGTCATCGTGTGACCAATTGCAAATCAAATTCTCGTTGTCATAAATGTCAGTTAGGACATCATTCATTACTGCACTTTGAAAATAACAATGCCGCATCCAATGTGGCCATAGTTGATTCGCACAGCGGCAACCCTACTAGTCTGGTTCCCTCGAGAACAGACACGCATTCGACATCGTCGTCGCGCGAACCCGCTGTTGCGCGTACAGACGAGGACGTAACCTTGTGTACGCTATCCGTGTCGCGCGCGCCGAATACAGTTGTATTGGCAACCGCGCGAGTTACGGTGGTGGACGAGTACGGCCGTCATCATAGCGTGCGCGCCCTATTGGATAGTGCCTCGCAAAGTCATTTTGTAACCCGCGACTGTTGTCGGCGTTTAGGTATAAACAGTCAAAATCGCCCCACTTGCTCAATGGTTAAGGGAATTGGCGGGTCGACTAAGGCTACACAGGGTTCCGTGGAAATAAAATTCCATTCTCGTTTTGATACAAATATTTACTTTAATATGAACGCTTTGATAGTCGACAAGGTGACCGAGCGTTTACCTACTATTGAAATTGATACTTCGTATTTGGAAAACTTTAGTAACTTACCATTGGCGGATGATACTTACGCTGTCCCAGGGGATATCGATATGTTAGTGGGTGCTTCGATTTTCCCACATCTTCTGTTGTCACGTAAGGTTCAAGGTCATTCGTCACTTAGCGCACCGTGCGCATTGGAAACTGTTCTTGGTTTTGTTATTGTTGGTACAGCACCCGCCCTTGCTCATTCGAATAATTGTGCTACTGTTTCGTATTGCTGTGCCATTGATCCGCTGGACTCTGCCGTCCGCAAGTTTTGGGAAATAGAGGAAGTTAGCGTTCCCCCAATTCTAAGCCCAGATGATAAGGTCTGCGAAGAATTTTACAGTCGCACGACCACCCGCGACAGCGACGGCCGTTACGTTGTCGCGCTCCCTTTTAAGGGAGATTCTCGTTCATTGGGTGATTCTCGTAGAACGGCAGAAAACCGCTTTTTCTGTTTGGAAAGAAAAATGCAAGCGTCTCCTAAGCTGAAGCAGGCTTATGATGACGTCATAATCGAATATTTAGATAAGGGCTATATCTCGCCCTCGCCTATTGAATCGGAGAAGACCAAGGATTCTCCATCGTATATTATTCCTCACCATGGAGTTATTAGAGAGGATAAACTCACTACAAAATTACACGCATTGTTTTGGATGGTAGTGCGAAGACTAACTCTGAAGTCTCGCTTAATGACGTTCTGCACAGTGGGCAGAATTTGCAGGGTAACTTGTTCGATATTATAGTGCGATTTCGTTTATTTTCTGTCGCGCTTTCAGCCGACATTCGCCAAATGTTTCTTTGTATCGGCATCCGTGAATGCGATCGGAGATTTCAACGCATTATTTATCGCTTTTCCCCACGCGAACCTCTTAAGGTTTATGAATTTAATCGCGTTTGTTTTGGTCTTAAATCCAGTCCCTTTCACGCTCTTCGTACTGTCAAGCAGCTAGCTACAGACGAGGGCGACGCATACCCGAAAGCAAAGGAAACCATCGAAACCGGGCTGTACATGGACGATTTCGTGTACTCTCTCGACACTGACGCCGACGGTATTGAAGTCGCTGCCGAAGTGATCGCTCTAATGAAGGCTGGTCAGTTTGACCTCGTGAAGTGGACTAGTAACTCTCAAAAGGTTCTAGATTCAATCCCACCATCGCATCGCTTGTCCAATGTGAAGGAATTTGATGATAGTGACACACATAAAGTGTTAGGTTTATGTTGGTCGCACACAACAGACATGTTCGGTCTTAAGGTATGCCCTACCTCCCCACATTGTACCAAACGTACTATACTATCGTGTGTAGCACGCATATGGGACATTATGGGTTTTGTCGCGCCTGTCGTTTTATACGCAAAACTGCTTATAAAAGAACTTTGGTTGTCAAATTGCGATTGGGATGAGTCTCCACCCGACGATATTGTTCGTCTGTGGTCTCAATTTAGAGAAGAACTTCATTTACTAGATCAAATAAAAATCCCTCGCCATGTTGGTATTAAAGTAGATAGTGGCGTCACAATAGTTGGATTTGCGGACGCCAGCGAGAAAGCGTACGGGGGTGTTGTCTATTTTCATGTTCAAAATGGTAACAACGTTTCGGTGAGCCTAATCAGTGCCAAGTCTAAGGTCTCCCCTCGTAAGGTCATCTCTCTCGCTCGGCTCGAACTTTGCGCTTTACTAGTATTAGCACAGCTTGTTAATGCGATTGTTAAAGCTTGTAAAGCACGTATCACAATCCATAAAATTTTTGCCTTTTCGGATTCGACGGTTGCCCTTTGCTGGGCTCACTCTTCTCCCCATCGTTGGGACACATTTGTCGCAAATAGAGTCAGCAAAATTCAATCTGACCTTTCAGTTGAAAGTCTCTATCATATCGCTGGAACAGACAATCCCGCTGATTGTCTTTCGCGCGGACTCACGCCCGCCCAAATACTTAACCATCCATTATGGTATCATGGACCGTATTGGATCCAGGCTCCACCTGATGAGTGGCCTGTTAGTCGTTTCAACCCCTCATCTGTTTCTGAACCTCCCGAGGAGAAGAATCACTCGTTAGTTATTTCAGCATCGCCTGAAAAATCTCCAATTTTGTTGTTGGCTGATCGACTGTCTTCTTGGTCGAAGCTGTTACGCTGTGTCGTTTATATTTATCGCTTCATGAAATTGTTGCCCCAGCGTAAACATATTTCCGCCGCTGATCTCGATCACGCCGAATCGATAGTTTTACGGGAACTTCAACGTTCTTCTTTCGTTGTGGAGTTTGAAAATCTCCAATCCGACAAACCCTGTAGTCGCGCCTTTCAGCGGTTAAAACCGTTTATAGAAGATGGAATTATTCGAGTCGGTGGTCGGTTGAGTCAGTCTAATTTGTCGTTCGCCCAAAAACACCCAATCGTTCTCCCACGAAAGGGTCATATATTGAATCTTTTGGTAGACTATCATCACAAGATCAATTGTCATGCTGGTCCAGACTTGTTGATGTCCATTTTGCGACAGAAATTTTGGATACTTTCTGCTCGCAACTTGATTCGTAGTAGAGTGCACCAATGTGTACCTTGTTTTAAACTTCGTCCGAAGTCTTTAGCTCCGGAGATGGCTGATCATCGTTCTTGTCGCGTAGTAGAGACCGTTAAACCTTTCGTTCATACCGGTACAGATTACGCTGGCCCTTTCAAGGTCACCATGACTCGTGGTCGAGGTAACCGCTCTACCAAGGCCTACGTCTGCCTATTTGTTTGCATGACAACTCGCGCTGTGCATATCGAGCTAGTTGGAGACTTGAGCACACACCTAGTTTCATGGCGGCATTTAAACGATTCTTGTCTCGTAGAGGCCCAGTAAGTCGAATGTATTCGGACAACGGCACGAACTACGTTGGAGCTAAGCGCAGTATTTCGGAATTAAGCTCTTTCCTTCGTACGAAATATTTTCAAACTGGATTTGCTCACGTTTTAGCTGAAAATCGAATTGATTGGTCGCTTAATACACCCGCTGCAAGCCATTTCGGCGGGAACTGGGAGTCCAATATTAAGAGTCTTAAATCACATCTGTATCGTGTCATTGGCGAGCAGATTCTTTCGTTTGAAGAGATGAGTACCGTACTCACTCAGGTCGAAGCTGTAATGAACACGCGGCCTCTTTGTAGAACTCTTTCTATTGACCCATCTGAACCGTTAGCTCTGACTCCAGCGCATTTTTGAACTTAACTCCGCTTAAGTATTTGCCTGCACGTGAAGTTGAAGAAGATCGTCTTCATCTTCTGCCGCGTCACGCTTTATTAGATAAATTAGTTCAATCGTTTTGGAAGCGTTGGAGAACAGACTACTTACACACTCTGCAATCGCGTCAGAAGTGGAACACTCCGACGAATCCTATCACTGTCGGTACTGTCGTGATTATCATAACCGAAAACGAGCCGCCACTTCATTGGCCGCTCGGTATAATTGAAGAAGTTTTCCCAGGCTCTAATGGAGTTACTCGGATTGCTCGTGTTAAGACTTCGACTGGATCGTACTTGCGTCCAGTTATTCGTCTTTGTCCTTTGCCTAACCAGCAATAGGATACTCCTGTTAGAACCTAAATATCTAGTTGTAATTTAGCTTAGTATTTGTTTAGTTTGCTAGTCTGATTTCGTTTCACGTTATCTTCGTTTAACATTCAAATTTGTTTCGTTTGTTTAATTTGTTTGAAGAGAACCCTTCAAGCCGGGGGAATGGAAACGCCAGTATTGTATTTGAATTTGCCGCCACTTTTGTTGCTACTATTGCGAATATGTCAATTGAATAATCCTACCAAAATCCTATTTGCTGTACCATTCCCTCACGCACAACCTTGCTGCATTCGAGTGAGACAAAAACTCACGATAGTCGCGTTTGGCAAGTGAAATGTCATTCGTTAAAAAGGATTGAAGCTTTCTCTCCTCGCGTGGAAGTGCGTCGTATTGCCGTGTAACCATTGATAGAACAAGCTAAAAAGTGCTTTTGAGCCCTTACATAGTGGAGGAAACCCGTGATCTGGTGAACGTTTACGTGGGAAGAACGGATCGTGGTGAAGTGCCTGCAATTCGAGTCATCGGCTATCGTAACCTCAAAACCACGCCAACTCCTCATCTTTCATCACAAGGTTAGTGCAGTTTCCTCTATCCGCGGCTGTCTTCCATCTAGTATTGTCCCTACCCAGGGCAGCCGCATTTATCGGGTTCAAAGACATATAGCAATACATACATATATATATATACAGTCCACTAATTTGAATTTTTCAACAATAGGCATACTGGCGCAACCACAGTTGATCATAAAGTAGACCATATAATGTATAACTAATAAACATTATAAATACGGAAATCTCACGTGTAACCTTATCAACTGTGCCAACTAGTTTCGACCTCGTAATGTAGTCAAACGTACAGTCAGATCTTACCGAATCCTAATCTCAGGGGGGTTAAGATTTACTGAATCTGACTGTACATACCAAAAGTTCAATTTTTTTCTCAAGGAGGACGAGGAGGGAGGTCGCAGGGAGAGGCTGTTCAAGCGCAAGGGGGAGGAGGGCGGAGCGAGGCTGAAGCGGCGGCAGACGCCCGCCTCCCCACTGCTGGGCAAGGACAGGAGCAGTAGCATGCCCAAGCTGCTGGACCCGTGAGTTATTGTTCACTAGAGGACGAGGAGGTCGCAAGGAGAGGCTGTTCAAGGGGGAGGAGGGCGGAGCGAGGCTGAAGCGGCGGCAGACGCCCGCCTCCCCACTGCTGGGCAAGGACAGGAGCAGTAGCATGCCCAAGCTGCTGGACCCGTGAGTTATTGTTCACTAGAGGACGAGGAGGTCGCAAGGAGAGGCTGTTCAAGGGGGAGGAGGGCGGAGCGAGGCTGAAGCGGCGGCAGACGCCCGCCTCCCCACTGCTGGGCAAGGACAGGAGCAGTAGCATGCCCAAGCTGCTGGACCCGTGAGTTATTGTTCACTAGAGGACGAGGAGGTCGCAAGGAGAGGCTGTTCAAGGGGGAGGAGGGCGGAGCGAGGCTGAAGCGGCGGCAGACGCCCGCCTCCCCACTGCTGGGCAAGGACAGGAGCAGTAGCATGCCCAAGCTGCTGGACCCGTGAGTTATTGTTCACTAGAGGACGAGGAGGTCGCAAGGAGAGGCTGTTCAAGGGGAGGAGGGCGGAGCGAGGCTGGAAGCGGCGGCAGACGCCCGCCTCCCCACTGCTGGGCAAGGACAGGAGCAGTAGCATGCCCAAGCTGCTGGACCCGTGAGTTATTGTTCACTAGAGGACGAGGAGGTCGCAAGGAGAGGCTGTTCAAGGGGGAGGAGGGCGGAGCGAGGCTGAAGCGGCGGCAGACGCCCGCCTCCCCACTGCTGGGCAAGGACAGGAGCAGTAGCATGCCCAAGCTGCTGGACCCGTGAGTTATTGTTCACTAGAGGACGAGGAGGTCGCAAGGAGAGGCTGTTCAAGGGGGAGGAGGGCGGAGCGAGGCTGAAGCGGCGGCAGACGCCCGCCTCCCCACTGCTGGGCAAGGACAGGAGCAGTAGCATGCCCAAGCTGCTGGACCCGTGAGTTATTGTTCACTAGAGGACGAGGAGGTCGCAAGGAGAGGCTGTTCAAGGGGGAGGAGGGCGGAGCGAGGCTGAAGCGGCGGCAGACGCCCGCCTCCCCACTGCTGGGCAAGGACAGGAGCAGTAGCATGCCCAAGCTGCTGGACCCGTGAGTTATTGTTCACTAGAGGACGAGGAGGTCGCAAGGAGAGGCTGTTCAAGGGGGAGGAGGGCGGAGCGAGGCTGAAGCGGCGGCAGACGCCCGCCTCCCCACTGCTGGGCAAGGACAGGAGCAGTAGCATGCCCAAGCTGCTGGACCCGTGAGTTATTGTTCACTAGAGGACGAGGAGGTCGCAAGGAGAGGCTGTTCAAGGGGAGGAGGGCGGAGCGAGGCTGAAGCGGCGGCAGACGCCCGCCTCCCCACTGCTGGGCAAGGACAGGAGCAGTAGCATGCCCAAGCTGCTGGACCCGTGAGTTATTGTTCACTAGAGGACGAGGAGGTCGCAAGGAGAGGCTGTTCAAGGGGAGGAGGGCGGAGCGAGGCTGAAGCGGCGGCAGACGCCCGCCTCCCCACTGCTGGGCAAGGACAGGAGCAGTAGCATGCCCAAGCTGCTGGACCCGTGAGTTATTGTTCACTAGAGGACGAGGAGGTCGCAAGGAGAGGCTGTTCAAGGGGAGGAGGGCGGAGCGAGGCTGAAGCGGCGGCAGACGCCCGCCTCCCCACTGCTGGGCAAGGACAGGAGCAGTAGCATGCCCAAGCTGCTGGACCCGTGAGTTATTGTTCACTAGAGGACGAGGAGGTCGCAAGGAGAGGCTGTTCAAGGGGAGGAGGGCGGAGCGAGGCTGAAGCGGCGGCAGACGCCCGCCTCCCCACTGCTGGGCAAGGACAGGAGCAGTAGCATGCCCAAGCTGCTGGACCCGTGAGTTATTGTTCACTAGAGGACGAGGAGGTCGCAAGGAGAGGCTGTTCAAGGGGGAGGAGGGCGGAGCGAGGCTGAAGCGGCGGCAGACGCCCGCCTCCCCACTGCTGGGCAAGGACAGGAGCAGTAGCATGCCCAAGCTGCTGGACCCGTGAGTTATTGTTCACTAGAGGACGAGGAGGTCGCAAGGAGAGGCTGTTCAAGGGGGAGGAGGGCGGAGCGAGGCTGAAGCGGCGGCAGACGCCCGCCTCCCCACTGCTGGGCAAGGACAGGAGCAGTAGCATGCCCAAGCTGCTGGACCCGTGAGTTATTGTTCACTAGAGGACGAGGAGGTCGCAAGGAGAGGCTGTTCAAGGGGGAGGAGGGCGGAGCGAGGCTGAAGCGGCGGCAGACGCCCGCCTCCCCACTGCTGGGCAAGGACAGGAGCAGTAGCATGCCCAAGCTGCTGGACCCGTGAGTTATTGTTCACTAGAGGACGAGGAGGTCGCAAGGAGAGGCTGTTCAAGGGGAGGAGGGCGGAGCGAGGCTGAAGCGGCGGCAGACGCCCGCCTCCCCACTGCTGGGCAAGGACAGGAGCAGTAGCATGCCCAAGCTGCTGGACCCGTGAGTTATTGTTCACTAGAGGACGAGGAGGTCGCAAGGAGAGGCTGTTCAAGGGGGAGGAGGGCGGAGCGAGGCTGAAGCGGCGGCAGACGCCCGCCTCCCCACTGCTGGGCAAGGACAGGAGCAGTAGCATGCCCAAGCTGCTGGACCCGTGAGTTATTGTTCACTAGAGGACGAGGAGGTCGCAAGGAGAGGCTGTTCAAGGGGGAGGAGGGCGGAGCGAGGCTGAAGCGGCGGCAGACGCCCGCCTCCCCACTGCTGGGCAAGGACAGGAGCAGTAGCATGCCCAAGCTGCTGGACCCGTGAGTTATTGTTCACTAGAGGACGAGGAGGTCGCAAGGAGAGGCTGTTCAAGGGGGAGGAGGGCGGAGCGAGGCTGAAGCGGCGGCAGACGCCCGCCTCCCCACTGCTGGGCAAGGACAGGAGCAGTAGCATGCCCAAGCTGCTGGACCCGTGAGTTATTGTTCACTAGAGGACGAGGAGGTCGCAAGGAGAGGCTGTTCAAGGGGGAGGAGGGCGGAGCGAGGCTGAAGCGGCGGCAGACGCCCGCCTCCCCACTGCTGGGCAAGGACAGGAGCAGTAGCATGCCCAAGCTGCTGGACCCGTGAGTTATTGTTCACTAGAGGACGAGGAGGTCGCAAGGAGAGGCTGTTCAAGGGGGAGGAGGGCGGAGCGAGGCTGAAGCGGCGGCAGACGCCCGCCTCCCCACTGCTGGGCAAGGACAGGAGCAGTAGCATGCCCAAGCTGCTGGACCCGTGAGTTATTGTTCACTAGAGGACGAGGAGGTCGCAAGGAGAGGCTGTTCAAGGGGGAGGAGGGCGGAGCGAGGCTGAAGCGGCGGCAGACGCCCGCCTCCCCACTGCTGGGCAAGGACAGGAGCAGTAGCATGCCCAAGCTGCTGGACCCGTGAGTTATTGTTCACTAGAGGACGAGGAGGTCGCAAGGAGAGGCTGTTCAAGGGGGAGGAGGGCGGAGCGAGGCTGAAGCGGCGGCAGACGCCCGCCTCCCCACTGCTGGGCAAGGACAGGAGCAGTAGCATGCCCAAGCTGCTGGACCCGTGAGTTATTGGTGTCGTACTAGCCGTGTCTCCGCGCCCCGGGGCTTTGCTCCCGTGGGAATTTCGGGATGAAAAGTACCCAATGTGCTGTTCCCGGTATTTTTCCACCCGTATACCAAATTTCATCGAAATCCGTTTAGTAGATTTGGCGCGATTGAGTAACAAACATCCTCACAAATTCACATCCAAGTTTTCGGATTTTTAACATTAGTAGGATAGTAGGATTTTTTCCGAGTAATACAGGAGTATGATTAAGGTGGACGGAAATAGAGATGGCTGAAGCAGAATGGTTTGGATTGATGAGAGGCTGTTCTTTGGAGGGGCAGGGGAGGGTTAAGAGGCAGACGCCTTGATGTTTTTTGATATTTTTTCTGAATATAAATACAGGTAGATAATAAAGAGGAACGTATTTCCGTTCCTCTTTATTATCTACCTGTACCTGTAGTCAAGCACGGTTCTACTTGTGAGCGTTTATTTCATTACTGAATATGTATGTTATGCTTTCACTATTAAACCACTGAACCGATTTTAATGAAATTTGGTGTGAATAATATGAAAAACCTACTTTTAAAAAAGTCAACCCCCAAAAGGTCTCCAATAGGAGGCAAATTTTTTAACGAAAACTGCTGTCTGAGATTGTATTGTTGTAGATTTGTTGTGTTGATTGATGTATTTATCGTCAGCAACGGTGCGGAGTGCGCGGAGGGGGTGCTGCGGGACCTGTCCCGGTGCCGCTCGTTCCGCGCCGACCCCGCGCCCGGACAGAAGGTGTTCCGGGCACAAGACTTGCTGCAGGTTGTTCTTACTTTCTTTTTGGACTAACAACAAAATTGAAACAAATACCTGACCATGCCAGCCCCTTCTGCCAGGACCGGACCTTGGCAGAAGGGGCAACCCATTGTACCATTGACATGACCATACGCGCCAACCCTATATATACGATACCACTATACGATAGCTCCTTGGATAAAATGCAAATATTGTAGTACAATATTATAAAGGTGATCTGATGATGAAGTCAGGTTAAAGGCACACCAGAATAAAGTGACGCAACTCGGATAAGATTGAAGAAAACAAAAATTAGTAATTTTATATTAATAAGCTTGTAAGCATGAAAAGCATTTAATCCTTTAAAGTGAAAAAGTCGATTCGCTTACGTGAATAATATGTTATTTTGAAAATACTCGTCTATTTCAGGGTGAATTACTAGGATCGGGTTTTTTCGGCGAAGTTTATAAAGTGACCCACCGCGACACTAACGAAGTGATGGTGCTCAAACAATTATACAGGGTGGACGAAGACGCGCAGAGAAACTTCCTCAAAGAGGTATTTATTTTGTTTATTGTTTGATCCTATAAGTTTCCAACGTGATATACCGCGACATTAATGTCATTTTAGTAATCAGCACCCCAGAAACCTCGGAAACGATAAGTGTATCACAAAATTGACAAAAATGTCGTCCATCTTGGATACTGTCATTTTCGTAATTATAGTAGGGACCAAACCCTAAACTCCCGTATGACAGGTGTCATCAGGGTCAAGCCCATGAAGTTCAAATTTTTTTAAGTTTTTTATTTATGCGCGGAAATGTAGTACTTCAACTTCCGGCTTGCCGTTTAGGGAGTTCCATTGCATCCGGCTACAATAAATCTATAGTGAAAATGTAAAAAATCGCGATACATCGTTTAATTTATCGATTAATTTAATATGATTTGTAAATGCTGGATATAAAAATTATTGCGTTTAACCTTTGGAATGCGGATGGGTGTCTATAATCTGACACCGTGTCTGCGGCAAGATGGCGGCGCTAAATCTAGATTCGATATCGAGTTCATAATTATTCATTATTTCCAATAAATTGTATTGCATGTATATTTCCAACGATTTTATTCGAAAGCTGGATAACCAGTTTATATATTTGTATTAATATATATGCTAAAACATTTCCTACCTTATACTTTTTTCAGGTAATAAAACCAAAAAGTACAATTTTCACACCCAACTATTTTATTTCATAAATTAAACGTATTTTACAATATATTTTTTTATGTTTTCTTATTTCTTATCTAAATTCAGTATTCTGAGAATGCACTAATAATAAAACTTCATGATTATAGCACAAAATCACTCTGAAAATAATAATGTAAAAATCTCGATCTCCCTGAAAAAAGTTACAAATTGCACCACTTCACTCCAAACTTTGATAAGGCCAAAATACCTATTTCTGAATTGTTTTGCTATAAATAATTGTTTATTCAGGCTACATATTTATTATTATCTCAATCTAAAATAGAAAAAACTAATGTTTTGTACGCTTAGCATATTTTTTCAATAAATAATCGAAATAGTACCCAATTTGACAGTAACAACGCGGTCTGTCATAAAATGCAAATTTCTTGTTCATTCGTATATCTGTAGTCTCTGAAAATGATTGAATGATACAATAGACAAATAAAGCAACCTATACACGGTACAGCAGAAGTAAATTCAATACAAAATAATTAAGAAAACAGCCAAAAACAATCAGATGTTTGTTCAGATCATCATTCATGGATGGCGTGCATGTGTGCGTGTACATTCTATGGCGTCGCGTGCGGAAGCGCTGATCAGCGCTCTGTTATAAATCGTTCATTTGCCTAAGCGCTGATCAGCGCTGCTATGAGTTGCTATACAGGAGGTTCACTTTGAAGGGAAGCTAATGAAAAGTATGACTTTTAAAACTATTTTTTGGTTATAAAAAAATAAAGTTTTATAATAAATATGCCGCCTTTATCTAAACCAAAGAAAATAAAAAAAAATGTTTCGGTACACAATTTATCAAAAATCGTGATTGCGTTTGATATAGACGAATCCAAATAAAATAATTTAGAAATTTACACAAATACAAAATGCTCAAATACATAAATGTATATCAACATTATCAAACTAACGAAAATTATTACGTTGAACAAGATAAACGCCATCATGCTGTATAGTACTATGGACGATGTCGTATCTGTGTACACAAGACGGCCATCTTGAGCCATGTATGTGTGCGTGTAAATTCGCGAGTCATGCGAAAAAAAATGTTTAAATTTTAACTGCTTATAACTACCGATTTCTCCGATCTTCTTCAATTAATGTCATTCAATATGGTTCGTTCATATTTAAGGAATATTAAACAATACAATTTAGACTGTATTTCACTGAATTTCGTATCAAAATCCTTTAAAATTTGTCGCATGTCACTTGAGCGCTGATCAGGGCTTAAGCAGTTAACAGGGTGCGCGCTGATCAGCGCTTCCGCATTCCAGAGGTTAAGATTAAAAATGTTTAACATTAAAGTAATACAAAAAAAGAAAGAATTCACGCAATCGTATTGAATCGTGACATCAGAGTAGATAATATTATTCACAATGAATTTATTATCCATGTTATTGACGATGACAGCGACTCAGACTCAGGTTCAGACTTCTGATTAATAAAAATAATTATTAAAAAAATAAAAATAATAAAAAAAAAATCTTTTATATTCAGATAACTAAAATCCATATAATTGTTAGTAGTTCTTACGCTAGTCTAGATCGAGTTAAAATAGTATAATTAAAACTAGGTAATTGAGTGGGTGTCATAGATTACCCTCCTCACTATGCACCTCCACAGCGGCGATGTGTTCCTGTCCGCCAGGGTACACAGAATGCTGTTGTGACTGCCCCGCACTCTGCGGATAAGAGAAATTGTTTTTTTGCGGATAAGGGCCGCAAATCCATCAATGTTGTACTCTGCAAACATTGCCGACGCGCTGCAGAAACGGGGCAGCCCCACCATCATCCTAAACACATTATTATATAGAACACGCAGGGCATCCAGGGGGTTTTTAGTATAGTTGACCCACAGATTCCCGGTGTACATGTTCTGGCAGTATGCTTTAAAGAGCGTGACCTTGACTTGTTTGGTACACCGCGCGAATCTGCGAGCCAGCATGTTACCTTTAACCGCCAGTGCCCTACGTTCTCTATCAATATCCAAGTTGTCTTTTAGGTCATCGACAATTATGTGCCCTAAATATTTAAATCTTGTCACACGCTTGACGTTCAGTTCATGCCATTAAGGGTAATATTAATTGTGTGTTCGGGACATTTGCCGGCGGCCTTAAAGACCATGTACTCTGTCTTCTTAACATTGTACTTGAGCCCATGTTCAGCAGCATACGACTCACAAACTCCGATCAACTTATTTAGACCGCCCACCGTCGGGCTGAGCAGCACCATTTTATTTCGATTTGTTTTTTTTACGTAACATCAAATAATCTCAGCGATTCGTGTTTAGGTACATCACTACTATTGTCAAAGTGACATACGTCATACGGAAGTTTAGGTACCCCCGAAAACCTCAAAAACGATACCCATATTGCAAAATTAAAATTATCCGTCATTTTGAATCCAAAAATAAATGTCATGAAAACTACTCGTCCAGCAATCCCTAACTTCCCGGTCTCTGCAATAACGTACTATCTGTATTAAATCTGTATGTTTAATTTCTGTAATAATAACTATTACTTTTTCGTATCTCAAAGTATGCCAAATGGCGCGGCATAGATTACTGTACCAATATTGTAACACCATGTAATACCTGTGTCTGACAAAATAAATTAATCTGAATCTTGTCATTTAAAAAAGTTCGCGTGACTATTTTTATTTCAAACTAGATGCTAGATTATTGTATAAATGTTCCTCGCTCAGGTGGCTGTGCTGCGCTCGCTTCAGCATCCGAACGTTCTGCGATTCATCGGAGTGTTGTACAAGGACAAGAGATTGCATCTTGTCACAGAGTACGTGGCCGGGGGCACGCTGCATCAGCTGCTACAGGTCAGTGCGGCAGTGGGCTTACTGTTAAACACATAATACTAGCACGGGACTTTCGGGAAATCCTCTCTTAGTGCTCTCCTACACTCCCTTAGGAACTTACAGGCAAAATTTCAGCTTTTTTCGTTGTTTTTCATCTTCAACAAAAAACACCTCTACTTGTATTGATATAATTTTTGTTAACTTTGCCGATAAAAGCTTGACTACGGAAGTAATAGACTACGGATTTTGTGACCATAAAAGCGTGACATTAAAAATTGACTTACAAATAAAAAACAAACCATTGACCTGGAAAAAAGAAAAAAGAAAATTTACACAGAAAAATATCCTACAATTTAAAAACCGATTGAAAAATATAAGTTGGTGTGATGTAATAAAAAATGACAAAAATATTAACGAAAACTATGAATCCTTTGATAATATCCTTAAAACAATATTGAACCAATGCATGCCTAAACAAATAATAAAAAATAAACCTAATAAAAAACGTTGGCTTACAAAAGGAATAAAAATTTCATGTAAAAATAAGAGATTGCTAAAAATATTAATAAATAGTACAAACAGTGACATCCTCAAAAAATATTATAAAAAATATAACACAACCTTGAAAAGAACGGTCCTTAAGTCAAAACGGTTGGAGTATATAAATCGAGTTAAATATTCAAAAAATGTTATAATGACTATGTGGAAAATTATAAAAGAAAGAACAAATAAAAATGTAAAGGACCGGAATCAAAATATAGAACTGAATGTCCACAATAACATAACGTCAGAGCCTAAGTTAGTTGCGAATACATTTAATAAATATTTCTCAATGGTGGGGGAACCGAGTGGATCAGCGCCGCCAGGCCGGCCCGTGCTAAACCCGACCGAGAATTCAATGTACCTACGTCCGGTAGACTTATCAGAAGTAAACAGTATGTTAAAACACCTAAAAACTAAATATAGTCACGGAATTGACGAAATTCCACCTATTTTATTTAAACAATGTGCCGATGAACTTACCCTTCCGCTAACGCTGCTAATCAACCAATCCTTCTCGGAAGGCACTTTCCCGGACCTCCTAAAAATATCCCTTGTGAAACCAATTCACAAAAAGGGAAAAAAGACAGAACCTCAAAACTTTCGTCCAATAGCAATACCAAACACTTCTGCAAAAATATTTGAAAAAGCAATTTGCTCACGTACCTATAACTTTTGTGAGAAATTCAACATCTTCGATAGTTGTCAAAACGGATTTAGAAAAAATCGCTCAACCACGCTAGCTGTATACAAATACATACAGGAGGCACTAAACTTATTAGACAACCGCAAATATGGTATCGGTATTTTATTGGACATGACAAAGGCTTACGATAGGGTCCGCCACGACGTGCTGCTGGACAAGTTGCACGGAGTAGGTATCCGCGGACCGGCTCTCATGTGGTTTAAATCGTACTTGGAAAACAGACAACAGTATGTTGACGTTGACCACTATGACTATAGCACGGGTACCATTACTACAGTGAGGTCAGATGCCGTGCGCGTGAATTGTTCTATCCCTCAAGGGAGCGTCGTCGGATGTCTTTTATTCCTTATTTATATTAATGACTTGCCAAAAACTTTGACCCAGACATGTGTATTATTCGCTGACGACGTATCGATTCTGACACCTTATTCCAAACCTGACAATCTAAATATGACCTTAACTCAAATTATCGACTCAGTAGTCTCGTGGCTTTCCGACCATAATTTAGAAAAAAATTTTGAAAAAACAAAAATTATGGAATTTAGACCGTACCAGAAAACATCCCTTAATATTGACTACAGTTATAATGGTATCAAACTTGAATGCGTTAATAACTTTCAATTACTCGGCCTAATATTAGATACAAATATAAATTGGAAATCCCACATTGACAAAATAGCAATTAAATTATCAAAATTCATATACGCACTGCGCGAAATCAAAAAAACCACCAACGAAAAAACCGCTATAACGGCCTACTATGCTTATGCATTCTCCTGGCTAATGTACGGGATTATACTTTGGGGAAATAGTACTGATGCAGACAGACTATTTATATTACAGAAAAAATGTATTAGAATTATAAAGAATATTAAAATGACTGACACTTGCAAACCACATTTTAAAGACTTAAATATACTGACATTACCCTCAATTTATATTCTGGAGGCATGTAAATTCATTCGAAAATATCCCGAATTTTACACAAGAATCGAAGACTTACCGCGACGATATCCTACAAGAAGGAAAAATATGCTAGTGGTGCCCTTCTCCAATTTAGGTCTTTTTAGGTCCGGCCCACTATGCATGACTATAAAAATCTACAACACTTTACCCGACCACCTACGAAATGAAAAAAAAGATACCATATTTCTAAGAAAATTGAAACTTCTACTTACAGAAAAAAGGTATTATTCATTGGACGAGTTTTTTAACGATAAAAGCATTGACATTCCCAAATAAGTTATACTATTTTATCTTGTACTATAAATTCTTTGACTATTACAATTATCGTATCAAATTTCTATTAAATTATCTATTTGACTTCATTATAAATTGTAATACTTAATCTAAATTTACACCTAATCACAAATTTCTTATTATAAATCCGCCTGCCGTTCCATCTTTCTACATTTGCTAATACCCGACAGGGTTCATATTGTACCTACTCCAACCAGTTACTGTACTAGTAGTTATAACTGAATGTATAATATGAAACGCAATAAATGAATTGAATTGAATTGAATTGAACTATGTTCAAATTTTGTTAGCAGATTCGGATGATGAAATTGAGTAGGTCTCCAAAGAAATCGACGCCAGAACATGTCAAATTTTTGCTCTCCCATACTCAAATTGGCCGATCAGCTAATCGTACTTAGTATGGAAAGTCGAAATTGAATATTCTTCTCTTGTTATAATTTTTTTTTTAAAGAATTTATTCTATGTACTGAGCATAGTGTAAAAATTTAGGCAATGTTTACAAAATAATCGCAATAATTACTCAATCCTCTGTTTTTCTCTTCTGACTGGTCAGAAAGAAAGAAAGACAGAAATCATTTATTTGTTAAACATAGGTACAGTCAAGAGTCAAAAGTGCAGTCAGAATCCACAAGGTAATATGATCATTAAGGCTAGGTAATAAGGTCTTCGAGGTATGACTGCACTTATGACTCTTGACTGTACATGCACTTGGTAGATAAAATGAAAATTTTGGACAACTATGTTTTGCCGTTGCAATACAGCATACAAATATATAATCATTAATTAAGAATGCTTTTAGCATTAAGTCGTACCAGTTTTGGTAAATAAAGTTTGAATCCTACTAATATTATAAATGCGAAAGTTTTTGATGTGATATTCTGAATTTGTGATTTTGTGAGGATGTTCAAACACGCAAAATCTACTAGACGGATTTCGATGAAATTTGGTACACGGGTAAAAAATACCGAGAATAATCATATTCTAAATGCTTTTTAACTTGCAGGACGTGACGAGGCCGCTGAGCTGGCTGCAGCGAGCTAAGCTGTCCCGCGACGTGGCCGCGGGCGTGGGCTACCTGCACCGCATGAACGTGATCCACAGGGACCTCAACTCGCACAACTGTCTCGTCAGAGAGGTAGCCTCTTGTTTACTGGCAGGAGCTCCCGCGGCCGCTGAGCTGGCTGCAGCGTGGGCTACCTGCACCGCATGAACGTGATCCACAGGGACCTCAACTCGCACAACTGTCTCGTCAGAGAGGTAGCCTCTTGTTTACTGGCAGGAGCTCCCGCGGCCGCTGAGCTGGCTGCAGCGTGGGCTACCTGCAGCATGAACGTGATCCACAGGGACCTCAACTCGCACAACTGTCTCGTCAGAGAGGTAGCCTCTTGTTTACTGGCAGGAGCTCCCGCGGCCGCTGAGCTGGCTGCAGCGTGGGCTACCTGCAGCATGAACGTGATCCACAGGGACCTCAACTCGCACAACTGTCTCGTCAGAGAGGTAGCCTCTTGTTTACTGGCAGGAGCTCCCGCGGCCGCTGAGCTGGCTGCAGCGTGGGCTACCTGCAGCATGAACGTGATCCACAGGGACCTCAACTCGCACAACTGTCTCGTCAGAGAGGTAGCCTCTTGTTTACTGGCAGGAGCTCCCGCGGCCGCTGAGCTGGCTGCAGCGTGGGCTACCTGCAGCATGAACGTGATCCACAGGGACCTCAACTCGCACAACTGTCTCGTCAGAGAGGTAGCCTCTTGTTTACTGGCAGGAGCTCCCGCGGCCGCTGAGCTGGCTGCAGCGTGGGCTACCTGCAGCATGAACGTGATCCACAGGGACCTCAACTCGCACAACTGTCTCGTCAGAGAGGTAGCCTCTTGTTTACTGGCAGGAGCTCCCGCGGCCGCTGAGCTGGCTGCAGCGTGGGCTACCTGCAGCATGAACGTGATCCACAGGGACCTCAACTCGCACAACTGTCTCGTCAGAGAGGTAGCCTCTTGTTTACTGGCAGGAGCTCCCGCGGCCGCTGAGCTGGCTGCAGCGTGGGCTACCTGCACCGCATGAACGTGATCCACAGGGACCTCAACTCGCACAACTGTCTCGTCAGAGAGGTAGCCTCTTGTTTACTGGCAGGAGCTCCCGCGGCCGCTGAGCTGGCTGCAGCGTGGGCTACCTGCAGCATGAACGTGATCCACAGGGACCTCAACTCGCACAACTGTCTCGTCAGAGAGGTAGCCTCTTGTTTACTGGCAGGAGCTCCCGCGGCCGCTGAGCTGGCTGCAGCGTGGGCTACCTGCAGCATGAACGTGATCCACAGGGACCTCAACTCGCACAACTGTCTCGTCAGAGAGGTAGCCTCTTGTTTACTGGCAGGAGCTCCCGCGGCCGCTGAGCTGGCTGCAGCGTGGGCTACCTGCAGCATGAACGTGATCCACAGGGACCTCAACTCGCACAACTGTCTCGTCAGAGAGGTAGCCTCTTGTTTACTGGCAGGAGCTCCCGCGGCCGCTGAGCTGGCTGCAGCGTGGGCTACCTGCAGCATGAACGTGATCCACAGGGACCTCAACTCGCACAACTGTCTCGTCAGAGAGGTAGCCTCTTGTTTACTGGCAGGAGCTCCCGCGGCCGCTGAGCTGGCTGCAGCGTGGGCTACCTGCAGCATGAACGTGATCCACAGGGACCTCAACTCGCACAACTGTCTCGTCAGAGAGGTAGCCTCTTGTTTACTGGCAGGAGCTCCCGCGGCCGCTGAGCTGGCTGCAGCGTGGGCTACCTGCACCGCATGAACGTGATCCACAGGGACCTCAACTCGCACAACTGTCTCGTCAGAGAGGTAGCCTCTTGTTTACTGGCAGGAGCTCCCGCGGCCGCTGAGCTGGCTGCAGCGTGGGCTACCTGCACCGCATGAACGTGATCCACAGGGACCTCAACTCGCACAACTGTCTCGTCAGAGAGGTAGCCTCTTGTTTACTGGCAGGAGCTCCCGCGGCCGCTGAGCTGGCTGCAGCGTGGGCTACCTGCAGCATGAACGTGATCCACAGGGACCTCAACTCGCACAACTGTCTCGTCAGAGAGGTAGCCTCTTGTTTACTGGCAGGAGCTCCCGCGGCCGCTGAGCTGGCTGCAGCGTGGGCTACCTGCAGCATGAACGTGATCCACAGGGACCTCAACTCGCACAACTGTCTCGTCAGAGAGGTAGCCTCTTGTTTACTGGCAGGAGCTCCCGCGGCCGCTGAGCTGGCTGCAGCGTGGGCTACCTGCAGCATGAACGTGATCCACAGGGACCTCAACTCGCACAACTGTCTCGTCAGAGAGGTAGCCTCTTGTTTACTGGCAGGAGCTCCCGCGGCCGCTGAGCTGGCTGCAGCGTGGGCTACCTGCAGCATGAACGTGATCCACAGGGACCTCAACTCGCACAACTGTCTCGTCAGAGAGGTAGCCTCTTGTTTACTGGCAGGAGCTCCCGCGGCCGCTGAGCTGGCTGCAGCGTGGGCTACCTGCAGCATGAACGTGATCCACAGGGACCTCAACTCGCACAACTGTCTCGTCAGAGAGGTAGCCTCTTGTTTACTGGCAGGAGCTCCCGCGGCCGCTGAGCTGGCTGCAGCGTGGGCTACCTGCAGCATGAACGTGATCCACAGGGACCTCAACTCGCACAACTGTCTCGTCAGAGAGGTAGCCTCTTGTTTAAAACATAATCAGCATTCCCGAAAACCAAGAAATCGATACCCATATTGCAAAAATGAAGAAAAAATGTGTGTGTGCCAAAAATAAGTAACATTTTCGTAATCAGCACACCTGAAAACCTAGGGAGGAGATAACTTGATGAAAAAAAGAAATTTAAAAAATCTACCATCTTGAAAACCTAGGAAAGGATTACATGATGAAAAAAAAACAAAAATCTACCATCTTGGGTCCCACCAACGAACTAATATACCATAGAACTCTAACAACGCCAAAAAAATGGTTCCACGAAATAGGAACCGAAGTGGGCGGGGCGTAAAATAGAAACCTCACTTCGCCTCAGTTCGCCGTGGCGCAGCAAGTTCAACGGTTGTACTTGTACCTAACGCATAAGTGTCAATTGTACGTATCATCGAGTAATTTCGCAAGTTTAATTAGCAAAAATAGGCCATCGTGTGTCGTAAAGTGGTGTAGAAATCACACAGATATGAAGAACAGCGGAATTACCTTTCTTTCCTTTGCCGAGACTACGTAGTAATTATATTAATTCTGTGCCCGGAGACTTCAAACGCCAAGCGGCTGGCCGTTTGTTTGAGCGGTAGCCGGCTGCCGCGGTGTGTTGACCCCGCCCCGTGACCTTGACGCGCCCAATCGTGTACTAGCTTTTTCTATGAGAATGTGTGAGTGTCTTGTTGTATTTGAATACATATTTGTCGTTAATGGAACCAAGATTTGAGCGTTCGTTGTATGAGTGTTACACTTCCATATTTATTTATAATTCAATGGGTCCCACCCAATCCGTAGCTCTTATGGAAACGAATATCGCATCGTGGTCGTTTTATAATACTAACTCATCAATTCTATTTTAATCCGAATATATTTTATGATAGACACATCCAAGACCTAAGCCACTCTGAAAAATATCACTATCCACCTTGACCCGACCGTAGTCGAACCAAGTACCCGCTGTTACCTAAACCACTGCCCCACAAAGACCCACAAATGTTTTTCTCTATTCTAGGACCAAACAGTGATAGTGGCCGACTTCGGCCTCGCTCGCATAGTGCAGAGAACGGCTAGCAGCACCCTGGACCGGAAGTCCAGGGTTCACGACACTTTGCGTCGGAAGCGGTATACCGTGAGTGTTATTTATCGTTTTTTTGATGCAAATACATCTATTGGTCCGGTTTGCCGTGAAGGAAAATGGCGTGATTATCGTGCCATCGATGCTCAGATGATTTTACATCTGCCAAATGTCTCATGACGGTTAATTTTAATAACCTATCGTCATTTTCAGCCCACATCAACTCACTGCTAAGTCGTAGGCCTCCCTTTTTCACGCTATTCTCTACGGTCCAAAATAACTCATATTTTTTTTTATTAAATTCATTAGTTATATTTAAAAATAGCTTTAGTCCTCTGCTACGTACGTGCGAATTTTGTTAATGAAGCTAGTAGAAATCGTTTCAAGTGGCCTAAAAGTTCATTGACCCTTATATACCAGTGTATCCCAATTTTACTAAAGACACTTTTGGAATGTATGAAAATTATCAGTTACCACGATTATAGTGTGATATTTAATAGCCATTCCGACTCGATAAGAAGAAATGTATCACAATTCTTCTATAATGAATATCAATTTCATCATCATACTTCTTCATCATACATTTCGAAAGTGTCGTTAGTAAAATAAGGATACACTGGTATATAAGGGTCAATGAACTTTTAGGCCACGTTAAATGATTTCTACTATGTGTATATATTTGTCAGGTGGTCGGCAACCCGTACTGGATGGCACCCGAGATGATGAACGGCAACGTATACGATGAGAAAGTGGACGTGTTTTCGTTCGGGATAGTCCTCTGCGAGATCATCGGCCGAGTGTCAGCTGACCCGGACTTCCTGCCCAGGTAACCTTAGCTTTTAGTAATTTTATGACGTCAACTAACTAACAAGATAATTATTTAAAAACTAGCTGTCGCCCGCGGCTTCGCCCGCGTGAGTTTCGCTTAGATGAAAAATCTCTCTTGGAGCTTTTCATCAGATGTTCCAGATCTTCAATTTTTATACGTCAGCAGAAAATGCTCATCAGGTTGAACGATTTTTGCTAAGGCGCCATTTCCATATATGTTATAGTGTAGCTGGTCTCTTGGAGCTTTTCATCAGATGTTCCAGATCTTCAATTTTTATACGTCGGCAGAAAATGCTCATCAGGTTGAACGATTTTTGTTAAGGCACCATTTCCATATTACTTATAGTTTAGCTGTTCCGTTATGGTTCTTCATCAGGTGTTCCAGTTTTCAAAATGAATTATAGCCTATATGTTACCCAGGCTTAATAGCTATACAACAAAAAAAGTTTCATTCAAATCCGTCCAGTAGTTTTTGCGTGAAACGCGTACATACATACAGACAGACAGACAGACAGACAGACAGACAGACAAGAAATTCCAAAAAATTTTTTTTGCTTTCTATTGTTCTTTTTAGGTCTCCCTCTATCCATTTCAGTCAAAAATATTAAATGTACAGACAAAATATTTTTACTGTTTTATTATATGTATAGATAAAAAACACGACTGACAACTCACATAGCCTATGTCACTCGGAGGAATGCAAGGAATCTAAAAATACCTCTCACATCATATAATCTCTTAAGCCGTTCAGGACTTATCTATACATATAATAAATCAGTAAAACTATTTTGTCTGTACATTTAGTATTTTTGACTATAATGGATAGAGGGACACTTAAAAAGAACAATAGAAAGTAAAAAAAAAAAATTTAGAATTTCTTGTCTGTCTGTATGTATGTACGCGTTTCACGTAAAAACTACTGGACGGATTTGAATGAAACTTCTTTTGTTGTATAGCGATTAAGCCTGGGCAACATATAGGCTATAATTAATTTTTAAAAATTGGAACACCTGATGAAGAACCATAACAGAACTGCTAAACTATAAGTAATATGGAAATGGTGCCTTAACAAAAATCGTTCAACCTGATGAGCATTTGCTGCTGACGTATAAAAATTGAAGATCTGGAACATCTGATGAAAAGCTCCAAGAGACCAGCTACACTATAACATATATGGAAATGGCGCCTTAGCAAAAACCGTTCGACCTAATGAGCATTATCTGCTGACGTATAAAAATTGAAGATCTGGAACATCTGATAAATAACTTCAAGAGACCAGCTACACTATGACATATACGGAAATGGCGCCTTAGCAAAACTTGGTTAATCTGATGAGCATTTTCTGTAGACGTATAAAAATCGAAGATTGGAACACAGGAAACAGTTTGGAACACAAAAAGACTTTTCATCTAAGCCAAAGTCACTTGGGCGAAGCCGCGGGCAACAGCTAGTGGTGGAATAAACAAACTTACATACCATACATGAACCCTAAAAACATAACACTCCTTTTTTGTCAGTCGGTCGTGTAAAATAACAAGCATACAGAAATTCTTCATTGAATATGGCCTTCAAAAAAGGCTCCTTTTCACGTCGAAAACTAATTATATGACCATAGTATATTATGTCTCAGAGCTACAAACTACTAGTATTTCGGAACGAACATTGCTGAGAAAAAATGCCGAAAGAAACTCATGAAACAGTCTTGGTCGCCTTACGTGCCAGATTGCTATTTATTATCTTTATACATACACTTTCAGTCATCATCCATTAATTTCATTTTTAATTTTTATTTCAGGCGGCCGGACTTCGGACTTAACGAGCCGGTCTTTTTGGACAAGTTCTGCCGGCCGTACGCGTGTCCGGAAGCGTTCTATAGGATTGCCTTCTTGGCGTGCGATTTGGAGCCTGATTCGAGGTTCGTAAACATTATAAATTAGTTTGATTAAACATTATATTTAGGAGCGAAACACAAGCGTAAAATATGCCAGCCGCTTTTCTTCCTACGTAGATTGTTAAGATGATCAAGGGAAAGAACTTTTAAGTGGGAATTTTTATCATAGGCGATGGACTAGAAATATGTCACTATATCACAATCTCTATTCTACTAATAAGCGCACTATCTAGCTAAACGTGGCCTAGTGTCACGATTCTTAGCTCTGTCTACTCCGTAAGGGATAAAGACGTGATACTGTAAGCAGGGCTTGTTACTGGTACCAGTAAGCAGGGCTTGTAAGTATGGGTACTTTCCGGCAGTTTAAATGGAGAATTTGGTACCATTTTGGTATTTATTGGAGAACAAGCCCGGACTTAGTAAAGTATCAAAATTTTCTTTTTTTAGGCACTTGTCCAGCACTGGGATTAAGTACCCTAACCTCAAATATGTTATTTCCAGACCAACGTTCGAAGTGATGGAGATCTGGCTGGAGAGTTTAGTGCAGGGGCTGTCGGGGGCGGGCGCGGGGCTGCTGGGGGTGGGGGGGGCGCGCGGGGGGGAGGGGCAGGGGGGGGCCACGCCCGACACCGACCACGTGTTACTGTGTGACGGGGTGCTCAAGGTTTGTTGTTTATCTTTTTTGCCCGCGGCTTCGCCTGCGTGAATTTCCCACGGGAACAGTGCTTTTTCCCGGGATGAAAGGTATCCTATGTCCTTCTCTGTAGCGATTACTTCTAACTAGCGATGTGTTGCTGAATTTCTTCCCGTGAAAATTTTCGAAAATTCTCAAAAATTTCTCGGGTTTTTAGGAAAATTTTCCGTTCTTGAGAATTTTCCAAAATCTTTCCTTTGTTTCTTGGAAAAATTCGGGAACGGTACATCATCACTTCTTACTATGTGTATGCTAAATTTTAGGAAGATTGGTTCAGTAGATAAAGCGTGAAGAGGTAACAAACAAGTAAACTCAATTTCGCATTCAAACATTTTTCTGCCAATTAGTTATTATAGACAAGTTCAACGTTATTTCTCAGTGTTTCTCACTGACATGGATTGTTAGGCGGAGGATTTCTGGGGTCACAAAAGGAATCTGTTTTGCATTTTCGTAAATAAGTATCCCCGGAAACCCCAAAAACTATAGGTACCCATATTGCAAATTTGAAAAAAATTTCTTTGTGATGGGATACCTAGCTTAGTAGCAGAGTTAAATAATTTCTCAGTATAAGAGTGTATCTCAGGGGCCTGGACTGTTAGGTGAAGGGTTTCTAATGAAGTGAATCCACCCCTGACCTCAACCACACTGTATTATCTGATAAGGCATCTAAATAACATTAATGCTGGTCTGGGAACTGTGAACCAAAGAAAAACATAAAATACGCCAGCTTCGTTTGCGATAGTCAAAATTAGTCAGCGTCCTAAACTATACGAGTAAAGATCTTTTTCTCTCTTGAATATTATATTATCTTTGTTTCCAGTCTCGGTCGACAGTGACGATGCTCCCCCCTGAGACGTCCCCCCCCGAGGCGGTCCCCTCCCCCGCCCCCGCCCCCTCCCCCTGCCGCGCCCTCGGCAAGTGTGTGTCGGCCAGCCACATCGGCCGGCGAGTGGTCACTGTGAGGAACAGGTGAATATCATACTTATTGTCTAAATTAATCTTTTGTAGGTGGCGGCACCAGTATATGCGGTAAACAAACCACCCGTTGCCATGAGTTCGATATATCAAATCGTATCCAAAAACTGGTTTGAATTAGATATCACACCATATCGATTTCCCGTATTCACAAATCCGTTATGGCGAAAACGTCAAAAACGCGCGCGCGCTCGAAAACGATATGCGCCATAATCATATTCGCTCCTTTTCCTGTCAAGCGTATTCATAGTCCACTATAATAAGGGTGAAGCGAATATCTTACGGCCAAGATGCTTGTCAACTTTCAGACTCTGTTTCTGAATAAACAATTTAATTTCAGACTGAAGAGTAGATCTCAACAAGCGTTGCACACTGCTCCGGGGTATATACTGAGAGCCCACGGGAACAGCATTGATATCACTGAGGTGAGAATCTTTTATTTGTATACCAAAAAGATAAGTCTAACGTAACTATTTATTTATTTAAATTATGTTTTTTGACTAGTCTAACGACTCTTATCTCTGTCTGCTCCATGTTGATAATATATGTTTTTTGATATGTCATAGTAATCAATAGGTACCTTTTTATATCATTCGTTATTTTGTCAGTACCTATTTAAAAATATTCAATTTGATTGCATATTTTAAGTAGCAATTTCTTGTAGCGTAAAAACATGTTTGACCTCCAGGTGGACGACATCAGCCTGTGGTTAGACCCTCCCCCCCTCAAGCGCAGCTCCCCCGCCTCCCACCTGCACCTCCCCCCCGACACTGACGTCACCGACAGACCCCACCTCCCCGCCTTCCTCAGGAACCAGTCCGTCGAAGGCCTCGAGTGCCAGGACAAGCACCTCCCCCCACCCCCCATCTGTAGGCACGACAGCATTCCAGACAACTGTGAATTGACTTACGACTCAGACTCATCGGACGACGAAGTCACCGAAGTCACAAACTTAAAACTAGAAGATAAGAGAAATTTTGACGATATAATCAAAGATTCTAACTTGAAATTTCTTGAGAGAAATAAATTAGCAGACATAGTCAAAGAGAATTTAAACGCCAAGAAATCAAGTTATGACGTCACCGACGTGACACTGCGCAATCCCCAGAACGAGAGGAAAATACCCGAAGTGGACTACAGGAGATACAACATAGACCATCTGAAGAAAAGCCCGCTCATGGCTCGAGGACTCAAGAATATTCCGACGACGGTTGAGCCTCAAAAACCAGTGGAAAAATCCAGTTTTTTCACAAAAAAATTGCTGTCACCAAAACTGAGTCGTTTGTTCAAACCGAACACAGCAGAAGTAGTAAGAAATAAGCCTGAAACTAGTGAAAATAAGGAAGAGAAGTCTAGAAGTAAGTTCTTCGTTCACCGGCCCGCGTCACCAGCTAACCTCGGAAGGAGTTACAAAGTGAGACCGTTAGATTCGACAAGACAGGACGTGTTGAAAAGTGATCTAAAACTGGCCAGTTTAGGAAAACCGATGACGCCGATATTCCGCCGCCACGTGCCTGAGAGACCCGACTTCGCGGACGGGAGGTTCAGTTACCGCGATCGACGGACTAAGGACAAAGTCCCAGAACCGAAATTTGTTGATATCGGCCGGAACAGAATTAAAACTCCTGAGAAAATTAAAAACAATTTGAGTACAGTGTTGGAGAAGGAGAGGGAGAAAGAGAAAGAGGGGGAGAGGAGGAGGGAGGGGGGGATCTCGAGGAGCAATTACGTGAGTCTGGCGAACTTGAGGATCAACGGACGTCCGCGCCCGCGCACGGTCGAAGCTTCGCCCACTGAGAGGGCGATATAGGGATCTAGATATTTAAGTAGATCCTGAGTTCACATTATTAAGGCCCATGTAGACGGTGCAAGCTTCTTGCCTGTTGCATACATTAAAGTTGAAGCAATAATTACTTTCATTAGCTTACTCTGACATTTGAAAACTTAACCCCTCCTTGTTTCTCAGTGTTTCTCAGCTGGGGGCGCCACTGCATTAAGTTGCCAACACTTAAAAAGGAGTCCAATATTTGCATTCTATATAAATTATTAATTTTAGTTTTAAAATAATTGATATGAAGATTATTATGAAACTTGTTTAATAAATTATTACTTGCATGATCTAAACAACAGTTGCTTGCAATCATTGATAGTCAATTGTTGCACTGCAAATATTTCATGCAATTATTGCTCTTGTATGTACAAGAAACTTGCACCGTGTAAATTGGCCTTTATTTGTTTAGTTTACATTCCACTTTTGAACTGATATGATTCCTTGTTGGATCAAGCTGTATGCATTCACAAATAATACACACATTCCGATTGTACTCGACAGTGGCTCTCTCTATAAATAATTTATTTTTAAAACAAACTAAAGTAATCTCATCATATAGCTGCCCAAATATTAACTATTTCTAATATTTTAAAATTTTCAACACCGCCTTGTTTCTCAGTGTTTCTCAGCTGGGGGCGCCACTGCACTGAGTTACCAACATATAAAAAGCAATCCAATATTTGCATTCCATATAAATATGTATATACATTCCTTGTATATTTCCAATACCGTTTTGATACAATATTTCAATAGCTAATTTTGTGGAATAGTCTGAACTATATTTCGTGACTTTACAAATTATACTCTTGCCAAGTTGAAATGCAATGTCGGGAAGTGCGAAGATTTTTTTAAGTCCATAGATAATGACAATTTTCTTTTGTGATTCAAACTATTACTATTATTATTTTCTTATATGTTTTACACTGTTTTCGCCACGAATGTAATATCTAGAAAACACTGAACTTCTTTGATACCTATATTTTTTTCAATTTGTGAATTAAATATCTTCGCGCAGCCCGAGCCTAGTTGATATACATTTGTTGAATTTATATTTGTACTTATTAAGTGGATTGATATTCACATCGATAGGCCTTTACATAAAGGTCATCGCTCATTTAACAGCACCACCTCTACTATTCTGGACGCATGCGATTTTGGACCTTAGTGACATACTCGCCTCTTGTGTTGACAATGTCAAATTGCATGCGCCTAAAAAGGCGGTATCGTGCCCTAAAATGAGCGAGCTTAGTGTTAACATGTTAGTATAGCATTTATTTTATGAATTTATTCATTTTATTAATATTCTTTCTCGGTGTGATGGTTTTCGGCAAATATTGTATTTGACAAAATATGCTGACTTTTAAAAGTCCTATTTGGCGCTTAAAATGCGTTATTTAAATCAATTTATCAAAGTTTGATAATTTCTTAATAATATTTATCTCGTATAAAATACATTCTTTATAAAATTACATTAAATAAATATATAAACTTTGATATATTATAAGCTATTCCAAGAATTGGAAGTAAAATTGGCAATTTTCGACTTTATTAAAATATTTGACAATGATAATAATATTTGAGACAATTTTTCTCAATTTATATAATTATTTTACGTGAACAAATCGTCTTGTAAATCGAAGTAAGTGCTTTGTGAGAGATAAAAGTATAGTATTGTTGTGTAGCAATAGTAGTATATAGTGCAGTGCCTTGGTACAAGACTGCGCGGCTTGTCAATTTGTTAGCAGCCGGGACTTCACTTGGACACAATATACAGATTGATTCCTTTTTGTTTAACTCAGCATATTTACAAAATCAATATAATAGGATAATAGGATTGTGTTATAGGTCACATATGATCAAGTTACAAATAATTCCTTTTTTCTATATTTTTTCCAATAAGAGTTTTTCCTTTAAAAAATCGCGTTTTGGACGTGCTGATGTAAAATTGTTCATAAATGGGCAGGACCCATATACAATTCAAAATGTATTTATAAATCTTATGTAATATGTATATACACATATACATACATAGTCCAAGTGAAAAATACATCCCGGCATTATACAGTATACACTCGTTACTTTCAATGTTTAGAATTTTGTAGTTTTACATAATATATTACAAGTGAATTAGTAAATTTTACTATACGCAATAATTGATATATGCTCTTTCTAAAATATTATTAGCCCACTTTATTAAAGTGGGTGTACTTAGTCTCATGCTTTTCTCAAAGATTTTTTCATCTTTCTATATACGCATTACAAATTATAAATGTGCCATTTTATATAAATGTTATGTACAGTCGGCTACATATTTCTTTTTCCTGTCTACTTTTTTAATTCTCTCTACTATGTCTTGATCGATTTATTGGTAGAATATTAACCATATACCGGGGTAACATAGGGTACATTTTGCAACGGCAGTCAAGTTTTTTATTAAAGTTATTGCAATTATATGTATAATGAATTTATATAATCTGTAGCCCACTGAGCATACGCCAAAGTCAGCAATTTACACGGCATTCAGAAATTTATTGCTTTTAAACTTTATTTTTTAAGATCTGATACCATCTGGCAATAGAAGCAGATTGACTGTGCCTTATTTTCAGAATTCGTTGATTAGAATGCGTACGTTTATAGATTATATAGAAATTGAGATTGTTAGCAAGAGACTGATAGTGGACTATGGTATCGCGCACTTTAATAAACATTTGTTATGTATTGTTTTGTCACGGGGTTTTTAAACTTTAAAGATCTTTTACGATTTACTGGTGTACATTATTATTGCCATCATCAGCAATTTTATTGCCCCACTACTGGGGCACCGGCCTGACCCACCACGCGAGCCAATGCGCTTCCTAAAATTTAATAAAAATGTATACGAATTTATTAATCTGCTTCTGTTGCCTCTTGGAAAGATTTTTTGTAATATTTTATTTTTACACTTATTTTGTAGTTAAGGAATATTTTGGCAAATAAAATAACTCTATTAATTTATTAACATAGCGAGCTGTAAGTTTTAATGTTGAAGTCTGATTTGTTTCTCATGACAGGGTGCCATGATACTTTATTGAATTTAATTAGTAGCTTGAGCGATGGACCGCACTTCACAATGTCTTAAAATGGACTTTGTTCCAATGGTGTTAAGTCCAAAATACTTACTTGAAGTACGGTCCACAATGCGTGATTGAAAAAGTTTTATTTAACGCATAAGTATAGCTTAAATGATATTAAAAATAAGTTCGTCATCAGCAACATAGCAATCTAATTTTTTTCGTTGAAATTCTAATTCTTGCCAATGTTACCATACTCGCCAGATATAGTTTCAAATCGAATTAAAAATTTCACAATCGCGCATTGGTTTCTCGATTTTTTTTTATTTTACGAATCTGACATCTTGCAATCTCATTTTTTAATTTCGAGTGAAGTTCGTGCTCATTTTACCTTATCTGTGATACGTTTTGTTTGTAATGATCGTGTAACAATCGTAGCATCTTAGTTTATTTTTAATTATGTTTTTCAATTAGTTTGTTAAGGTTTTTTAATTACATTTTTGGGCAAAGCTCTTCAGATTTTTGTGACTGTCTTGTTACTTTATATAACAACGAAAATCATTTTACCTAAGACATGTTTTATGATTAATATGAGAAAGAACTGCCAGTATTCTCGGAGTAACATGTTGAGAAACAGTGTTTTGAAAACAAGTATTAAATACGTTTGACTTTTGCCAATTATTGTCTTTTACCAAGTTATCAGGCAGACCGCGAGAAACCTATGCTATGGAGTGAGAAACAGTTTAATTAGGCGCTTAATGCCGCGTTTTGCATGTTATATTCACAGTATTACTTATTTTTTGTGCAATAAAGGATATTGAAAAGCATTATTTGTTGATAAATGTTTATTTCTTGCAATTAGTATACATTCATTGTGAGAAATATTTTTTTCTCACACGGAAACGTTTCTCGCATCCTCAAGCAATAAAGTGGTACTTTTCACTGAGAGCTTTGCCTGACCGTTAACCAATTAACTCTTACCGATAACAACGAGTCTCCGTCGAATTCCACGCGTTGTATTGTAATTGTTTAAGTACAAATCAATAAAGGAATATATTCGTAATATTTTATAACGACTTTTATTGTCTTTACCTTTTTGCAGGACTCATATGGTGATAAACCATTTTTTTACTTATTGTGTATTATCTCGGAATAAAAAATAAATAGGAAGGAAGAAATGATCCCCTTTCCTATTTGTATATAAAACATACATTTATTTTTCTACTTTAGTCATACAAGGTGATAGATACTTAATTAATGGTATTTTTTTTGATTTTGTCGAAGTTTCAGCAAAACATGTAAATTAAATATACATTGGAGAGAAATAAAACCACCACAATCCATAAAATACGTTTTATTCGAAAACAAATTACAAAACAATGGGGCTAATACAAATATCCCAGTTGCAATGTGTAAATAATAGTAGAAAATATACTCTTTGAAAAGAATACTAAGATACAACCCATCTATATAGTGTACACAGTACAAATGCCTATCAGCGGCTACAGAGAATATAGGAATAGTGCGATATTGTCGTGTTTTTGGACATTAAGATTCCTCCGCCGACCAAGAATATAGAAAACAAAATAATTGCGTTTTTATTTTGCTGTTTCGGAGATATAATAAAATAATTTACCAGAAGCGTATAGGATGTTTACTTATTTTTTTAAAATATTGGGATAACTCACGATAGGTATATAAAACATTGTGTCCTTTTTGAGCGTTTCACTTTCACAACATATACAGGTTATATTTACAGAAATTAAGTAATCTATTAATCTACAGAAATTAAATTGGTATTTAAGAATTGTAATATTAATTTAATGATGATTGTACAAATTGAATCTAAAATCTCAACTTCGTGATAGAAGTGGTGTATACGGTACATACAACGAGATAGAATAAAGGGAATTTTTGTTTTAATGCTCTGGCCGGCGGAATCGTACATTGCGACTTGGATCAGAAAAGTGAAAGGTAAGTAAAATTTTTATTGTATAATTTTACAATATAATCAGCTATAATAATGTCTTCCTTATGAATGGACTGGACAAGGCCCAGGTTATTTGGATCAATATCATGTGAAAACGGTTGTAATTGACAGTAGATATCTGTGGTAGATATCACAGATGTAGATATATTTCGATGACAACCATAGTCTTGGATTCTATCCAATTTAAAAAAAAAAATGTCACTAGATTCTTCGGTATGTTACTGACCCTAAAATCGCTCATGCCGTTGGTCGAAATTCGATTTTTGCAACTTTGTAGTGGCTTACTGATCCAAGTCGCCTCGTTTTACAACTTAGTATAATTTGTAACTAAACACCAAACTTGTATACTATCCTACATATAAGAGAATCCATTTATTACAAATATTGTGCCGTAAGTACATCAAATCGAGTGCTGTAGAATGGACGTGATTACAAGTATCAATTTATTAACTGGGTGTTGTAGACATTGTGTTTGACATTGATAAAGTAGGTGATACGTAAAAACTTTAGGTGTAATTCATAAGAAATGTGTATATAGATGCGGCGAGAAAAATAGTATTCTAACATACATTTGATTCAGACGAATTCCAAATAAATAAGATTATTTATTACGATTTTTTTTTAATTTGAGAATTATTGTGATTTATTCTAATTCCCTATTTTAATTAAGTTTATCTAATAATATACCTAGTCTATAAAATTAACAAAATCAGTCGCTAATAGGACGAGCCTATGCAAACATCCCATTTTCATAGCCAAAACTTGTGTATTTCGAGTTGCCATTATTATATTTAAAATTTAACTCGATAAAGATCAAAATTTTTAACTTAACACTGAATTTTCTAAAACAAAAGCCAACGATAATATGGCTTTTTTTAAAAACAGAATAATATTAAAAGCAAAAAATTTAAGAAACAATGTTATAAAATAATGTGTAACGATTATAATTTTGGCAACGAAATGACACAAGCTACGATTTAATCTTCAAAAGAAACGACCGAGGGACTAACTAACTAGCCTTACACAGGTATACCCGTTAGTTGACTACTTACACATAGTTTCAGACATGTATTTCACTTACACTAATTTTTCTAAGCAGCAAGAAGCTAAAGGTGTGAAATGTACCAAGAACTTTTATTAATGGAAATTAATTATGACAATTTGGTGACAGATGATTGGCTTTATTCTCTACGGGTATGGATCATAAGGTAACTTTTAATTCGACATTATTCGATATTTAACTAAATATTTTAACATTACGAAAATTAATTACGAGAAGGAATATGGTTTTACTTGTGTTTATTTGATATTTTATATCTCTAGTAAATTGTGCATTGAAGTTCTTGGTACAAATCCTAGAATACACACTGTGTGAAGTGAATCGTGCGTGATATGTGCAGTGCAGCATGCGACCACAGCTATGCTAATTTACGTATTAACTAAAATAAATGCATTCGAGGTTAACTACAAGGTACCTACTAATCTTCACCTTTTAATTATAAAATTGTTGGCTGCGCGAGAAAATTTAATTAACTAATATGATTTATGGTAGAGCGTATTTATTACTTTATCATAATGTGCGGTACATTTTACTTCGCAAAATTGCCGAGTTATTATATTAAAATGACTTGCAACTGAAGAAACAAAATAATGCGGCTACGTCTACGACCGCTACGGTCACTACAGAGTCTACTTGTTAATGTATATTATACGAATACCACATAAATTCGATCAACATCTAGCAAACAATATTTACGCTGGTTATTTTAATATTTCATGCATGCTTCCTTTTGTCGAATATATCTTTTTTTGTTGTGATTTAGGGTTGTCAAAATAATCTTTGTTAATTTTTTGTGATTTTATATTAAAAGCGAATGTTTACAAACCTTAAATAACAAATCTTGCATTACCTCTTTTGCGATAACTTTTCGCTTTAAGTTTATTTGTAAACGCGACTGGATCTTATTCTTAATATTTTCGCTCTTAACTTGAATCAACTATACATATAAATATTACATCCAATTGACCTATATTAAATTGATTATTAGATTCCTCACAAAGCTACAGCTTGAAAAAAAAAAATAATTACCTAAGGGTTAGTCCATTCGTTGCATTACTATAATTTTGTCTAAATCTGCAGACTAAAGTCTAACAATTCGATATTTCGAGCGATATCCGAGTTGTCAGCTATCTATTACATTTAATGCATACACCTCGACATACTCGCGTCTAGCACCGACTTACTATTTACTAAACCATTCATTCTTGTACACACATGATACTTATAAAGTGATGATACAGTAAAAAAATAATATAAATTTTCAGTTAGTAGGTATTTGATGAAAATGGACTAATTAAAGTTAATTGCCCCGAAATTTTAAGTTACTGCATTTTAAATATAATTGCATTTTCTTTGGTTAAACAATAATTTTGCCCAGTTATTCATAAAAAAATTCAACAGTATGTTAAGCCTACTTAAATATGTTTTGTCCCTGTCTCGCTTTACAATATTTGACATAAAAAAAAAGAGACAAAACATTTTTTTTACTAAAATAGGATTAATATACGCTTGAATTTCTTTAAAGTTTTTATGAGGGCTAGTAATTTACATATTGTTAATAAAACACTTTTACATATCTCTTGCTCTGTAAGTACACCCTTACACCCCTGAATGCCGGGGTGTATGACTATCATTACAGCATAGGTTTTGGAATTTGAAAAAAGAACTGTCATACTCATACTGCACGAAGAATATTTTTAAAAAGTTAATATTTTTTTTCTCGGTATCGATTAATTACTCGAGTCGGAATCTAGACAATTTATTTTAATTACATACACATTTTTTTCTTCTTAATAAATGTTAATTGAAACCTGCTGTCTTGTTGTTTACTTACCTCACAATCGATATGTAAAGCAGAGTATTTATCTCGGGCGTAAGCATCAATTGCATACTCGGGTTAATTAGCGCCTTCGCTTCGCTCAGGCGCCAAAAACCTCGTATGCAATTGATGTCATACAGCCCTTGGTTAATAATCTACTATTAAATAAAAAAAAAAATTGTAAACAATAATAAAGATTACGTATAAAACAATTGTTTCAATCTACCCTCAAAACGAGAAACCGATGCATTTCAATTTAAAACACAGGATTATTACTGTCTTACTACAAAACGATGTCTAAAGTTAAAAACTTGCTAAGCACAGCACATTACCCGTTCATAAGAAAAAGATACTGACAACTAGAAAATGTCATTAAAGAAGCACGTGTATTTTAATTGTAAGGGTAATGTGTTTAACAAGTATTTAAATTTAAACATCGTTTTGTAGTAAGACGGTTAATGTTTCAAAATTATGTTGTTGTTCTACCTACAACGAAACAGTCACTGCATAACAAACACATTACAAACCGAATTTAAAACAATAAAATCAGTATTATTTGACTAGCCTAGTTTCATTTTTGTCTATATTTTGTTATACAGATAAGTTCCATTCATATTTATTTTCTATGACCTATCTAATGTTTTAAAAGCAATTATTACTCGTCAATTTGTCAATTCATTTTCTAAGACTCAGCGCTGAAAGATACTATATTAAATATTTTTTTAAATTATAGTAATTTCAATAACAAATATTACATTAGGATAGATCATAGAAATTTTATATTTATTAATGAGTAAATATAAACATTTTCATTCGCCCATTCGATTCGAGATCACTTCCATAGAGTGAGGGAGTTTCATCTATCCATCGACATTTATACATGTTATTTTATAGCAAAACGCTTTACGTTTGCTATTTAACTAGCGCAGTAAGGTAAATTACAACTGCGTTATATTATGAACTAAGGGTTTTCAGGACATATTGGTGACCGCAAAATTAACAACATGCTTTAACCTGGATATATGTATGCAAATTTTTGTCCTATCAAGTATAAATATCGATGGCCTTAATATATAATTTATTTCTAAGGTTGGCACATCGTCGCCTTAATTCTAACGGTTACTCATCTATTGGGGCACTAATTGAGCTATACGTTAAATATAAAGCCCTGTATCCACCGCATCGACGATTAAGATATGTCTCAGTAGCCTATAAGGATTGTTTAGCGGTCTTATTATATGTGAAACTAACACTGTTGAGACAATTCCCTCTTTGAAGCGTTGGATAAGGGCGACATTGCGATTTGAGCTACTTTCTCGTCTCCTCTGGTAGACAATCATTCATATTTTAACACTTTGACGGACCTTAAACAAAATAAATGAATTATGAGACACAACAGAAGATTTATTTGCTATAGCCGTCTGGTGTCCATCAAAGTGGTAATTAAATTAACAAAAAGATGTAGTTTTTCATCGAGTTACACTAATATTGAGTTGAAATAACCTTAAACCTCAATTATTTTTTTCGAAGATAAAAATATAAATAACGAATGAATTAAATAGGTATAATAATTAAATATAATCTAAAATCTAAATAACAACCTTATAAAAATGATGGTTTTTAATACCTCCCGACTTTCGCCGTTAAATATTTTTGTTTAATTTCGCAATAAATTAAACATTATGCAACACGCAGAGTAGGGAGATTGTTTTTAAAGAGAACATGGTCAATGCTCACTCGAGCGTTTCTCGCTGTTTCACGCGGGTTTTGGTGATTAAACTTACATTAAAAATTGATAAACTAATGTATGTTACTGTTTTGTTAAAGCAAATACAAGTACAGTGTTTTATTTACTTTTCCGTGACAACTTTTATTTTTTTGAACTGGCAGTCCTGGGACTGCCAGTCCAAAAAAATAAAAGTTTGTGAAACATATAAATTGATAATTAACATATAAAGTATTTCTCATAAAGAGTACAAACGAAAAAAGTTTTATTTCCATCATTTCGACATTACCGATGCGACATCGTATTTAATTTTGATAATTACCCTAGTAATTCGATAATTTTCAATGACAGAATGATATCTTTTTATTAAAAAGTGAGATAAGAAAACCATATTTTAACTTAAAACAGGTTTAACAATCGCTTGAATTTTTTTTGATTTTTTTTTTGTTAAACCATGTATAAAATGTTATATAACATTATACAACTGCTGTCTTTGAGCACCATAAAATAGTTTTTGTTGTTCGATGTCGCTTCGATAAGAAATATTTTTTTATTGAGATGAAGAACCAAGATAAAGCTATGAGAAATGTGCGGCTGGATGGCAGCACTGCCTCAGCGCGGCGGCACGGCGGCCAGCCGCTGGCGCAGGCGCGCGAACTTGCCGTGCACCAGCCGCAGCTGCGCGCGCAGCCGCGACGACAGCTCCCTCTGCAGCGCCTGCACTTCCACCAGCTCGCGCCGCAGCTGCTGGTAGTCCGACCGCACCTAGTGGACGCGCAACCTTACATATTGCTACTTGTCATCTACGGCTCGTAGAGTCAGAGTATTTTTCGTTGTAAAACAAGATATGTTTTAAGCGTGATTTTGCCGGCGAGTTTAATTTTAGAGGTCTTTTTAGTCGCAAATTAATTTAAAATTAAGTATTCGTTGTTACAAATTATAAACAGGAAAATGGGTTCATGTATGGAAAAGTTAATACTTTACAAATGAAAATATAAAATTTTCAAGTGTAGGTATCAAACTCAAAATAATATTTGTAACCAAAACATTAGTTTTATTATAAAAAAATAACTTTAGTAGCCAGTAGAAATCAAATAACACAAGTTTTTTTTTGTGTGGTTGTTTGTCTGCCTGCGAACTTCGTTAAACTGGACTCTGCCAGGTTGCAGCCAGCAATATAAACGAAAATACTCTGACTCTACGCTCAGGAAGACCTACTAATTTCACCAGTTTTTTGTACAACTAATGTTGATGTGATTTTTTTTCTGTTACTTCTAATCGGTACACGATAAATATCCAATGACCGAATTTTATGTTATTTGACAATAACATAAAATCCGGTCATTGGATATTGGATCATTCTGGGCGCCAGTTATTGAAAAGAATAAAAAGATACATTTAGTATACAATAAATTTATATTTTATCATAGCTATTTTATCTCAAACTTCATGGAATGCTAAAAAACGTCCATCAATACTTTACAGTCCATAATAAAAAACCATATATTTGACACCATTAGTTGTACAAAAATAATGTAAAAGTAAAATAAATTAAAATGAAATATGGCGATGCCATATTTGGAAGTATCTTGTGTGATGAGGCCGCACGATACCGAGATGTAAAAAATCAGAAGTTGGAGAGTAAGCGTCGATAGTACAAATACATACGTAAATAAATATGAGAATTGAAACTAAACATTTAGGGTGACCGCAAACCGCCGACTAGTCGCGTCAAAATATATATATATAATAGAGTAGGGACTTGCGCATCGTTGGTTCGGCAATTCGGCATCATGCCGGACAAATATTCTTTATCACATCATTAATTAGACTGAGTACATTTTGGTTTAACTTATAGTATACTAGCTTACCCGGCGAGCTTCCTACCACCTAAGAATCAAGACATCACTTCTATTTAAATATAAATCTTTATATATTTTCTCTATTTCGATATTTTTTGTATTTTGAAATTTTAATAGTTATTCTGCTATTCGGACTGGAGAGAAAATCGGTATTTGTGATTTATTATTAAAATTAATCAGATGTCTTTAATCATTTTAAACTGTATCATAAGTCATAATACAGAAGACCACGCGCGCAAGTCACAACTTTACTTTAAAATTCTTAAGCGAACTTTAAATTCGAATTTACTTTTTTTTAGTCTTTTCTTTTAGTTTCTTTTTATTATTTAATCCGACTAGTCAGCACTTCGCACCACCCCGGCAGCGCTCAGAAGCCTGCACGAAGCGCCCCGTCGTGGGGGGTTGTCTCGGCCCAAACTTGTTCGCGTCCGAGCCGACAGCTAACAATATCGACAAGCGTGACCGCTGCCGCTTCTTACTTTTCATGCTATTTATTTATTTTTAATTTTTCAACGATTTCTCTTGCTTTTGGTAAAAAACGCTAGATAAATATAAACAATACCAGCATTACAGGCAAAACCAATTTTTGATTGGTGTGTCTCTGTCATTTTTAGAATTTAATTTGTGCTTTTGTTATGTTATATGATGATATTATATTCAAATTAATCCAAATTAGGCCTTAGATTAAATGAGATTAAAAATGGCTCTCACGGCAAGGTTTTCTCAATATTGTATTTATTGTTATATCAGCATGAAATGTAAGAAGTGGCAAGCAACATGACACGGTTCACTAGAGTGGTTCTGACCTGTCCTGAGTCTCAACAACTATGCAAGGGGCTGAAAAACAAACAGTTCTATTTTTACATGTCCAATTTGCTGGGTAAATTCTTATACAAATATTTATATTGTTTAATTGTATTGTACTATACTAAAATTTAAAATAAAAAAACTGGAATTTAATACTGTACTACATTAATGTAATTTATTTCATATAATATTTATAATGTATTTCATTGATACATTTTATTTTTAATAAATTAAAAATCAACATATGTTTATTGCTTATTATAGAAACTCATTTTGAATAATGCCTTAAATATTAAATCATGACTGATTAATCTTTCATCTAATATTATGAGCATGTATATTTCTTGGCATAGGAAATATGTCCATATTTTGCAAACAAGTCAGTCACACACACATAACAATTTGTACAATTAGCAAGCAAACAATGTATGTTATGACATCATGGATGCTTATACTTTGGGCACTTCACGGACTGAGTCATAATCATAGTCTTCCTTATAAAGCCCTTCATTCAATTAAAAACCTAATGTTAGTTAGTTAGTATTTGTAAAAAAAAATATATATATTTAATTTCATGTCCAGGAAAGAGTAAGTGGAAAAGCTTTCACTTTATTAAAGGTGTGTTACATACAATCAAAATATGTTTATTTGTAAATGCAGGCTATACAGGTATAAAAAAAAAATGTTCTCTTTATTCCGCCAAAGTACCTAACATAGTTTTAAGAACATTGTTACAAATTGAAATAAAGATAAGTCAATTTAATTTCAATGAACATCAACAGTACAATATAATGGATCTAGTGTTACCTCGGAGACAGACTTAAGCAGGTTCATGACGCAGAGGTCCTGCGTGTCGACAGGTTCCGCCAGCTCCTTTTCCACGCTGTCCATCTTCCACTCCATCAGGTCCAGCTGCTCATCGGTGCGCTTCACCTGGTGTCACAGTGACAGTTGTACACTATTTTAATCCCTCAAGCCACATGTTTATGAAGACAATTAAAGAACAATGGTCGCCCATACATATCAAGGAGCTTGGGGCTTAAAGAAAAGGAAATGAATATAATTATTAATCCTTCCAGCCCCAAATGCCTGAAGTAAAAATTTTATAAAATTTCTATTCAAATCAAATATTTTCATGCTCTTGATCCAGGAATTGGCATATATTTGTGAGGTTTTAAAAATAACAATATAGGTACACCTTTTTGTTTCTTAATATTTTTTTTATTTGGCCATCAATGTATGGAGCCCGCATGAATATTAGTAATGTTCTAGTTATTTGAAACAGCTGTTGCTTGCCTGCTACTGGCCCGGCAGCAGGGCGCCGAATACACGAGCCAAAGTTGTTTACATAGTATACTTCACATGCATATGCAAATTTAGTGTGGAAAGGAAAAACAAGGTCCTATTAGTGATTTTTTTAACTTTCATTTAAATCAATGCGTTATCACTTTTTCAGAGATAGGCGTAGCCTGAAATTCATCAATCAAAATCAGAAAGTCTGATTCCTACTTTCCTGCGGCCGGCCTCATATAAATATAACTTCGCGCACATCCTGACAATAATAGATGGCATTTAATCGAACTGAGCGCCCCAGGCAGCACTTTTGTCTTCCGATAGTTTATTATTTACCTATATAGGGAAGCGGCTCAGTGACCTATATTACAAGCTCCATTAGACCGTGTCCATAAAATGTGGGATCGCTAAGGGTTAGCAAGAAAACTTACCGTTTCTTCGAGGTCTTCCATGGTTATCTCTTTTTCAGTCATATCTACGGTTCACTTAAGGATTTTGTGTCACAATTATTAATTTAAAATATACGGAGGCTCGGCCGGAGCGACCATTTCCTCCCAAATAAAAATGACGTTTGTTTTGTTTTCAATGACATTGACGTTTCAACTTTTCAAGTGATGTTAAATGTCAAATCAACGTTTTGTTATTGTTTTCTAGTTTTTCTTTTTCTGGCAAAGGTCTCCCCCACTTGATTTTTTCATTTTCCCATATTTATTGTCTTTTTTTATTTCTAGCTAATAGGTCCCTCTGCTGGGCAAAAGCCTACCTTTTATGTTTTCCGCTAGTTCTATCGCTCGCCAGTTGGTGCCACCATATATAAATTTCGCTTTACCTCTCGGCACTTATACCATCAGTCGGGACGGGACCCAAGATGTTCTCATTCGTGACTCTTTCCTATAAAAATTTATGTGTACTCTTTCAGTCCCCGTACGGCTGACATGGCCCGCCCCTTATAGCCGCCACACACTACTATGAAAACTGTACAAAAACTGACAGTTTTCATGGCACACACGCTCAGTTTTCACTGACAGTTAAAACTGATTGTGTGTGGCGCCCATTAGACGAACTTATATTATCTTTGGCCCGCCCACAGAAGTAAAATTTTTTTTATATGTCTGTGGGCCCGCCCAGTCCCATACTATCTTGAAGAATTTCACATTCTCGAATCTTTGAAGCTTAAAGTATTTTTATTTATAACAGACAAAATTAGTTCAATACGACCACAAGTACATAGGGTACATGGTGGTACCACCAGTAGTACGGGAAGATTAAACATTAACCTCAAAATATATAACATAGTTTTGATTTTTGGCACAAGTGTTCATCAGAGTCCTAGAATCATTTCCTCAAAAGTCCCCGGCCCTAGGGTACCGGTTGCCCCCCCTCCCCCCCTCAAATGTGTCCCTGACCGTCGTTTTTCTTTAAATTTATCTATAAAACAAGACCCATATCATTGTTGCACGTGCCTTAGTTCCTGAATAATAGCTCACGACGTCAATACTCAATATTTTATTGCATCCATAAAGTTGACATGGTGACATATTAATGAAAGTACATTTATGGACCCTGTCGGGCACAGCAACGTCTAACATCACATGTTATCCTTTAGCCACTGTAGTGGGCCAGCTACGTAAGAAATAACCGCAAATAATCGGTTTACTATAAACGCCAAGATTTGATTTTTTTTTCATCAAAAATATATCGTGTGTGATATCAAATGAAAGGGCTTGACGAGCCGGTGCCTCAGTGGTTTTTGTATAAAATCAGTACAAATACCAAGATTTTGCAAAAAACATTTTTTTCGTGCAGGATATATAGACATAAATCCAAAACTATCAGTCCCATCGAAATGAACTAAAAACCATTTTATAGATAATTTAATGATGTTTATTCTTGTCATTGACAGTTTTTTCCTATCTCTGATAGTTTTTTAGAAAATAAAGAAAAACGACGGTCAGGGACACATTTGAGGGGGGGAGGGGGGTCAACCGGTACCCTAGGGCCGGGGACTTTTGAGGAAATGATTCTAGGACTCTGATGAACACTTGTGCCAAAAATCAAAACTATGTTATATATTTTGAGGTTTGGCCCAAAATTTGCTTAAATTGCCCGTACTACAGTAGGACTTTTCACTTTGATTTTTTTCATCACTTTTCAATTTCACTTTGATTCGCCGAAGGGAACATTGAAATAAAATCCACCAAAAATTATTATATACATTTATTTTCGTCTTTATATACTAACTAAAGACATACAGACAAGAACATGAGATGTTTCGTAACCGATCTCTATTTCATTTCAAACATTGGAATATAATTTGTCATTTTCTCTGCCCTACAAAAACATTAAAGTGTATTAAGTATAGTATTTTTTTTCTGTAAAACAATGTCATAATCATATTGTGGCTTAAATTAGTCACTGTACGCTCCCGCGGCATTGTAGTGTATGTACGCGAGCAATAACATAAATACATTGTCCCATTATCCATGTTATCTTGTTTAAATGTTATTGTTCGTGACTGTACGTTGTTTTTCAAGGTTGATTGTTAGGAACTTTTGTGAAAAGAATCTACCTATCCTCGTCCTGCCCAATGTCATTTTAAAATACCAAAATACGCATCACGCGTCCTGCCCAAGCTTAAAAATAGTAAGTTTGCAATTCTGCCCACTGTCATCTAAAAATCACATATTTAAATTTCGCTCCAAAATTCAAAATGTCCTTTGATTCGTTGTTTTGTTGTTTTCACATGATTAGTCGAAATGTTGGCAGTAGGATGGACACCATTTTTAATGTAATAGATAAAAAATCTCACGTCAGTGCCGGTCCATGTGTTCAAAATGGCGCCACGTAGGAAACAAGGTATGTTTTTATCCATATTTTTCAATGTAATCTTTACAAAAAAATGAACAAAAGTGAATTTTAATCCATTATTACTAAGTAGAAAATAGAATAGTGTAATTATTTTATCATTAACTTTTCATTTATATTTTTTATTAATGCCGAAAGTAATTATGTCCTTTTAAAATCACATTGGGCAGATTTTATTTATTGTATTTGTTGTTATTATAGATTTGAATGAAAGGAGATTTTTGGCGAATTCGGATATAGATAGCTTCCTGTCTTCAGACGAAGATTGTGGTAACCCGGAATATACTCCAGCGCGCAGTAGGTGATCGGTAAGCTGTAGTAACTTCAGAATCTGAACAGTAAACCAGGACGAACGAGCCAAATTCTCCTATAAGAGCACCAAGTGGTCGTTCTTGTGGATGTTCTCGTGGTCGAGCACGGTCAAGAGTGAACAGGCCAAGATCGACGCAAAGTACTTGGTCAGAACAAAGATTTGAGCGTAAAAGCTTCAATATTACGGAGCCTTCTTACATGCCCAATGATACAGAAGGATTTTCCATCATAGATTATTTCAAACAGTGTTTTGATGACGTATGCGTAGAAAAGACCAACAAAACATCAGTAAAACTTGATTAAATCTAAGTAGTACTTGTAAAGCAAAGAGCTGAAATTTATATGTCATATAATAATATAATTTAATGTTTAATTGATCTCTGAAAAAGACAATAAATGTTGATTCAGATTAATTTCTACTTTAATTTCATTGTGCCCAATATCCTTTAAAAAGGACAAATAAAACAGTAGTCGTTAAGAAAGTTCTGCCCGATGTACTTTAAAAAGAACAAAAGATATTAAGTTAATTCTTTTGTTAATCTATGAAATATGATAACTACATACCCCAAAAAATATATAAAAAATATATCTTTTATGTAAGTATAAAATTTCATGAAAAGTTGTTTTGGGCAGGAAGGACTTGACGAATATTGTCATTTAAAAAGAACAATGGGCATATTAAACAACATATAAATAATAAGCTTGGGCAGGACGAGGCTATACTACACAATGTATTGAGTGGTCGTCATATTAACCACGCCAGAGGCCGTTGGGCCCTTTAGAAATGTGTGTACACCATAAATATGGCAAGCCTCCCGCTATTTTTTAATTTTCCAATAGGTAAGGGGTGGAAATGACAAAGATGATTACGAGTAATAATTTCATTGATATCCCTGTATTATTTGTTTATACAAATAGGCTAATCGAGGGCCAGATTTTTTTAAGGGCGCAAAAGAATCAAATATTTTGTAGAGTTTCTGGTTATGATTTATGGATTTTGAAGATGGAACAGCGCCATCTATAGAGCCATCCCAATACCAAGGGAGCATAGAGTGGCAGTGTATTGCACGCTAATATCATGTGTCCACAAGTCGTTATAATATAAATATACTTTTTAAAGTCGATACACATACATTATCATTACTAACTATAAATTATGTTACATTTGCTGAACTGGAATTTGTGGGTAAAATAAAATAATAAAACAATTCGACTAATAATGAGAGTCAAATGTCAGTGGGGCTGTCAAACCGCCATTTTGTTTCGTTGCTTGGCAACGGCGATCGTCATTGGTCAAGTACCAAAGATGGCGGTTTGACATAGCAATTGACAATTCAACCAATACATTAGATAGGTATTTAAATTAAACATGTTTGTACAAAAATTAAAATTCGATAATTCGTATACAACATTCTACTAATACGAATATTACGTACGAGGTTTAAGGTGCGTTTCCACAGATGCGAACGTGCAGAAATTTACCGGCAATGCTGTAAACGGTAGACTAATGATTTTTCATGTCTGTGGAATCGCACTCTCAAATTGCTGTGTCGAATAATAACCTAATCGAGAGTCTACACTGCGCATAATTTAAGGTCTAAACATGATTTGGCATACATTTATTGTGCACAACATTGAACAAATATTAAATACGTGTTTTTAGAAAAATTCCAATACTACGCAGTGTAAATTTCCCAAGATAACATAGTCAAAAAAATCACCTACTAAAATATCTAACGCAGATAAATAAAGTTAAAACAATAAAGCACTTAAAATCAGCTTATGCACTAGTGCATACATAGATCACGTTGAGTAGACTTAAAAAGAACCTTACAAGTCTCAAAAATCCAGCCGTTTGCGTCGCAGCCCTAGAAGAAAAAAAAATACACCAATGTATTCTCAAGCTGGTCCGCGATTATAGTACTGGCCGAAAATAAATTTAGAATTGGCAAAAAGGCTGTCGGGCGCGGCGCTGGGCTAATAAAAAAATCAGTCGTCACCGTTCGATAATTGACTATCGGCCAAGGAGGTTAAAACCTGTAGAGTTTCCGTGGTCGTTTGGTTTTAAGCTTCTTGGTGTCGCTCCGTCACACCCCGTGCGTAAAGAAAGAGACAGAGGAACTATATTGGGGTCCGCGCTAACTTTACTTTTCGTGTGTGGTGGTTCACTTGAGGCCTTCCGTGTCCAGGTTCAGTTCCGTGACGGACACCGCGTCTGAAGATAAGGCTTCCTTCAGCGGATCCACGCAGTTCTTTGGAATCACCGTGCCTGGGAATAAATTAAATAAAAATGAATTAAAGTAAAGAGATTTTGGAAAATGTGTATTAAAAAGTAATAAAGTAAAGCAAGTTTCCTTATTTTATCTTCTGTTCTCTAATTTATTAATTTTGATGCAGCCTATTTGTATTGCTGCAGCATACAAACACGTTCGTATAGATGCATATGTAAATAAAATTTAAATAATATAATAATAAAAAATAATGATAATTTTTTTTTAGAAATTATTTTTTTTATTTTATTGAAATTGTAGATGATCTACTGCGCCACAAGAACACGCCATCCATAAGTGTCAAGATATAGTCCAACGCTGAAAACAGATGGCGTTAAAACTGACTGGAACGCAGCGTTTCATCATCATGAGTAATCATTTGTTTACAATGTAGCGGTGGTGGCCAAGTGGTAATGACACCCGCCTGAGGTCGGGTAGGACCCGGGTTCAAATCCCGTCTGTGTCACATGAGTTTGTAGACCAATCTGACTCATGTATGGTAGTTTTCTCCTAGACCACCACCAGCTTCCGGCGAAAGAAAACATCTTGAGGAAACCTGCATATTGGCTGACTGTTAAGTTTGCTAGTGTGTGTACGGCTACTGGCACTAGATGGCGGTAGTCGTAAAAGTCATGTCAGATGCCTTTAGGCGACTTGAATAAAATCTGACACCAGTGTTAGTATGATTTAATTAAAAGTGCTTTTTTTTTAAATCACTAGCTGTGCCCCGGGAGTTCACTCCCGTGAGAATTTCGGGATAAAAAGTACCCTATGTGCTATTCCCGGTATTTTTCTACCCGTACACCAAATTTCATCGAAATCCGTCCAGTAGATTTTGCGTGATTGAGTAACAAACATTTTCATAAATTCACAAAGTCACAAACTCACATCCGAACTCGCATTTATAATATTACTAGCTTTCGCCCGCGTGAATTTCTCACGGGAACAGTGGGAACTTTTTCCCGGGATGAAAGGTACCTTATGTCCTTCTCTGTTCTTCCAGCAATGTGTATGTGAAATTTCAGGAAGTTTAGTTCGAAGTCAAATTCAAAGTATTTTTTTTTTATTGAAACTTGGCCTTCAAAGAAGGCTTTTTTTCACGTCGATAACTATAATCGGGCCGAAACCTAAACTCCCATATGACGTATGTCACTTTGACAATAATAGTGATGTACCTAAACACGAATCGCTGCGATTATTTGATGATACGTAAAAAACAGATCGAAATAAAATAATTAATTAATCGGAAGTCTGAACCAGAGTCTGAGTCGCTGTCATCGTCAATAACATGGGTAATAAATTCATTGTGAATAATATTATCTACTTGATGTCACGATTCGATAAGATTGTGTGAATTCTTGTCCCTTTTTCTTCCTTTTTTTGTATTACTTTAATGTTAAACATCTTCAATCTTAAAACACAATAATGTTTATATCCAGCATTTACAAACCTTGTTAAATAAATTGATAAATAAAACGATGTATCGCGATTTTTTACATTTTCACTATCGATTTATTGTAGCTGGATGCAATGGAACTTTCTAAACGGGCAAGCCGGAAGTTCAAGTACTACATTTCCGCGCATAGATTTAAAAAATTCGGAACTGCATGGGCTTGACCCTGATGACACCTGTCATACGGGAGTTTAGGTTTCGGCCCGATTATAATTATTAATCATAATATTTTATGTCTCAAAGCTACAAACTACTAGCATTTCGGAACGACCACTGTTGAGAAGAAATGCCGAGAGAAACTCATGAAACAGTCTTGGTCGCCTAGCATGCCAGAGGGGCTATTCATTAACTTTATACATACATTAGATTGTGTACAGTCAAAAATAAAATAAAATATAAGAAAAAAATAAAAAATAATAAAACATGTAATGTTTGTGATTAAGTAATCGCAATGAATTGGTTAAGAACAAAAAATAAAAATAAAATTCGAATCAGGCTCGAAGCAGGATCCCCCTGGCAACACCCGTTCACGAGTTGACTGGACCCGTGCACGAGTTCAGTAGATAAAGCGTAACAAACAAACAAACCAACAAACAAATTAACTTTCGCATTTATAATATTAGTTAGTAATAGAAATGTAAGCAAAGAGCACCGACCGACGATTTTGAGTCCGTCGTCGGTCTTGATGCGCACGACCTGCATCTTGTTGTGCTGGTTGCGCGCCGCCAGCACGCTCTCCACGCGCGCCCACACCGCCAGCACCGAGCCCGACAGCACGTGGTACGTGCGCCGGCGCAGGCCCACCTGGGGGGGGATATTATGGTCAAAAATCAAAAAAATCACACACTTTTTTTTATGGTCACATATTTATATACAAATAGCTTTAGCCCGCGGCTTCGCCCGCGTGAGTTTCCCACGAACCGTGCCTTTTCCCGGGATGAAAGGTACCCTATGTCCTTCTCCGTATGCGAAATTTCAGGAAGATTGATAAAGCGTGAAGAGGTAACAAACAAACAAACAAATAAATAAACCAACAAACAAACTCACTTTCGCATTTATAATATTAGTTAGGACTAGCTTTCGCCCGCGTTTTCGCCCGCATGAATTTCCTACGGAAACAATGCTTTTTACCAAGATAAAAGGTACCCTATATCCTTCTCAGTACTTTTAAACCCCAGCTGTGGGGAGGGGGATATTATGGTACGTATTTATATGCTACTAGCTTTTACCCGCGTTAATTTCTCACGGGAACAGTGCTTTTTCCGGGATGAAGAGAAGGCCTTCTCCGTACTTCTATGTGTATGCGAAACTTCAAGAAGATTGGTTCAGTAGATAAAGCGTGAAGTAAATAATAAGCAAATAAACGAATAAATAAACTCATATTCGCATATATATAATATTAATTAGGATTGATTAACACAGCCTACACAAATTTAACACAGCCTTCAAAAGTTATCTTTTAGAAAAGAAAATTAAATACAATATTAGAGTGGTTTATAACAAACACTTGTAATGTTTAAATATAACAGATAATTTTCTTTTCAATTATGCAATATAGGTATTGTTCTCGGAGTTTTCGGGCATACATCGGGCGGGATCACGAAAATGACATTAATTTGGATCCAAGATGGCCAACAATCATTTTTTCACTTCTCATGCTCTGAAAGTGCTTATTTGTGCAGGCTGCACAAAATCGAATTTTGTACACAAGGGCATTAACGTATCTACTCATAAATGTATCTATATTAAGGCAAAGAAAATGAGCCATACAGCCAAACCACAGAGCACATATGAAGTAGAGCTGTTCATAAGCTAGTAGACCTGTCCCCAGTCGACCAAATTGAGGCTTCTAACTATTTGCCACCAGACGTCACTATTGCCGCATTCGCGGAGTTCACTTCATAGTGTCAACACGTGCCGCAGATGTGTCGAAGTTACGTGAAATTTTAGATTGTGCTCATTAACAATAAAGTGCTGTATTGTGGGGTGTAAAAGTAACACACACACCAAGGAATCACGCGATAAAAGTATATATTTTCACTCGTAAGTATTTTTACGTAATTATTCCCACAGCGGTGGATACGCGCCTGTCAGTACAGCCATCTAGTGAGTAATAGCAGAACTCAAGAGAATTAATAAAACAGTTTGCGAAAATAATTCTGCTACTGGCCAATAGGTGGCTATACAGTTTGTAAAATTAGATAAAATAAGTCGTATGTCTATCCAATAAGAGTTCATTTTTTAATTTCTGTCTACGGTAAGTATACGTCCCCCGCTCCCCTCCCAATGCGGACACTGTCTTTCATATGTAAAATGCCTATGCGCATCTCCTCTCCATACATACTTCGTGAGCCAAACACGATAAAAAGTTCAAAGACAGAATTTGTTATTTTATAATATTTACTTTTAATTTATTTGCCATGTGTTTTTTAAGACTTAAAATATATTAAAATTCAAATTCAAGTACGGCAGGTTATTTAATTAATGTAAGAAAAGTATTATTAAGGAAATTAATTTAATAGTAGGCTGTATAGGTCTGCAGCCCAAGCCTATCAATGTCGTCGAAGTGTGCATGTCAATGTATTTTAAAAAAATAAAGCGGCGGGAAACAGCTCTTGTTTTTTCGTGCGTTTATTAATTTCTTCAATTTGATTTGTTTCCTCGCAATCGAAGTGAAAAGCAGAGTTTATAACTCGTCCACAAAACGATTGTTATCCTCGACATTACTATCAGCCCTCGCCTACTATTTTTAAATTTTACTTCTGAGAAAACCCCCAAAAATTATACCCAAATTGGGTATAGTTTTCGAGGATTTTCAGAGGGAGAATCTCTCTATCTCAGCTTGAGTACAATCCTAGGTAGCCTTATAAGTAAGTCGTAGATAGATATTCAATCGCCTACCTCACAGTCCATGGCCCGGCAGGCACCACGCCAGTACGCGTGCGAGCACACTCGCACGCTCGCCTCGTACTGCGCTCGCCAGGAGGTCTCGGCCATCAAGTTGTCCACCTTCTTGTATTTCTTCTCTATTTCAGCTAGCGACTCCAACCTCAACTGGAGTCCTGTGTTAGGCCTGAAAAAATATATAAATTGAGTCTAAGCGAATACTTATATAGCCTAGAAGTATATGGTGGTAATACTTCTGGTTTAATTTATAAATATATATTTTTTTTAATTTACCGATTAGGTCCCACTGCTGGAGAAAAGCCTCCCCCATATCTCTACAACTACCCCTATCGCTTGCTATCTGCTGCCATTGCTTATCAAAGGCCGACAATTCATCAGACCATCACATTTACGGTTTACCTCTCGCTCAAAAAATCAATCAAAAAAGTTTGTTTTTATAACTATTTTATTTATTTCCTAATATATTGCTATGTATAGCCTGGCCAGGAATATAAAATCCCTCGCCATGTTGTTTATTTCCTAATATATTGCTATGTATAGCCTGACCAGGAATATAAAATCCCTCGCCATGTTGCGGAATAGCAATAGAACTAATTTCTTATACTGGCAACTAATTTTTAAACCTATCTGTCATTTCTCCTGTTAAAGTTTGAATTTCGATCAAAGGCGGATCCAGTATTTTTATTTTTATGGAAAGGGCCCCGTTTTTCGTTCTCGAGAATATTTCCGAAAATTTTTTAAGGAAGTTTCAGCTTGTTCTTTGAAAATTTCGAGAATGGGACATCACTAATGGTGGCGGATTATTTTTTTGGAAATAAGAAACTAATACTACTAAAACCTGTTATTTTGACAACTCGAATCTTAATTTGATATGTACTGTTATGGAACATCCTCCACAGTACATATGTGCAATCGGGGATGTGGAGGGAGGGGGGAGGCGGCACGTGCCCCCGTGGTCCCATCCTATAGATCCGCTACTTCTTTCAATAATGTTGCAATATAAAACGCATAAGTGCTACCTCTAATTCAGGGTTTTTATATTTCTGGTCAGGCTTTAATTACACGACTGACCAAAAAAGGAGTGTTATGTTTTCAGGGTTCATGTATGTATGTATGTATGTAATTTCTTTATTCCACCATAAGTCCTGAACGGCTTAACAGATTTTGATGTGAGAGGTATTGTTAGATTCCTTGCATTAGCCCGAATGACATAGGCTATGTAAGATGTCAGTCGTGTTTTTTATTTTTAAATAATTAGCTTGTTGCTTTGTATGTTGTAGCTTTTTGTTTAAATAAAGTTTGTAGACTATTTGAAGACGAAACTTTCGAAGCCAAAAAAACTTAACTTAGTACAACCGCACCTGTATATCTGGAACATGTGCTCCTTCTTGGCCAGCTTGTCCAGCTTGGCCGCGGGCGCCGCGCACACGCACAGCACGGCCGTGTGCTTGTTGTTGCGCGGCTGCTGCGACAGGTAGAACCCGTCCTGGCCGCCCGAGTGCTGCGACCACTTCTCCAGGGCTTCGGCCCAGTCCATGCCGCGCTGTAACCGACAAATAACAACATTAAACATAAAAAGCTTCCAAACTGAAAGTGAAATGAACACACATGGCACATTTTTGCCTTGGGTAAAAATTAGTTGGCGACATCTACCGCGCCACAAGAACAACGCCATTCAAAAGTGTCAAGTCCATAATTTCAAGATAGATGGCGCTATGGTTGCATAAATATAACCTCCGACATCGTCTGTCGTGTGCTTCCTCAGGCATCATTATTCAGATAGGAAGATCTTTATCCTAAGTAGCCGTTTAGCATTATTTCCTGCTTCCGCTACTTTAGTCACACAAATATTTGTCAAAAAACGCATAAATTCAATTTGCTACATTTAATTACCTACAGACACCAAAAACAGGTAAAACTACAGATCATATAGGGTGACTTTTTTTACACCACCTTGTATACATACACAGGTTGACTTTTTATGTGTATAATACGATACTTTAGAAACACTGAAATAAATCAAGGTAGAACGGCGATGCGAGTGTGTTGCTAAAGAATCGCCCGTGTCAATTTTTGCATAACCTATACCAATTAGTTTGAATCTTGAAGTTCTGTTCCCGTGGGAAATTCACGCGGGCGAAACCGCGGACAAAAGCTAGTAAATCAATAAATACCTCAGAGTGTACGGTGTGCAGTTCGACTGGAGCTTGGCCTGTGGCGTGCTTCCTCAGGAACCGCACGCAGCGCACGCGCCGCACACACTCGCCCGCGCTGCCCAGATCTAAGATACCCAGGTCGAAGCGGCCGCTGCGTTTCGCTGCAATTACCAAAATATCACGTCAACACTTTGGCGGGACGACATACGACATAGACTTGTAATTTAATTTAATTTAAGTTATATTTTAGTTATAAATATCAAATACGATGTAAAAATTGTTTATGATTAAATAAATGAAATGAAATGACTAATTCTTGAGTAGCCACAATTTGCAATAACAAGCTATAATCGGGCCGAAAACTAAACTCCCGTATGACAGGTGTCATCACGGTCAAGCACATGAAGTTCAGATTTTTTAAAACTTTTAAATGTATGCGCGGAAAGGTAGTGCTTGAACTTCCGGCTTGCCCGTTTAGGGAGTTCCGTTGCATCCGGCTACAATAAATCGATAGAGAAAATGTAAAAATCACAATACCTTCGTTAAATTTATCGATTTATTTAAAAAGTTTGTTATTGATTTTCAAATGATGAATATAAAAATTATTGCGCCTTAGATTTAAAAAAAATAACATTAAAGCAATACAAAAAGAAAGATGGACAAAAATTCACCCAATCGTATAGAATCGTGATATCAGAGTAGATTCACAATGAATTTATTATCCATGTTTCTTATTAATAAAAATAATTATTTTATTTGGATTTATTATTTTTACGTAACATCAAATAATCGTAGCTAGCGTTGCCAGGCGTCCGGATAAAGCCGGACATAGGTAGGCTTTTTGATTGCGTGTCCGGCCAAAATAAACGGTGTCCGGCTTTTGTTAGGCTTTTACATTTCGCAAACGAGCGAGCGCCGAGCGCAGGCGACGAGTCGACTGTCGGTGGCTCACGCAGGCTGAAGTGCCGATTTATGATAATTATCAAAAAAGCTTAATTTTACATACAATTTTCTTGTCGTACCTATTAATACTGAGACAAAATCCTCAATAATGTAGGGTGTCCGGCTTTTCTACCCAAATGTCCGGCCAAACTGGCTGGTCTGTCCGGCTATTAGGTTTGGCGACCTGGCAACCCTAATCGTAGCGATTCGTGTCTGGGTACATCACTATTTTTGTCAAACTGGCATACTATTTGACATTTTGTATTTATTTAATATTTTAATTTGCAATTTTGTTGTATGATGTAATTTTATTATGTTTTATGATGTAATTTTATTTTCAACACAATTGTATTGTTCAGAAATAAATGAATATGAATATATATGAATATGAATACGTCATACGGGAGTTTAGGTTTCTGCCCTACTATAATTATTTGAAAATAAAAAACACGACTCACATAGCTACGTATGTCACTCGGAGGAATACAAGGAATCTAAAAATACCTCTCACATCAAAATCTGTTAAGCCATTCAGGACTTATGGTGGACTTACACACATACATACATGAATCCTGAAAACATTTTTTTATTTATTTAGCC